>LPNX010466162.1:150562-364668 GCA_001517045.1 Pseudotsuga menziesii | reverse complement strand
TATAATAAAGAAGCTTTGGAGGCAAGATCTATGGTGTAATGCTCTTCATGTGTGGATGGTGATTGTCAAATGCTTATGAGGTATAATCTGTGTTATTTATCTTTTCTTTTGTTGGCTAATTGTTGGCCTTGAAGGAGAGAGCTCCCTCCTATTAGGGTAAGAGTTTATTCTAGTTTGATTTATGCTCTTACTGTTTGCTTGTTTCATATCTATTGGATTTGCATGTATTTTAAGTTTAATTGCATGCTTTCCAATTATCGTTTCCAGTAGCACCTATGTTTTAACCATATGTTTGTGCAAGGATTTATAAGTTGTAGGTGATCTAACTTGTCAAATAGTTTCAGCTTCTTTTCATATTCCTCATATTCAACATCTTTTGGAGGACATAGTCCCTCGATGTTCTGCCAAGTCAGATTCCAAATCCTAACATTCGTAGGCTTCCAACACTCTTTCTCTCTCTTCCTCCTTCAAAAAATCAATTTTCTTACCTGGTTACTGTGCTAGAAATATTTGATATCATTTGGATATTTTATAATAAAATAAACCTTATATATATCTGTTGTTTCAAGGCTCATAGACTAGATCTTATTCCTAAAAAAGCTTCATAAAGGATTCTAGATCTAGTTTAGGGAAATCGCTCGTTTTGCATGGCAATTTAAAGAGAATCCGTAGGTTGAATGCTTTATATTTCTATTCCTGTTTTAAAAATATTAAATCCAGAAATCATTGAATATTTCATTGGCTTCCAAAACAGCAAGCCAAGATCCCAATGAAAGCTTGCTTTCCTTGGTTCCTTTTTCACTGTTTTAGCTAGTTTTAACTTAGTTTTTTTTGGTTTTAAGTAGGCTGACCCAAAGGTACTTCAAAAGTGCTTTTGGGAATATTTCATTCTAAAATTCTCTTTGTATTTTATCAGGCATAACAGAAAGAAGAGAAGCTTCTGTTCGAAAGTGGCTTTGGGATCGTTCAAATTCATATCATTTAACTGAAGAGGATACATATCATTTAACTGATATTTTAACAGAAAATAATAAAAAATTTCTCCAAAAAGGCTCTTTCGAGCCCATTCCCCATCCCCCCTAGGGGGTTTCGCACCTTTTTTGTCGTTTTTCACATTGTCATACTTCTTTTCGATTTATATTAGTTTCATTCATGAAAAATAACATGATTTTATTACTTTATCATATATTCCATATTACAGTATCAAAGTAACTTGAATACTTACCCCACGACTTCCCGATTGACCCACAAGGGGAAATAGATGCGTGGTAGGAATAATTAGAAAACTTGTTATTTTTCTGCTTGGTGCTTATCATTAATTTGATGTAATTAATTGTTCTAAAATAAACCCCATCCTTGATTCCCCGATTGGGGTCCACTTGGACCGAAAGAGGTTCCTAGAGGGTTTTTCTTTCTAAGAAAACACACCCTTTAAAACTCACTAAAATTGACAAGAATCCGGTGTGTATGCTCTGTACTTGGTTGTGGTCTATCTGATCAGTCAAGCTGCATCAAAATCAATGTGAGCGATCAGTTTAATTAGTCTTCAATGTCCCAATCAACCAACATTAGGAGAAAATCCAATTCCTTGATCAAACCGTAAGCGGTGGCAAAATACCCAAAGTAAGTGGAAACCCCTAAAAAGTGACCTCGAGGTGCAGATCTCTGTTACACCTTCGGGTGCATTATGAACAAAAGTCTCAGATACTCCATTTGTCCCACATATTCCTTGCGGGTAGTTATGAAGGTTTAGTTTTGGACATACTCCAAGTATTCTCAGGTATATTTGGAGTCCCTCCCTTGCCTAATTTTAATCAACTCATATTTCACGTTAACTTAATGCGTACCAAGAGGGAATCACAAAACATTCACTCCAAGCACATGCAAGTACATTGATTATTTTATGACTCCATTCTAAGGCACTAGCTATTTTCTTTATATATATATATATATATATATATATATATATATATATATATTGTGTCTCAACATCGTGCTTTTGTGTGCTCATTTTTGTATCTTGTCATCTATGGTTATTTATGGTTAAATATCAAACTCCTAAGTAACTCATTCAATTTAACATCATCATACTAAATAATTTTTCCTTAGTAACTTAATAGGGTCTAACCACTTTGGCTTTGTTAGGAGTTGATCCTAAACGAAGGAGTTAAGAACAAAGTGACAGCCTTGACTCGAGACTTTCCCCCAAGGACACACCGAGTGGCTTGAATTTTTCTACCACGTCCCCCCTAGGTGTGTGAAAGGAGGAAACAATGGGCCAGTGGTCTGAGCCAGCTGAAGGAAGGACAGACGCTTTCAATTCTCCCCCGTTCATTATTACAGATTCAGTAACCAAGACACGATCGAGCCTACATGCTATGCCTCTGTCCCCTGTTCTTTTATTGTTCCAAGTAAAATTTTCATTACTAGTTATGACATCTACTAAACTGAGGATATCAATCACTTCATTGAAATTTTCAATTATGGGATTTAGCTGACGGATCCCCCCTTTTTTTTCCTCGAGACTCCTGATAAGGTTGAAGTCTCCTCCTATAATCCAGGGTTTTCCTTTCGTCAAAGTATTTATCATTCTTAGAGAGTCTAGAAAATGCACTTTCTGCTTCGCCCTGGGAGGACCATACACATTGGTCAGGAATCCCCTAATGTCTATCCCTATGATGTGAAAAGCAACAGATAGGGAGTATTGAGTTACCGAGAAGTTGTATAGGAGTACTTCCTTTGGGTTCCATAATATGCCTATACCTCATGCTGCTTTATTAGCATCAACTGCTACTATCTCACATCCTTTCCAAGATCCCCCCACTATACTTTTTAAGTTTGTCTCTAGGCATTTTGTTTCTTGCAGAAACACCACTCATGCCTTCTCCATTTCTATATTTCTCCTTAGAAGATGAGTGTTCAAGGTAATTCTACAAGCTCTAATATTCTAGGATGTGATCAACATTGGAAACCTATTATTTTTAGGGGATAGGGCAGCATCTATGGTCGGATACTACCCTGAAGCCACCAGTTGGGCCCTGATCATTTGGATTCTTTGAACATTTCTATACCTGCCATGGGTTTCTTTCTTAGATTTTTTCTTCCCCTCCTGGTCCTTTAGGGATTCAGCTGAGACCCCCAGAGACTTCTTTGCTTTGGCTTTAATTATCACTTTTTCCAACAATGTGACTTGTTGTGGAACAATCCTCTTAGGGGCCATATTGGAGCACACTATCTCTAGCCCTACCAAATCTAAATCTCCTATCTCCATTTCTTCCTCTCCAATATCCTATGTGTTGTTGGTGTCTTCCTTCAATGCCTGATTTTCTTCTCGGATATGGAGTTTGGGTTTAGGATCTTTTTCTTGGGATAGGTTGCGAGTATCCTTCGTATCACTAATCTTAGGAGAATCCACTTCTTTTGGCTTCTCAGGATGAATCTGGATATTGTTCAAATGAACAGGATTAATTACTTCTTGAGGTTCTTGGAGAACTTCATACATGTTTTGGGTTTGGACCTTCTTGAAGGCTTCAGGGCCATAGGATTTCTTGGATTCTCTTTTCTTGTTTTTGACCCTTGTGAATCCCCCCGCTTCTTGATTTTCTTTCTCTTTCATTCCCCCTGGTTTCTTGTTCTGTGGACAGTCTCTAAACAGATGTCCATGTTCGTGGTATTTCTACATATGAATGGAAGTTATTCATAGTCTATTGATTGGAACCAATATTCATCCTCCCATGTTAGATCTATGCCATCTAGGAGATCTGTTGAGATATCCAGATATATACAGATCCTGGCGTAGGAAGTGTATCTTCTTTGTCTATTATGTTCTGATACTTTTACAAAATTCCCTTGCAAATTCCCAATATCAGTTAGGATTTCTTCTGTCCAGTATTATGTAGGGAGGGAATACATTTTGATCTAGACCAGTGCAATTGTGAGGTTCTCATTATCTGGGTTGATTCTTTCTTTCCATGGTCTCAAGAACAGACCTACTGAGTTGTAGAAATATGGTCCACTTTCAAAGATTCTAGTTCTTTCCTCCTCTTTGAAGAAGATTGCAATGAAGAATCCTTTTTCTCTAAGTTTAAGGTCATCGTGGCCTTGAGGTTTCCATGTGGTATTAATCCACCATGTGAGAGTCTTCTCCGAGTTCTATGTCCCTACAAACTTCCCTATGAGAGCTCTCTCCTTCATATAATTGATATCTTCTCTGATTCTGGTTGATTTGATTGTAACTTGGGAATAGTCTTTGATTTGGGCAGACATTTCCCCGTTCTTTGGTTTCCTTCCTTTGTCAAGATTTCTTTTATTGTTCCACTTGTGCCTTCTCCTAATTTCTCTACCTAGGAGTCACATATTGGCCTTTTACCCTTATCCTTCTTGACTTCCATATCCACGCTTTGAATAGGGGTGAGAGTCCCCCCTTCCACGGGATCTTCCATCCAAGGACCAAAGCTTCCTATCTGTAGACTGGGACAGAGACTCTGTCCCTTCTTACTAAGTATCTCAGATTGAAACCACCATCAATTCCTTCCCCTTTCCATATCGTACTTATCACCGCCCTCTGCTCCCGTCCCCTCTGGAGCAAGGAGGACTTAAATTATAAGCAACTAGAAAACTTAATAAAAGAAGCAAGTAGAAAAATTAATGAAATAAGTATTAAATTGAGCACATAGATCTGTGGAGAAACACACAATTCACAATATAGATCACACAATTTACTCAGTTATTGAAGAATGAAATAGTGCAAAAATGGCTTGCAGCTGTGAATTCTTTTCATTAATCAAAGAGTAATTAGATAATAATTATAATGAAGTACAATGGCTTAAATATCCATATGCAATTCGAATCCACGTGAGGAAATTTGAATTGATTAGACTCTACTTGACTATAGGTAACTAAGACCTTGCCTAAATCACTGTCGGAGGACTCAATAGTTAACTGACCTTGTCTAAACCATTACTGGAGTTCAACGGAGTTCTAAAACACAACTAAAGTGTCTACTTTAGTGTTGACTAAGGCTAACTAACTGTGGTAGGTGAGAAATGTGCCTATCATTTATGCAACCATGCAAACCTAGCGCTAACTAAATGTATAGGACTAGAACTAAATGTAACTAACTCCTAACTCAACTTGACTAGTCACTAACTAAACTCAACTGCTAAAGGTTGGTGTCGACACTCCCTGTGGCTGCTAAATTGTAGGAATTGATCTATGAGGCTCCTAAACTGATGTATGCAAGTGCAATCAGTGGTATTAGGCCTCAATTAGTGTTCCCCACACTTTAGTAACTGGAACATGTGCCCCAATTAGGCTAAGTGGACCCAATTGTGCTAGTGACTAAAAATAGACTAGATGGACTCCCGATTTAGACATGACTACTGATTTAGACATATGACCAAATTGGACAATGGAGGATTAATAATCCTAACACCCCCCTAAATGATAACTTGGAAAATATATGGGCCCTACTAACTAATACCATAGGTCACCCATTACATCAAGTAAAGTAAAGTAACTGCTCAATACAAGGAGCTGGGGAAAAAAACACATGGGAAAAAAGCCCCCCCTCTAATTAAGTAGGTAGAATCAGGATCAATCTGGTTCTTCTATGCACAGGTATCCTGGGGCCTAGCATGTGAACCTCTCCATCATTATGTCTGGAGAAATCTTCCTCTTTGGAAGAAGAATGATATTCTCAACTAAATCAGAAATATAGACAGCTTCCAAATGAAGACTGGACCCATGTAGAGCAACTGAAGTCAACTGATAAGTGAGAAAAGGTTCTTTAGGATTCAAAACATGTGAGGAACACTCAATAAAATGATATGTTTCTGCAATGAACAGAAAACCATTAGTGGTAAAATCATCCCCAAGTGTTAGGAGCAAGTGTTCAAGCAGATGCAGAATGTTTTCCTCTTTACTAGGTCTGTGAGGAGATGACCATGTGATCAATGGTAGAGAAGCACTAGGAATGTTGAGAATGAATGATTGAGCTCCATAGTCTGATATAGCTTCTGAAATAGTGAATGAATCACATAATAAAATATCAGCAACCTCGTAAGAGGAAACTAACACTAAATCCCTAGCAATTGTTTTGAAGAGAAATTGCGGTACTTGATTTTTCACACCGGAATTGATGAGAGCAGCTACAAGCATGAATGAATAAATCTTGGATTTTAAAATTTGAACCAAATAATATCAGATCATAAATTAAATCATATCTAAATAGGTTCACAACAGATCCAAAACTGTGAAATGAAATCAAATCCCCAGTAGTCGTTTTGTAGAAGACTTGTGGTACTTGTTTCTTCACACCGTTAATGAGAACAGCTACAAGCAGTACTGAAATATTATGAATTTAAAATATTGAACCAAGAAATACCAGATCATATCCAAATAAGATCATATCAGATCCAATAAGGTTCATATCAGATCCAAAAGTATGGTCCACTGAGACGGTAGATGCACAATTTTCTTCTTCTTCAAAATTCTGAATTTTGGTGCATGCAATCCTGTAGGAATTTGCTGGAAGATCTAGATCATGGGGAGCAAGATGATCACTCTGGTAATCTGATATTTCTTCCAAAATATACAAGGTATTATATATTTTCACACCAGCACCAACATTAGAGGGAGAAAAATCAAATTTCTCTTCACTTTTGGAATCAATTACTGGCAAATATTGCACAAAATTCAAAGGAAAATCACCAGTGAATGTTTGCATGGAAGTGCAGCAGTATTTTTATTCAATATCAGAGATTTGAATGTATTCTTTTGTTTCATAAATACAAGGATATGAGATATCAGAGATCTCATAAACTTCTGGAGCATCAGGAGAAGGAGTCACTACAAGGAAATTGTCTTCAATTCGAATTGGTTGTGTAGAAGATTATGCTTCTTCTTCATTTTGAACAGATTCATCAGAGAGAGTGGAGGCCAATATTTTTGGATAAAGGATTCTTATGGTGCTGGATGTGCTCTCCAAAGTGCTATTATGATCCTCATCAATCATTCCAAAGGTCCTGTCCAATCTTGTCCAGAGTTCCTTTGGGTCTTCAATAGATCTACTGAGGTAGCACAAGCTAGGAGAAAGACCCAGTGCTATTGTTCCAAAATCGGCATCACATTCATTGAGCTATTCATTATTACTAAAAAACTCTTCACCGAGTCCAATAGACACCCAATTCAGAGCTTGTCTCATCAGAGATGTAATCATCTTCTTCTTCCATTCTGAATAGTTTGTGAATAGGGTGAGAAGAGGAACTGATAAATCCATTTCGAAGTTGTACCTACAAAAACACAAAAGAGGCACAAAAGGGTTGAAAATCCTACACATTTGATATTTTCAACACACCCAAAATAGTTTATCAAGAAATATTGATCAACAATTCCTTAACTTGGGGTATTAAGTGGTAAACCTTCTACTTCTGGTGCAGAGCTGGAAGGAGCAATTTTGCTAAAAAATGATCCAGTAGGAGATCTGAGGAGCAGAAGTGCATTGTCCATCGAGGCTCTGATACCATATTAAATTGAGCAAATATATCTATGGACAAACACACAATTCACAAGATAGATCACACAATTTACTCAATTATTGAAGAATGAAACAGTGCAAAAATGGCTTGCAGTTGTGAATGCTTTTCATTAATCAAAGAGTAATTAGATAATAATTACAATGAAGTAAAATGGATTAAATAGCCACATCCAATTCGAATCCACATGAGGAAATATGAATTGATTAGACTCTACTTGACTATAGGTAACTAGGACCTTGTCTAAATCATTGTCAAAGGACTCAATAGTTAACTGAACTTGTCTAAACCATTACCAGAGTTCAATGGAGTTCTAAGACACAACTCAAGTTTTTTCTTCAGTGTTGACTGAGGATAAATTACTGTGGTAGGTGAGAAATGTGCCTCTCCTACATGCAACCATGAAAACCTAGCACTAACTTAATGTAGAGGACTAGAACTGAATGTAACTGACTCCTAACTCAGCTTGACTAGTCACTAACTGAACTCAACTGTTGAAGGTTGGTGTCGGCACTCCTAGTGGATCCTAAATTATAGGAATTGATCTAGGAGGCTCCTAAACTGATGCATGCAAGTGCAATCAGTGGTAGTAGGCCTCAATTAGTGTTCCCCACACTTTAGTAACTGGAACATGTGCCCCAATTAGGCGAAGTGGACCCAATGGTGATAGTGACTAAAAATAGACTAGATGGACTCTCGATTTAGACATGACTCTTGATTTAGACATATGACCAAATTGGACAAGGGGGGATTAATAATCCTAACAAGAAGCAAGTAGAAAACTTAATAAAATAAATATCTTTAGGTTCTGTCCTACAAGTTCTTTCAACAATAACTCAACATAAAAGAGACAACCTAAAAACATACTAAAGAAAACACATGTAACACTAAATCTCACATGCAAACAAATAAATCAATCTAAAAAGCATAAACACAAAATAATACAACAGTAAAACAAAATCAGAAATAATATGCAAGAAGGAAAAACACAAGACAACTTAACACATATTCAAAGTGAAAAGAAATAAGGAAAAATAATAAAACCTTAATAAATAACTTAAAACAGTTAAACTATAACTTTAATGTTAAACAAAAATATCATCTAACTATTATAGTCAAAACATAATTCAGACATTAACAAAATAGAACAAAAAACAATCTTAAAACACATAAAAAACACTAAAAACAGAACTAACGGCTGAATGACAGACTCAACTATGGGTCTGAAAGGGGTGGCTAAATAACAGACTGAATAGGCTATCTGAATGACAGGTTGCACAGTTAAAATGGTAAAAACTAACATAAATGAACTAATCTTCAGCTGAAGTCATGCAGATGTAATTCTAATACATAAAGGCAATAAACAAACCTACTTATTAAGTAAATCTAACAATAAAATAGAATTAAACAAATTCATAAACATAAGCATAAAGAAACCATTGCATATTAATAAACTGGAATGTAAATTGCATAAACTGATAAGTAAAACAGAAATGAAATAGACAGAACTAAATCTATTTAACTTGATAAACAACAATCTATTTTATGTAACTTGCAAATAAACTAAACCATAGACTGAAAATGAAATGACTGAAAGAAAATCTAGAAACAAACTATGCATGCAACTAACTATCTAATTCATAAATCAAATTGCATAATAGAAATAATAAAACAGACTGTGAATTAAACTAGCTAGAAGAGAAAAATGAAAGAAATAAACAAGAAAAGAAACCTCTGGTTGATGAGGGGCCCTCTCAGCAATCAGGGGTGATGCATGGCTAACTTCTACTCAAACGCAATATTCAACATCAACACATACAACTCTTTATTCAGATGGTGGAATAGAAATACAAATGTTTAAGAACAACCTGATAAATTCTTCTGACTTTCTAGCTCTAGCTAATTGACTAACTGAGCTCTCACACAGAGGCTGCTATATATAATAATTTACAGAGATGAGCAATTCGGCCCTTTAGTAGTCGACTTCTCTCTAAATTGAGTCAATCATAAAGGCGGTTAACTGATCACAAGCCAACATGCAGGCATCTTTCCTTATTTAGTGTGATTTCGATCTTTTTACTAGGTAGTGAACACAAATGCTCCTCTTCAATGTGAACAATCTTCAGACATGGTTCACAAGTTCCTTCCTTATCGTAGCAGGTGGCCGATGGTGAACAATGGAGAGCGTAGTGGCGAATCTTCTAGAGAGTGGGTTGAATGAATCAATCTAGCGCATTGATGGTTGATGTGGTGGCGAGAAAAGAAGAATGCAAGCTGGAAAATCTCTAGAACACAGCTTCATCACCCAGCCGCATGGATAACAGTTGTTTTGCAGCTATTTCACGTTTTAAATGCCCGAAATTAATTCTCAGCGGTGTGTAGTCCGATGGGCGATCTAGACGGAGAACTAAACGGAAGGCTGGGTAGTGAGATGGATACGCTAGGTGTTGATCTAGGGAAAATGGAGTGTCTGTCTACTGGCACGCTTCAGGGCTGCAGTCTACAACAACACATTTCAACATCTGGCAAACCACCAATGAGTTTCACGCAGCGGATTGGATGACAAATTGAACATCAATCTGGACATGCTGTGTGAAAGGCAGGCTGAATGCATTATGTTTATTAATTTAGACTAAAAGGATTATAAAATCTACAAACAAATACATAAATAAGTTAATACATCAAATGCACTTTAATAATGTCATTTTTAATTAATAAAACCATAAAAATGATAATAATAAAATATTTCATATAAGCCTTAAATTCACTCATACTAGAGGATGAATAATGATCTGCGTAACATAAAATATACAAAAGATAATAAAATATGTGTCTAAATGAGTAATTTAACTGCCAAAAATGATAACAAATCTAGGATCGATAGATGCAAAAGCTTACAAACTGATGGAGTTTGCTACCAAAAGATCCTTCATTGAAGAAGATCAGCTGCGTGATACTCCTCCAGCAGCACAGGAAGGTATAACTATTTCTCCTCCTATTTTTGATGATGATGATGTGCTACATGTTTTAGATTCAGATGAGGAAGATCACACACATCACGATCTTGTTATTGAGACTGAATCTCAAGAGATTCTAGATCCATATCCAGTACCCATTCCTAATAAGAAGCTTAAACACAGATGGGCTCAAAATCTTCTTAATACAGCTGGAAGTGGTGCTGGAGTTCCAGAAGACAAAAGAATAACTAGGTCCTAGTATCAAAATGAGCATGCTGCACTATCCCTCACAGATTCGCTCTCTACAAAATGGTGCAGTAAATTTCTAGGTCGGTGCTACTTGATGATGGTGAATGATCATCTACATGACCCACAGAAGCAGATATTTGATCATTCTCTACCTTCACCATCGAACAGAAACAAATAGAATCATCATCTTAGAAGTACATTGAGAGGTCCATTGATGGACCATGCTGCTGCATAGAGCTGCAATTTTTTTGCAGCAGTGTTTTTCTCAAGTTATTTTTCTGAGGAAGCTTCTTTCTTCTAAAGATAGCTCGCATATTGTTTTTTTCGTGCTTATTTTTTAGGGAGGGTTTTCCCATGAGGTTTTCCCTTGTTTCCTCAGTTGTACTAAGCATCATTTTTCATTATCTTCTAGATTATATTTGGGTGACCTATGGTCTTATTACCAGGGCCCATAGTTTTCCAAGTTAGTATTCAGGGGGGCTATTAGGATTATTAATCCTCCCTTGGTCAAATGTCTATTAGATTAATTATTTCCTAACTTAGGAACCTTAAATTAATTAAATGGGTCCACTAGTGCAATTGGGTCCACTTGACCCAATGGGGCCACATGTACCAGTCACTGAAGTGTGGGGAACACTACTAGAGGATAAATTCCACTTATTACATGTGCATGCATTAGTTAGGGTGCCTCCTAGACCCATCCCTACATTTTAGGAGCCATTGGGAGTCCTGACACCAACCTACTTCAGTCAGTTGGTATTAGCACTAGTTATTCTTAGTTAGCCCTCAGTTATAATCAGTTACTTCACAATCAGTTAGGCTAGCGCTACTAATGCATGGATAATGCGTGGTTGCATGGGGAAGAACAATTTTCCTACCTACCTCACTCTCATTTGCACTGAGTTAACTAGTTGTTACTACTTGTTGGAGTTATTGGTCATCGAGGAGTTGTCTATTTGGACTCTGATATTGATTGGGAGACCTTGAGTTAGAGATTCAGTTAGATACAGTCTTATCCACTTGGAGGATTCAAATTAATTACTCATCCATTCGAATTCTACCTATGTATACTGTTACCACCTAAGTTGTACTTAGTGGTTTTTTATCAAGTGAGCCTGGTGAACCGGACAGGGTTAACTTGTTTGGACTTCAAAAAGACCTTTGGAAGTACTTCTGGGAAGTGCTTGTTGTATCATATCACATGTTCATACCCCATGGGGGAATTGTAATAAATGTTCTAGCATGATAGTGTCTATAAAAGACTCGGTCTCTTAGACTTAATTTGTCAATCCGATCAGCCCGTGGTGTTTTTTCCCTTGGTTATTATTGGTTGTTGAATAAACGACTGATAATTTCTAAGTTTTTCACTCCATGCCTCCAAATTCGGGGTGGTCGGCTTGGCATTTGGGCCTATTGAGGTTATTAGAGTCTATGTAGAAATGTATAAACATGCTAGACATCTTTTTTGAGTCATATGAACATGTCTAAGTCCCCCCAGGTGTTTTTCAATTTTTCATTTTTTTAGTTTTTTCAGTGTTTTTTATTAAAATTTAATTTTTCCAAAACTGAGGCTATTTTTTAATAGTTTAATTGGAAAATTTTATTTTGTAATAAAATTGGGCCAAATAATCGGTTTTAGTCATGTAGGTGCTCATTTTCAAGCTAAGAGCACCATGTAAACCCATGGACCCACTTTTTCCTAAGTTTTGAGTGATCTTCCATCACTCGGGTCAGAAAGCCCCAAAAATCAATTATTGATTATTTTAATTAATAAATTGATGAATAATGGAGCAAATCCAAAATCAATAAATCAGTGGATAATCAACCGATTTGACTGAAATCAATCAGATCTGGAGCAGATTGACTGGATCTGACAAATCCTTGACTAAAGGAAGGGATCAAATCAGATCCAGAGTTGATCTACAGCTGTCTTCATGGGGAATTGTGCCCTCTGTCTCTCCTCCACACGTGTGGACTCTCCTGAATGCTCTGTGGACCGATGTGTTGGTTTATGGGTTGATGTGTCAGCTCAATCAAGCCCCTGGTTGACAAGTAGGCTCAGTCCAGCTTCAGTTCTGCATTGATGAACTCTCCATCAGTTGATTTCACTTGATTCCATGAGGAATTGTGCCCCCCCTGGGCTAGATGGCTTGTAATTTGTATATATCCAGGCACAGCCTCCTCTTCCAAGCTAGTTAGAATTGGGATTAAGGTGCTGCTGCTATTGTATTGTTGTTATTCTTCATTTGAAATAAATAAAAGCTTTGGAGGCCATACGGTGTTGTGCCATTACATGTATGGATGATTATTGCCATTATTTTACTGAGGTAACCTGTATCTGTTTTCATTTCTTGCTAGTTGCTTGTAGATCTGTGCTTAAGATTGGTAATTAGCTTATTACAATCTTGATAGGAAAGGTGTTGTTCAATAAGTTTATTGACTGTCACTCTCCTTTGGTGCATGTTTAGAGATCTAGATTTAGCATTTCCTATAAGCTTATATGCATGTTATCTTGAATCTCTTTGTATGTACTAATCGGATCTCACAGGTTTCTTGGCAAGTTCTTTGATTTCAGCTGAGTTGCAGGTTCATACTTTGGAGAGGATGCTTATCTATATTGCTTCTTCATTCTCTTCAAAACATTTCAAATGAATAGTCCCTCGACATTCCACCTGAAAGCTCTACTGCGGATCTTCAAGGAAACCAGCATTTCTTTCCTCCTCTTCCTCCCTCAAAATCAACACTTTACCCGGTTACTTTGTTCAGTTCATAGATGTGATTTCAGTTGGATATATTTCATCAAAGTAAAATACACATAGATCTGATATTTCATAGCTCACAGTCTAGATCTTGCACTCAAAAAAGTTTCATAAGCATTCTAGATCTAGGTTTAGGGAAATCGTCCTTTTTGCATGAATTTTAAAGAAAACTTGTAGATCACATGCATTAGATTTCCTTTCACTGTTATAAAATTTAATATTATGAAATATCAGAACATTTTAATTGGATACACAAACAGAAACCAAGATCCCAAGGAAAGCTTTCTTTCCTTGGTTCCCTTTTGTTTGTTTTAGCTAGTCTTAACTTCATTTTTTCTAAGATAAGGTAGGCTGATCCAAAGGTACTCTTAAATTTCTTTTGGGAATTTTTTATTCTAACATGCTCTCTGTATTTTATCATGTCTGACATAAAATAAATGAATCTGCTGTCCGAAGTGGCCTCAAGAGCGCTCAAATCCCCCTAGGGGTCTCCCTTTTCACTAGAAACTCAAAATTTTTCCATAGTTGTAAAATCTTGGTTTCAGCCTGTATAAGGACCAATAAGTTTCTGATAATATCAGTTCTCTGATTCTTTAACCAATAATAAATAAAATCATATTTGGAATAGTCTCTTTCGAGCCCATTCCCCATCCCCCCTGGGGGGATTTGCGTCGGTGCCCTTTTCGTCGCTTTTTGCTTATTTCTTTTTTACTAGAATTGATATAATTTGAAAGGTAGTATACTTGATTTTTTTATCAATTCCATACTCCATATCTTACATTTCAAAGTAATCGTAATACTTACCCCACGATTTCCTGATTGACCCGAAAGGGGAAAGAGATTCGTGGTAGGTTTAATTAGAAAACCAGAATTGCGTATTTGTTTTATTTTTCATCTTTTATTTATCAGAAATTTTAAAATTAACAACTCCTTGATTCCCCAATTGAGATCCACTTGGATCGAAAGAGGTTCCTAGAGGGTTTTCCTTTTAAACAAGAACACTCAGTTTAAAACTTATTAAAATTGACAAGACTCCAGTGTGTATGCTATGCACTTGACTGTGGTTCATTCGATCAGTCAAGCTGTATCAAAAGCACTTGGGTGACTAGTATAATTAGGACTCACACTCCCCAACTGACAAACCATCAGGTGAAAATCCAACACTTAGATCAAACCTTTACGGTGGCAAAATACCCAAAGGAAGTAGGAACTTACTGAAAAGTGACCTCGGGGCACCGATCTCTGTCACACCCTAATGGGTGTGTTATGAACAATAGCCCCAGAGACTCCATTTCAGCCCACATATTCCTTGCGGGTAGCCGTGAAGGTTTAGTTTTGGACATACTCCAAGTACTCTCGGGTATATTTGGAGTCCCCCCTTTGCCTAATTTAATCAACTCATACTTCACATTTAACTTAAAACATACCAAGAGGCAATCGTAAAACATTCACTCCAAGCACATGCAAGCATATTGATTCTATTTTTTACTCCATTCTAAGGCACTGGTTAATTTCTTGCTTTATGTATATATTGTGTCTCAGTATTGTGCTTTCGTGTGTTCATCTTTTACATCTTGCTATCTGTGATTATCTATAGTTAAATTGTAAACTCCTAAATAACTCAGTCAGTTTAAACATCACAACACTAAGTAATTCTCCTTAGTAACTTAATAGGGTCTACCCCCCTTGGCTCCATTAGGAGTTGAGCCTAAACGGAGGATTCAAGAACAAGGTGACAGCCTTGACTCGAGACTTGCCCCCAAGGACACACCAAGTGGCTTGAAGATTTCTGCCACGTGACCCAGGTGTGTGAAAGGCGGCAACACTTTTTGGCGCCATTGCCGAGGATAAATCTTTTTATTCCCAAGTACGACTTAGCTTAACTTTTTTCTAAAACAACTAAAAAGATAAAAAACTTTTGATTGATCTAGTCTTTAAAAAACATAAAAATTAAAACTCGATCCATCTGGCGACTCCACTGTCTAACATCCCTTCAATAATTTCTTCCCGAAGAAACCGCCGACAATTATTCAATCCTCTCCCTGATCCCGAAAGGTTTATTAGGGAAAGATTGAATAGGCAGACTTCTCGTAGAAACCTTGAAGATTTAGGAGACCAATCCCTCTCAGATATCCATCACATATTTGTAGAGAGTCATACTTTCCAATATCAAGAAATGACAGATTTTTACAAACCCCTTGATTTTTCTCAGATAGCAGGTGCTCCTCATAACATTCTAAATGATGCTATCAAGAAGAACCCCAGGTTCGAGGGAAATAATTCTACCACTTCCAAGACTCATCTCCGAAAGTTTGAAATGCACCTAGTCAGTTACTGCGATAATGTTGCCTCTAACCATGAAGATATCAAAATGAAGCTCTTTGCTTTATCCTTAGAGGATGATGCTGCGGAATGGTATGAAAACCTTGGTGATGATTCATATAAAACCCTTAATGAATTCCTAGCAGGTTTTAAGAAGAAATGGGGGGGGGGGGGAAGAAAGAACCAAGACATTTGCTTGCTACCCTTCATAATATAAAGAAGATGGAGAATGAAACCATGGATGAATTTAATACTAAGTTCAGGCATGTGGTTGTGAACCTCCCTAGAGACATCGAGCCAAGGGATGCCTCCATCTTGATATCCTACATCGAAGCTTTCACTGGTGATTTGAGATACCAATTAAGGGATAAATATCCCGTCGATCTAAAAAATGCTCAAGATCTGGCCGAGAAAATAGAAAGGAATATGCAATCTTCAGGAAAATCCAACATTCCAGGTTACACTAGGGGAAACACTTCGTAAAACAAAGAGAAGGGAAAGGCCATTGAATTAGAGGAAAAGGCAACCTCTAAAGACCCCATGGAAAAGGTAACTAGCCTGTTGGAAAAATTCATGACAAACCAATCTGAGCAATTGAATAAAATTCAGAACAGAATAGTTACATTGGAGAGAAATAATGGACCTAGGAATTTTCAACCAAATCAGAATCAAGTATATCAAAGGAAGTTTCCTCAGCAAGAGCCTAGGATTCCAAACTAGTTAGACTCAACTAACTTGGTAGATGAAGTAATTCCATGGTGCAGACCTTGTGAGCAATTCCACTCAAAAAGTACTTGCTACATAGCAAACCAGGTTATAGAACATGGGATGGCGAAGTTCGGTAATCAGGAAACAACATCAGGCGAGTTTGATCATGTGTACATGGTAGACCGAACCTATCCTCTATCAAACCAGCATTGGCAGCAGGCCACGGATTACGGTTTCAAGAAGGATCTCCTATCTAACTTTTATGGTGTAATGCCTCCTCTGGAAGAAATTAAGGAAATGAAGGAGGCCAGGTTCAAGGGATCTGTGTATCAAAGAAGAGAAAAGAAATCACCATCTAAACACTACAATCCAAAGGTAACCACTTCTCCCCTCCCAGATCCTCCTATTGTCCCTGAGTCAAATATTGATATGGGAGAATGGATAACTAGTGCTAAGATTCATGTTTATGCAACTGATGTCCTTAAAATTCCTGGTCAAAAAGAAAAAATTTTGAAAGCCTTAGAGGATATTCAAAGTAAAGCTCATAATATTATCGAAGAGGATCCTCTTCCTAATAATAATGCTATATTTGAAGCTGAACATAGTGAACCCATAGATATGCCCATAGTCCTCAACAGTGTTGATCCGAGAAGAGAAGATCACCCACCTTTTTATGTCTCCCTCTTAGTTGATAAAATTCTCCTTCATAACTGTATGTTAGATTCAAGTGCTTCATCAAATGTCATGACAAGAAAAGTAATGGAGCAATTAAATCTAAGGGTCACCCAACCCTACCACAATGTTTGTGCCATGGATGCAAGAGAAGTTGAAGTGGTGGGGATAATCTTAAATTTACAAGTTAAGTTGGCTAAGTATCCTGATATCGACATGTTGATGGATGTGGTGGTGATAGATGTGCCAGATAATTGGGGTATGTTGTTATCCAGAAAATGGGCCACAACTCTTGGTGGGCACATTCAAATGGATTGGACATATGCTACTATACCTACATCAGAGAACACTAGGGTGATTCTCCACACAGAAAAGCTGAGGAAACGACATGTAGAAAACCCTAAGAATCCTAGAAATGAATTTGTTCATTTCACTGATAATTTTGGAAACTATGCTATTTTGTCAAATTTCATGGCCCCCATTAAGGAAAACATAAAAAATGAAAAGATTGATGAAGTTTGGCAAATGTACTTTGATGGGGCTTATTCCAAAACCGGAAGGGGTAAGGGCATCATGATCATCTCTCCTTCAAATAAAGTCTACAACTTTGCATTCAGGTTAGAGTTTGAAACATCAAACAATGTAGCCGAGTATGAGGCATTGCTCCTAGGGTTAGAAACCGCTAAAGATATGGGGATAAAGATGTTGAACATAAAAGGTGATTCAGATTTAGTTGTCCTCCAGATTAAGAATCACTATCAATGCAAAAATGATAGACTAAGAAAGTATAGGAATGCCACATGGGACACTATGGAATGGTTTGATGCACTTAACATTCAAAAGGTCCATAGGGAAATGAATGGGTTAGCAGATAAATTAGCAGTAGCAGCATCCACCCTCCAGCCATCGGATGAAATGAGTAATGGGAATGGAAAGATGGAAATAAATTTCAGACCTTCAATTCCAGATAATATAGACCACTGGCAAGTGTTCAAAGATGATGAGCAACTCTTGAGATTCATCCATAATCTACAAGAGTTTGAGGGTTGCAAGATCAGTTATCAGCAGGAAGATAAACAATATAAGGAGTGCGAGGATAATGAAAGGAATCACATCCCAAGTAGCCTTATAGGTTTCGAGAATCTTTTCGATCGTCAGGATCATCATAAAAAACAAAAAGAAGAAATAAAAACTAGGAATTATATGGAAATAAACATAGGAACTGACAAGGATCCCAAGTTAATAAAAATTGGAAAAGGTACTTCGGAAAAGGAAAGGAACAACTTGATCAACCTAATCAAAGAGTATAGAGATGTGCTGGCCTTTAGTTATGATGAGCTTAAAGCCTATAGGGAGGATTTGTTTCAAAACACTATTCCCCTCACAGAAGAAGCTAAGGAGGCCAAACCTTTCCGACAAAAACTTAGGCGAATAAATCCTAATTTGGCCCCCATTGTGTAGAAGGAACTTCAGAAGATGCTAGCAGCAGGGATCATAGCACCTACAAGGCATTCATCTTGGTGCTCCAACTAAGTTGTTGTTAGAAAGAAGAATGCATCAATTAGAATATGTATAGATTTTAGAAATATGAATACATCATGCCTCAAATATAATTACCCATTACCCGACATGGCAACTTTGCTTCAAAGAGTAACAGGATCAGGAATGATGTCCATGTTGGATGGCTTTTCCAGTTATAACCAGGTGTTGGTAAATAAAGAAGATCAAGATAAGACTACATTCACCACACCTTGGGGTACCTATAAATTTCTAAGAATGCCTTTTGGCTTATTGAATGCTGGTGCCACCTTCCAAAGAGCCATGGATTTTGCCTTCAAAGAACTTATAGGGAAAATAATTGAAATATATCAGGATGACTTAATTGTTTTTCCAAAAGAAAGATCTGACCACATAAGTCATCTTAGGCAGGTTTTTATAAGATGTCGGAAATATGGTATTTCCTTGAATCCTGCCAAGTCAATCTTTGGAGTTGATGAAGGCAAGTTGTTGGGGCACATCATTTCTAAAGATGGTGTCAAGGTTGATCCTGAGAGAGTTGAAGCTATTAAGAAATTCCCCTTGCCTCACAATCTAAAAAATCTCCAGTCCTTTAATGGTCAAATCAATTTCATAAGAAGATTCATCCCAAACTTAGCAGAATTAATGAAACCTCTACAAAAGCTATTAAAGAAAGATGATAAGTTTGAGTGCACGGATGAAGGGAAAGAAGCATTCAAGTCCATCAAAAATGCCATATCCATGTCCCCGGTCTTCACTAGTCCAGATTATTCCAAAGAATTCCAAATATTTTCCTTTTCCTCAGAAGACACCATTGCCAGTGTTTTACTTCAAAAGAATAAGGAGGGACAAGAGAAACCCATAGCCTTTATGAGTAGAGACTTACAAAATTCAGAATTGAAGTATACCACGATGGAGAAACAGGCCTATGCTCTTGTCAAGTCCCTTAAACATTTCAGAACTTATATAGGTTACTCCAAAATCATTGGATATGTACCCCATGCAGCTGTCAAGGATATCATGTCTCAGCAGGACTGTTTAGGAGTTAGGGGTAAGTGGGTTTCAAAAATTCAAGAATATGATTTGGAGATAAGACCTACTAAATTAATTAAGGGACAGGGTATTGCAAATATTTTGACCCAAGGAAATGAGAAATATTTAGGAATAATCTTCCAGAGCAGCAATTCAGAGCAAAGTGTATCAGATGAGTTTCAGAGATTAGAGCAGCACCCTTGGTACACCGACATCATATTTTTCCTCTGCAACCTTACATGCCCCGATCACTTAATGGGTCATAAAATAAGGGCATTAAGGTTAAAGGAAACTAAGTATTGCTTGACCAAAGATGGTTTGGGTTGGAGAAACCCAGATGGTTTGATACTTAGATGTGTCGATGAACCTGAGTCCAAGAAACTCATGGTTGAGTTCCATTCAGGATTTTGTGGTGGACATTTTGCAGCTAAAACAACCGCCCATAAAATCCTTAGAGCAGGCTACTATTGGCCAAACCTATATTCAGATGTGCACAAGGTTGTCATAGTTTTTCCCCAGTGTCAGTTATTCACCAAAAAGCAACAAATGAAAGCCTTGCCTCTAAATCCAATAGTGGTCCAAGCCCCTTTTCAACAATGGGGGCTTTACTTCATCAGTAAGTTCAAGGATAACTCAAGCAATGGTTACTCTTGGGTTCTTACCGCCACGGATTATTTTACCAAGTGGGTAGAGGTGATACCCTCCAAAAAGGCAACCGATGCCATAGTCATGGATTTCCTAGAAGATAAATGTCAAAACCCCAAATTTTCAAAAAAAATTAAATTTTTTTAAAAGCATATAATTTTCATAATTTCGGTAAATTAATTATTAAATTAGTTATATGTTACCAAATTCATTATTTGATTTATCTATTGGTTATGTTTAGCGATAGAACAGTTCTTTTCAGTTTACTGACTTTTGTTTCTCTTTGCGACCACAAGGTGGGATTGTCATGAAGATATGGGCTTACTTAGATTTTGAGCTAACGCAAAGGTTTTCCTTCTCTTACAGATTTACAGGTAACAGGTTCGGGTGCTGCTTATCAAATTTCTAAGTAGTCAAATATTAGATCGTCGTACAAATAAAGTAAATCAGTTAAAGAATATAACTGCTAACAAAATTTCAAGCTGATTGAGGTATACTCATTAAACTGTCTTTCTTCCTAGTAGATGTAATACTATAGTTATTCAAAGCTTACTAAATTACTTACAGTCTATCAAAGTTATTAACTGTAAAGAAAAGGTTCTTTAATTCTTTCTTTACAACCAATTCTAAGAATTGTCACAGTCCTAAGTGAAAGTTCTAGTTTACAATGTACACAATTACATCTACCTCATGATGAATTGGGCTACTGAAAATGATAAGAATGTAATGAACAAAAGATAAGGGTTTATATAATATTGTTTCCTTTTCAATTTCTGAAGTTATCGAGTTTACATCTTCATTTCAACTGCCCTTTTCAAAGAAATATAATAACGTTGATGCATTGAGTTGTATTTTCCATATCTTAATCAGAGAATAGTTAATGTTATTAATCATCCAAAGGTTATTTATTATCAGAATCAAATCATCACTAAAAGGCTTATCACCTTTTTGTATCCATTTAAGGTTTTACTTGATAATTGCTCCAAGGCATAACTTAAAGTAAGATTTATATCTTATTGTAAACAGGTTTTTGTACCAAACCTTCTGTAGATGAAGAAGGGAAAAATCTTAATGGTTTATAACCACTAGTAGAATGTTAAACATAGTAGTTTTTAAGGCTCAATTTCTAGTTGATGAATCTTTTTATAAAATAATAAAAGGCCTAAACTTTATTATAAACAAAACAATCTATGGTAAATCCAATATGCATACACCAACGAGAAGGGTCATCAGGTATAGAATGCGCCAACAAATTAAACTATAGTTTGTTCTTGAACTAGACTTATCAACTCTCGAAGCGTACCTCCTTTATAAGTTTGAGTTCTATGTCAAACAGAGGTAATGATTCATGCTATGCTATATTCGAATCAAAGTTCTAAGGTTCTCATGGTTGCACTTTATATTATGCAGGTGGTTGACATTCGATGCCGTGAACTTTGTAGAGCTTTCCAACGTATGGTTTGGTTTACGAATCATTGGAATAATTTTCTCGTTGAACTATAACGTTCTTACCCACTGCATGCCAATTATTTAAGTGATAACGTGGCATACTTTCAGCCAAGCGAGCCGAGCATAAAAGACTCTTCCCTTTGAACCCTAAATCATTGTTTCCACGTGATGTTTGGCCTCCTGCCGCTCTGCATTGGATCCTGTTTGCTTTGTCACTAACTTGATGGCTAGTAGTCGCCCTTCGTGCTATTTCCCTGAATGCTTTGACTGTGAAGTGTTGTTCCGTAAACCTTTGGTTACTTGGTGGTGGGTTTTTGGATACCTTCTCCAGGTTTTTCTCCTTTGGTGGCTGGCTCCATTTCAAACCCTTTGATTGAGAAGGGCACTTTCTCCCTCCTCAGCCTGGTACAGACTGTAGTGGCCTGGTACTGCAGGGTTAATGGGTGTAGGGTTTCACCATAAATTAGCTTTCTCCTTACTGGGTGTGTAACGAACACCTGGGTGTAAATACTTATGTTCTAGCTGCTTGTAGATTCCGTCGCTGTGGGTTGTTTCATGGTGAATAACTTGCTCCTCTTCGCAGCAGGTGAAGGTTGCACTCCTCTTTGTTGATAGTCATTCTGCTGCTCAAGGGTTTTCGTATTTCAGTTACAATTATAGAGGTAAGAAACTCTGTGTCGAAATCTTCATTATCGTTTCAGCACTATTTTATCTTAACAATATTTTATTTCATTACAAGGCTTTAATATCTCTATTCCTCTTCATTTGCAGGGTCGACCTGTCCTCCTCAGCGTGAATGGTGCAAGACCACGACGACTGGCTATTACGGTAAGCCTAGTTTTACCATGGCATTTTTCCTCCTTGTTGGTCCCTTGGGGAGAGTCGTGGGTTGGCCATCGTGGTTTGTAACCCTCACGGTTACATTGGTTCAGTTAAATGAACCTGTTCGCTGTGGTTTAAGGAATTAAACCTTCATTTTACCAAAAGGAATCTACGGCTGAGGCCGAGACTGTGATTTTGGATTTTATTTGATTACCATGTAATAAATATATATATCCTTGTTTGTACAGTCTTAAAAAGCCTTATTTTATGGATCTTGTTTGAAGCCGAAAGGCATGAAGGAGATAAAACTCTTTCCTTTTAACGAACTCCATTGTATATTTTAATTTCAATAGGATTTTAACCTGAACTTGGAGATATAAAGCTGTCTATATAGTCTTCTTAAAAAATATTTTGTTTACAGTACAGCTCTGAATCAATTTGTTTTTCTTGTGTTAAATCAAGTTATTTAAGTTCGGCTTAAAGAGCCTATCTGAGTTTGGTTACTCAGATTCCTATAATTTAATAAACACTTAATTTACTCTCTGTAAATTATTTAGTTTATTAGCAGCTAGGGTTTTTCTGTACATTGTTAAATATTGAATTACTTTATAAATCAAAGAATTATATATGTTGTTATATTGTTTATATTGTTTGAAGTATAAGGTCTTAATATTTTTAATGGAATTCTTTAAGTGTCTGTCAGTTAATATTTGGGTACAGAATTTGTATTTTAATTCAGGTTTGCAATAATAAGATAAGAGCATTTCTCTAATTTAATAATAATAATATTCCTATAAAGTATATAATGGTAAATATGTCTTTATTTCTTATAACCAGGATGTTGTCTTGCATGTGAGTACTATTGCTTTCAAAGTTATTCATACTTAGTTTTATTTTGTTAAAGTATAAAGAAATAGTACTCTGTTATTTAATACTTATGCCAGCTGTACTTAATACTTTGTAGAAGTTCTCTTAATATTTATTTTATCTTATATAATATGATGTTAGTAAAATAAAGTAATAATAATTATCAGGCTATCTATGATCTATCTTGTATGTATATATATAGCAATATTTATTTTTAACTTTTTATAAAAGATAGATTAAAAACTATAGATCTCATTTGAACTCAGTCAGCTAGATAAAAGAATTTAATGCAGGAACTAGAATAATTAACACTGTAAGCAAATTATAGACTAACTAGTTTTCTCATAGAAATAAATCATAGTTTTGTTATTGCTATTACGGATTATTTTCTATATATTCTGTAACATAACATCTGGGAAAAATAACTGTAGAAGGAAAAACATTTCTTTTCCTTCTATTACCACATACTTTAGCTAGTAATCTCTTTTCTCGATTTTCAATAATGCTATAGTAAAGTTTTCTAGAATAGAAACTATACAGTAGACCTGTTCATCCATCTGAATCTAGTTCTGTTAAGTAAAAAAAAATACAGCTTCTTTCCTTATTTTATAATCTAACATAAATTACTTAAATCTAACCTTAACTCTTCTTTATGTACAGAATGCTATTTCTCCAACAGTTAAAACAAATGCATTCTTTTTAAACAAACTAACAATTTATCCTATAATAGCATCCTACTATCTTTATTTATAATTTCACCCCTGTGCTGGAGTACGGTCTGGTCACTCCAGACGAGGAAAAACATAGGCAGGTTTTATTTTCCATCAAAATGATTCTAATTACTAAACAAACTAAGAATGCTTTCATGACTAAACTCTCTAAGTCTTTACATCATAAACTGCAACATAACGTTCAATCATACACAGTTACTAAAACAAAGATTATAAAATAGCAGAACCTGTTATGAAGCTTGGACAACAACAGCTATGGGAGGTCGTTCCTCCCTACCAAGTCCTGGAGAGCGCTCAAACAACGACTCCTCAGGACCCCCGATCTTGCTCTGGTCTCCCTGGCTGGAACTAGGTGCAGCAATGGTCAAATACCAATCTTCAGACTCAGTATCAATCCTGAACTTATCAGTAAGTTCTCCCAGCTTACAAGCTGTAACAGACCAAGTTACTACAGAATTCCTCTCAGAACACCTTCCTTACTATTTTCCCTTTTTCCCCAATGAATTTCCTGAATAGCATTCCACCTGAATGATTCTTCTCTGGAAAATATCTAAGCAACCTCAGCTCTATTCATTGGGTACTTTTAAAAGATTTCCTAGGTCTTTTTGGGTTAGTTGTTATTTATTGAGCCACCTGCTCTGATCCCACTTTCTTGGGGGATCATGACCCCAAATGTAGGGAAGTTGCCACCTGGAACATAGGAAGTGTTTGAGGATGCTGCCACTTATCTTTTGGCCTCCACCTAGTTCCATCCACCATTTTGACCAGTAACCTCTTATTAACAGCTCTCCCATGCTGTTGTCTCCACTTTTTATTTATTAATAATAAAATATTCAGAATTACATTCCACTTCTTTTGACTCTGCTGAGTCATCAGTTCCCACTTAGCATTAAATTTAACATAATGTCTTAGGAAATCAAATTAAAACAATTAACATTATTTTACAAAATTGGGGTATGTGACATACACACCCCCTTAAAATGTAACATCGTCCTCGATGTTACTTATTCTTCATCCTCTGCAGTCTCCTGGAATAGATTCGGGTATGCCTCCTGCATCTTAATTTCCAGTTCCCAAGTAGCCTCTTCAGGACCAAGGTGCTTCCATTGCACCTTCACATGTCCAATGGTGCGGTTCCGCAGAGTAATTTCCATCCTCTCGAGGATACAGTCCGGTTCCACCAGAATTTCTCCTTATGGTTCCACCTGTACAACATTCCAATCAACTACATGAGTAGCATCATGAACATACTTTTTCAAAACAGAGATATGAAAAACATTATGTACTTTCAAATTAGGTGGTAATGCTAGCTGGTATGCAACTTGACCAATTCTAGATAAAATTTCAAACAGACCACAGTATCGTGGTGCTAACTTGGCACAACTCCCCAGTTTTAGAGAGCTTTTCTTTGGTATTACCTTTATAAACACGTTCTCACCTACCTGGAATTCTTTGGGAGTTATTTTTAAATCTGCTTGGCTCTTTTGCCGATCATGTGCCACTTTCAAATTTTCCTGCACTTGTTTTACAATTATCTCCATTTCCTTCAATAATTCTGGTCCTAACACCAATCTATCAAATGGATTATTGCAGGAGATAGGAGTGTTACATTTACGTCCATACAAAATTTCAAATGGACTAAACTTAGCTGATGACTGATAGTTATTATTATACACAACTTTGCTAGATGCAAGTAATCTTTCCACTTACCTAGCTAATCTTCAACATACATCCTTAATAAATCCTCTGGCACCTGATTTACTCTTTCAGTCTATCCATCAGTTTGAGGATGGAAGGAGTTACTGAAATTCAATGTTGTATTCAATCCCTTAAACAAGGACTTCCAAAAATTTCCTGTAAATTTAGGATCCCTGTCTGAAATTATAACTTTCGGTACTCCATATAACCGAAAAATATGCTTTAAGAATATATCAGCTATATTGGCAGCCTTGTAAGTAGTTTTGACAGGAATGAAATGTGTTGCTTTACTTAACTTGTCAACCACCACCATAATTGAGTCATTTTGATTCTGATTTCTAGGCAATCCAGTAATAAAATCTAAGCTAATCACTTCCCATTTCCAGCTAGGAATAGGTAAAGGTTGCAGCAAACCGACTGGATGTTGGTGTTCGGTTTTCACTTGTTGATAGTCCAAACATCTAGCAATGTATTCAGCTACTTCAGATTTCATATTAGGCCAAAAATATTCTTTTCTTAGCATGGTTATAGTCTTTTGGTAACCTAGATGTCCTGAGTAAGGTGTTTTATGGACTTCGTCTAGAATCAACAACTTAACCTTAGGCACATTAGGCACATACATTTTATCCTTAAATAATAAAAACCCATCTTCATTTAGACTATAACCTTTTATTAATCCTTCTATAGGTTCCTCTTTAGCTGTAACTTGTAATTTCTGATAGATTTCATCTTGTTTTACCCCTTCGTTAAGTTGTTCATTTAAATCAGAAGCATAAGTGTTGATTGCTGCTGTAAAGTTCAGCGTTGTGTTTCTGCTTAAAGCATCAGCCACCTTATTTTCCTTACCCTTTATGTGTTGGATTTCAAAATCATATTCACTCAAGAAGGCTAACCACCTTGCTTGTCTTGCGTTTAAGTTAGGCTGATCTAAAAGATATTTTAGTCCTTTATTATCAGTCATTAAAATAATTTTTCTGCCTATTAAATGATGTTGCCACATTTTTAAGGCATGTATAATAGCGGCAAGTTCTAAGTCATAATTTGCATAATTATTTTCATGAATTTTTAACTTCCTGGATGCATAGGAAATGACATGCCCGTCTTGAGTCAACACACTGCCTAAGCCATCATTACAGGCATCGGTGCATACCACAAAATTCTTATTAGGATCTGCTATTCTTAGAATAGGCGCACTTGTTAATAAGGTTTTTAATTTCTTAAAACTTTCTTAACATTTTAAGTTCCAATCAAATTTCTTGCCTTTCTTTTGCAAGGAAGTGATCGGATTTGCTATTTTTGAAAAGCCTTCAATGAATCTCCGGTAATAACCGGTAATTCCCATGAATGACCTAACATCTGTTACGTCTTTTGGAACCGTCCAATCTTCGATTGCCCAAATCTTTTCAGGATCAACTGAAATCCCTTCCTTAGTCACTACGTGACCTAAGTACTGGATTTCATCCTTGAAGAAGTCACACTTGCTAAACTTTGCAAAGAGTTGTTGTTCTCGCAACTCTTGTAAAACTATCTGTAGGTGTTCTTTATGTTCTTCTTCTATTTTAGAGTAGATTAAGATGTCGTTGATAAACACGACAACAAATTTTTCTAAGTATTTATGCATTATATTATTCATTAAGCACATAAAGATAGCTGGGGCATTGGTAAGCCCAAATGGCATTACGACAAACTCGTAGTGTCCATACCTTGTTCTGAAGGCTGTCTTAAAGATATCTTCGTCTTTAATTATTACCTGATGATATCCTGACCTCAGGTCTATCTTCGAGAACACCATGGCTCCACGTAGCTGATCAAAGAGATCATCTATGCAGGGCAACAAATATCTTTTTTTAATGGTCATCTTGTTTAGTTGACGGTAATCTATGCATAGTCGCATATTTCCGTCTTTCTTTTTGACAAAGATGACCGGTGGTCCCCAAGGAGACACACCAGGTCGAATGTACTTCTTATCTATTAACTCTTTTAACTGTGATTTTAGCTCATTAAGTTCTAAAATATTCATTCGATACAGAGCGTTTGTGAAGCGGACTAAAACTCTAAAACCCACATGAATTCCAGAAATTAACCATAGTAAAATTGAATATTGATTGATGATTTAATTACAATGATGAGAAAACCTTTTATAGGTAAAAAATACACTGTTTCACTGAAAGGGTGTGATCCTATGTTTTAATTAACACTACATTAATATTAAAATAATTGCTCATAATATTAGATACATAACATTGCCGTTGTCTTTTAGAATGCTTTGTCCTCAAAGCAAGGGTAATGACATGTATTGTTGACGAAACTGTTCTGTCTCCCATGATGCGTCTTCATCTGGAAAATTCTTCCACTTAATGAGATATTCCTTGAGTGTTCTAGAACGGAGTTTTCTTTCTCGAATTGCAAGGATTGCCTCAGGTTCCCAAATGACCCTTCCTTCTTCATCTAACATAGGAAGTATTGTTTGTACTATTTGATGTTTACCCAACATTTTTTGAGACATGATACATGGAAGACATTGTGGATACGACTTTTATCGGGTAACTGTAATTTATATGCCACTTGACTAATCTTTTGGATAATCTGGTACGGTCCATAGAACTTTGGGGCCAACTTGTGTTTCCCTCCACTTTTAAGGGATACTTGTTTATAGGGTTGGAGTCTTACGAATACCCAATCTCCTACCTCAAATTCTCTTTCGGTTCTACGTTGATCTGCTTGTTGCCTCATGCGATTCTGTGTCATGATTAAGTTATCCTTTAGTAATTCAATTGTTTTTTGGGATTTCTCTAGTTGGTTCCTTACTTCTGGAACACTACTATCGTTCAAAACTAACTCCTTCCAATTTGGAGGTTCATACCCATATAACGCTTGGAAAGGGGTCATTTTTGCAGAGGTGTGGTACGTTGAATTGTACCACCATTCTGCTAAGTGTAACCATTGAGACCAATGGTTTTGTTTATCTGTTATGAAACAATGTAGATATGCTTCTAAGCATTTATTTATGACTTCAGTCTGACCATCTGTTTGGGGGTGGTAAGCTGAGCTCATATTGAGTGATGTACCCATTTGTTTAAAGAATTCCCTCCAAAATTTTCCATTAAATTTTGTATCTCTGTCGCTGACGATGACTTTTGGGAAGCCATGCACTTTGTAGACATTTTTGCAAAATACTTCTGCAATTTGTTTTGCCGTGTCTATTTTTTTAATTGCCATGAAGTGAGCAAATTTGGTTAATCGATCGACCACTACAAGGATTTTGTCCTTTCCTTCTGATGGAGGTAACCCATCGATGAAATCCATTGATATCTCTTCCCATTTCTGGTTTGGAATGTGTAGGGGTTGGAGTAACCCTGGGGTTAAAACATTTTCACTTTTGTTTCTCTGGCAATTGTCGCATTCTGCCACATATTGCTGGATATCTTTTTGCGTTCCCTTCCAAAAAAATGACCTTCTTGCATTATAATAAGATTTGAAGAATCCTACATGTCCGGTGGCTGGTGAATCATGGGATTCTTTTATTACTTTAACCTTGAATTTAGAGTTTGAATTCAAATAAATCCTCCCCTTATACCAAAGAATATCATTTTTCCATTCAAACTTGGGGTCACGGTTGGAGTTGTTAATTATAGTGCTTGTTTCTGGGTCCTTGGCATATTCACTTCATATTTCATTCAGCCATTCTGGAATTTCAACCAAGATGGAGTAAGAGGTGATATCCTCATATTTTCTAGAGAGTGCATCTACGACTACATTTTCCTTCCCTTTTTTGTGTATTATTTCCATGTCGAAAGCAGCAATTTTTTCTATCCACTTCTGTTGTTCTGTGGACAACGTTTTCTGTTGAAGTAGGTATTGAAGACTATTATGGTCTGTGCGGATCATGAATTTGCTCCCTAAGAGGTATTGTCGCCACTTTACCAATGCATGCATAATTGCCAGCATTTCTTTATCATATGTAGACTTCAATTGTTCTTGCTTGTTTAATTTCCTGCTCTCAAAATCTATCGGGTATTCATCTTGCATTAGTACTGCTCCCAACCCATAACCTGAAGCGTCACATTCTATCACGAATGGTTTTGAGAAGTCTGGGGTAGCTAATACAGGTGTGGAGGACATAATTCCTTTTAAGGCTTCAAAACATTTTTCTGCTTCTTCATTCCAATGGAATGCATTCTTTTTTAGAAGGTTGGATAAGGGTGCAGTTCTATGCGCATAATTCCTAATGAATCTTCTGTAGTATCCCGTTAGCCCAAGGAATCCTCTTAACTTAGAGATGTTAGTAGGGTTGGGCCATTCTGTGATGGATTTGATTTTTTCTGGATCAACCTTAACCCCTTCTTTAGATATTACATGTCCAAGATAGCTCACTTCTTCTTTACCGAACGTGCATTTGGACATCTTGGCGTAGAACTGATTTTCTTTTAAAATAGAGAGCACCTGTTCTAGGTGTGTAAGATGATCCTTCCATGTCTTACTGTATATAAGGATGTCATCGAAAAACACTAATACAAACTTCCTTAGGAATGACTGGAATAGGTTATTCATGGTTTCTTGAAATGTTGCTGGGGCGTTAGTTAGTCCAAAAGGCATTACCTTAAATTCATAATGTCCCTCATGGGTTCGGAAAGCTATCTTCGCCACATCTTCTAGCCTTACTCTGATTTGGTAATATCCTGACCTTAAGTCTAATTTTGAAAAGTACCTTGCGCCATGCAGTTCGTCCAACATTTCATCGATAAATGGAATGGGGAATTTGTCTTTAATAGTTATTTTTTTTAGTCCTCTGTAATCGATGCATAGCCTAAATGATCCATCCTTCTTTCGTACCAGTACTACTGGTGCAGCATAAGGAATTCGACTTTCTGTAATCACTCCACATCTCAATAAATCATGGATTAATCTTTCAATCTCTGTCTTATGGTGGTGTGGATACCTATAGGGTTTAACATTGACAGGGCTCGATCCTGACTTGATTTCGATGACATGCTCGATATTCCTTTCTGGTGGTAACTCCATGGGGAGGTCTTCAAATACTTTTTTGTATTTTTGGATTAATCCTTGGATCTCTAGATGATCTTGTTTAACTACTTCTGAAGTTAATAATTCCATCTCCTGGCATTGTACAACATATGTTGGTGCTCCTTTTCGAATTAGCTTCTCCATTTTGTGGGATGACACAATTTGCGTTCGAGGGGGTTGGAACCCATATAATTTGTATCTTTCTCCTTGCCATTTAAACTTTATAAAGTGTTCTTGGTGGTTTGCTGAGTAGGTACCTAGTGTTTGCAACCACTAAATTCCTAATACTACATCAACTCCTCCTAAGGGCACTGCATAAAATTCTGACTCAAGGTTATAGTCTTGTATTTTTAGCTTAACTATGTGGAATTTCCCTACTTTTTCGATCTTCTTTCCATCTGCTACCATTACTTTCATGTTGGGTACTGGATATATGAAAAGGTTAAGCTTCTTTGCAACACTTACGTCAATGAAATTATGGGTGCTTCCTGTGTCGAATAGGACTACAACATTGTTATTTTTTATATGCCCTTTTAATTTTAATGTTTGTGGTTGGTGTATTCCTGTTATGGCTGCAATTGATATTTTGGGAGTTTCTTCATCTTCTGAATATGACAAGGGATTTTCAATGTCACGAGTTTCTTCTATGTTGGATTCATCACTATCTGACTTGTCTTCTTCTTCTGCTAAACATTGATATAAGTTCTTGGTGGTCTCTTTTTTTAAACATCTGTGTCTTGGGTCCCACTTCTCTCCGCAATACTTACACTTTCCTTCTTTCATCCACTGGGATTCTAAGGTGGTTTTGTTGTCATTCCTCACATGTGGTGGCTAGTATTTGGTGTCGGTTTTCGTAGACCTTCTATCTTTGTCATGGTTTTTGTTCCACGTTTTTTTTAATTTTTCTTCAATGATTTTTGCCTTGCGTCTCGCCTTGTCCAAGGTTGATACATTTAGCAGCTCTAGTTCATCTCTTCTATAGTGTTTTAGTCCATACACATAAGTCTGGAGGCTTTGACTGTCTGTGAGTTCTGGCACACGTGTCGCCAGGGCTTCCCATTCGTCGGTGTATTCATCGACATTGCCTTTTTGCTGCAATCTGGTAAGTTTTGCGAAGAAGTATTTTTCTTTTAGGTCTTCAAACCTCTTAAAGAAATCATTTTTGAAGGTTCTCCACTTGTGCTTAGTTTCCTGTGTTGTAACCTTCCACCACATGTACTAGTTGTAAGCCCGCTCTTCTAGTTGCATAGAGGCATATTTTATCATTTCCTCGTCAGTTGTGATATTGTGTATGGAAAAAAATTCTTCTGCCTTGTTGATCCACGCCACACTCCGTTTTTTGTCTCCATTGAATTTTGACAATTCTAACTTGGGTTTCATTTGATATCTATTCCTTTTTGGAGGAGAAAGTGACTGCTCATGATTTGGAGAGAGATCGTGATCGAACTCTTCTTGTGGACATCCTCTTTTGGGAGGAATTGTCTTATGGTGCCTTGAATTTGAGGATGGTTGGTCTTCCTTTGACATATTGCACACTAGTGTAGTAATTTTGTTTTCCAAATGATGCTCGAGTTTTCTTAACCCGTCTTCAAACAATACTGCAATGTTTCTTTTTACACCTTCCATCTCCCAAGATACTGCTAAGTTGACTTCTTTTTTGACAGTCTCTGATAATTCATTTTTGGTTTTGTATAGTTCTCCTTCGATTTGGTTGAGTCTTGAGTGTAAACCCTCAATATTTTTAGAACCTTGGGCTTGGTTAAGCTCTAATTTCTCCATTCTTTCTTTAATTTCATTCATTTCTGCCATTTTTCTTGTGCAGGGAGGAATTTTGTTTTATTAAGAATGGTGAGATTTAAGGAATAATAATTAATTATTATATAATAAAATCTTTATTTTCCCTTAAGTTTTGTAAAATGTGAGTAGATTGGGTGGTTGGTAGGGATGAATGTTACACTCCCCACCTAAGTTCAAATCTCACTTTCTCTTTACAAGTAATTATTTTGTACTTTATTTTCAAACCCAACCCCACTTATTCAGAAACCATGTGTGGTTTCACTTTTACTTTTTTTTTTTGTTTTACTTTTTTTGAGGGGGGGTTACTTTTACCTTTTATTTTTTTTAAGGACAAGGTCTTATTTTTTAGGGAAATACTAGAAGCTTGAATAGTAACCTCGCTCTGATACCACTTGAAGCGGACTAAAACTCTAAAACCCACATGAATTCCGGAAATTAACCACAGTAAAATTGAATATTGATTGATGATTTAATTACAATGATGAGAAAACCTTTTATAGGTAAAAAATACACCGTTTCATTGAAAGGGTGTGATCCTATGTTTTAATTAACACTACATTAATATTAAAATAATTGCTCATAATATTAGATACATAACAGTTTGAGCTAGGTACCGCACCTGGCACCATCTCAATAGTGAAATCCAGTTCCCTCCTGGGAGGTAATCCTGGAATTTCTTCTGGGAATACATCAGTAAATTCTTTTAAAACATGAATATCTTCTATTGTTAACTTATCTGTCTCAGATTTAATTTCCTCATCTGTAATAGTTACAGCATAGGATTTACACCCTTTTCTAACTGCTCTTTTTAGTTGTAAAGCAGAAATCTTCCTGATTACAGTTTTCCTAGGAATACCCTTAACCTTTACTGGTTGTTCATTACTATTTACGCACGTAAAGGTTTTATCATAACAGTTTAAAACTAGCTTATGTTGTTCTAACCAATCCATGCCAATTAGTAAATCATATGAGCCAAGTGGAAAAACATTAAGCTTAACTGTAGTTTTAAATTCATCCATAAGTAAAGCACATTCTTTCACAAAACAGGTTACTTTTCTTTTTGCCCCTGTGGCTAATTGAACTAACCAGGAATTATCAAATTTATCGATAGACAAATTACATTTTTCCACTATCTGAGGTGCAATGTAACTAAGACTAGCTCCTGGATCGATTAAAATGGTTACAGGGGTTTGGTTAATCATACCTTCCACTTCCACCATGGAATTCTGATAGTCAACTTGGCGGTTCTCCAATGCTGCATTTATTATGGGCATAGTCCTTGCGAGTTCTCCAATAGTCATTTCCTCCTGCACAGTATGAATATTGCTAATTGACTTTTTTCGATTTGGGCAGACCGAGGCATATTGCGGGCCATTACATTCCCAGCACTTAATAGGCTCCTTTCGTTCAAAACTCTTAGTGAAATTCCCATGGTTATTTGCAGCTTCCTTGCCCTTAAAATTATTCGAATTATTGGAAGTACCATTTCTATTTCCCTGGAAATTATTATTGTTAGAATAATTTATGTTCTTATTATTCTTGAAATTCTTCTGGGGTACAAATTCCTTCTTCTTAAACTTAGGCTGATTGTTGTTTTTCTTAGCCTTCTAGTTGGCTAAGCCTTCTTTCTTCTTGTTCTGTTCAAAACAGAAATTAGCCTTCCACATGGCTTCCTCCAGAGTCTTCGGGTTATCATACTCAATTCTGTCCTTGATGTGATATGGTAGACAACTGAGAAACCATTGCACTTTAGGTTTCTCGTCTACTAAGTAAGGTACATACCTCAGCAAGCTTAATAATTTACTGTTTAAATCCTTCATAGTCATTGAAACTAACTTCAATTCGTAAAATTCTTTGGCTCTTTCTTTGTAATATTGTTCGGACAAAAATTTCTTCTTGAAGTACCTTTTAAAGGTACTCCAATTAACTTCTTTTTCCCTGATACCCTTGAATCTCTTCAGATCTTGCCACCATATGTCTGCTTTTTCAAAGAGATTATAGATTGCCATTCTTGCCTTCAGCTGATTTGAATAATTGTATATATGAAAATACTTCCTCATCCTGGATAACCAGGACTCTGCTTCTTCCCATTTTTCGGTCTCTCCATTAAAAGTTGGGGGCTTTATCTTTTTAAACTCCCCTGAAATCTCTGCATATGGTCTGTACTTCTTCTTTCTGTCGTACAACTCAGACTCACTACTGTCACTAGTAGTGTGGTAGATTTGTCATTCACCAAACCCTTCAGATGATGAACTACTTTCAGTTTTTGCCAACTTCATCTTTTTAGATCTTCTTTGATGACTAACATCCTCATATTCTAATCTTCTGCTCCTTCCTTCAGTTTGGAACTTTTCCATTAGAATTTGGTTCAACTCTTCCTGTGTCTTCAAAATTCTCTCATTCTCCTTCTTGACTGATTCCATTTCAGTCTTCAAATCCTTTACAGTCTACAACAGCTCTGAGGAGTGAGCAGTTACCTCTTCTAACATAGGTTCTCTGGGCAATTGCCTTGTCTTTGTGTTTGGAGACTCCTCCTGAGCATATTCTCCTAGCTTCTCCATACATGCTTGTTAAATTTCAGAAAAAGAAATTTTTTGTTCTTTACATAAAACAGAATATAGGTTAGTACATTATTTTACTGTTCTACGGAAACTAGTTGGGAAGCATCTAGGCCTAGTATTTGAACCATGCTCTGATACCACATGTCAAAACCCCAAATTTTCAAAAAAATTTAAAAAATTTTAAAAGCATATAATTTTCATAATTTCAGTAAACTAATTATTAAATTAGTTATATGTTACCAAATTCATTATCTGAATTATCTGTTGGTTATGTTTAGTGATAGAACAATTCTTTTCAGTTTACTGACTTTTGTTTCTCTTTGCGACCACAAGGTGGGATTGTCATGAACATCTGGGCTTACTTAGCTTTTGAGCTAACGCAAAGGTTTTCCTTCTCTTACAAATTTATAGGTAACAGGTTCAGGTGTTGCTTATCAAAATTCTAAGTAGTCAAATATTAGATTGTCGTACAAACAAAGTAAATCAGTTAAAGAATATAACTGCTAACAAAATTTCAAGCTGATTGAGGTATACTCATTAAACTGTCTTTCTTCCTAGTAGATGTAATACTATAGTTCTTCAAAGCTTACTGAATTATTTGCGGTCTATCAAAGTTGTTAACTATAAAGAAAAGGTGCTTTAATTCTTTCTTTACAAGCAATTCTAATAATTGTCACAGTCTTAAGTTAAAGTTCTAGTTTACAATGTACACAATTACATCTACCTCATGATGAATTGGGCTACTGAAAATGATAAGAATGTAATGCAAAAAAGATAAGGGTTTATATAATATTGTTTCCTTTTCAAGTTCTGAAGTTATCGAGTTTACATCTTCATTTCAACTGCCCTTTTCAAAGAAATATAATAACGTTGATGCATTGAGTTTTATTTTCCATATCTTGATCAGAGAATAGTTAATGTTATTAATCATCCAAAGGTTATTTATTATTAGAATCAAATCATCACTAAAACGCTTATCAACTTTGTGTATCCATTTAAGGTTTTACTCAACAATTGCTCCAAGGAATAACTTAAAGTAAGATTTATATCTTATTGTAAACAGGTTTTTGTACCAAACCTTCTATAGATGAAGAAGGGCAAAATCTTAATGGTTTATAACCACTAATAGAATGTTAAACATAATAGTTTTTAAGGCTCAATTTCTAGTTGATGAATCTTTTTATAAAATAATAAAAGGCCTGAACTTTATTATAAACAAAACAATCTATGGTAAAGCCAATATGCATGCACCAACGAGAAGGGTTATAAGGTATAGAATGCGCCAACAAATTAAACTATAGTTCATTCTTGAACTAGACTTATCAACTCTCGAAGCATACCTCCTTTATAAGTTTCAGTTCTATGTCAAACAGAGGTAATGATTCATGCTATACTATATTCGAGTCAAAGTTCTAAGGTTCTCATGGTTGCACTTTATATTATGCAGGTGGTTGACATCCGATGCCATGAACTTTGTAGAACTTTCCAACGTATGGTTTGGTTTACGAATCATTGGAAGAATTTGCTCGTTGAACTATAATATTCTTACCCACTGCATGCCAATTATTTAAGTGATAACGTGGCATACTTTCAGCCAAGCGAGCCGAGCATAAAAGACTCTTCTCTTTGAACCCAACTCATTGTTTCTGCATGATGTTCGGCATCCTACCGCTCTGCACTGGCTCCTATTTTCTTTGTCACTACCTTGATGGCTGGTAGTTGCCCTTCGTGCTATTTCCGTGAATTCTTTCACTGTGAAGTGTTGTTCCGTAAACCTTTGGTTACTTGGTGGTGGTTTTTGGATACCTTCTCCAGGTTTTTCTCCTTTGGTGGCTGGCTCCATTTCGAACCCTTTGACTGAGAAAGGGACTTTCTCCCTCCTTGGCCTGGTACAGAGTGTAGTGGCCTGGTACTGCAGGATTAATGGGTGTAGGGTTTCACCATATATTAGCTTTCTCCGTGCTGGGTGTGTAACGACCACCTGGGTGTAAATACTTTTGTTCTAGATGCTTGTAGATTCCGTCACTGTGGGTTGTTTCACCGTGAATAACTTCCTCCTCTTTGAAGCAGCTGAAGGTTGCACTCCTCCTTGTTGATAGTCATTCTGCTGCTCAAGGGTGTTCGTATTTCAATTACAATTATAGAGGTAAGAAAATATGTGTCGAAATCTTCATTATCGTTTCAGCAATATTTTATCATAACAATATTTTATTTTATTACAAGGTTTTCATATCTCTATTCCTCTTCTTTTGCAGGGTCGACCTGTCCTCCTCAGCGCGAATGGTGCAAGACCGCGGCGATTGGCTGTTACGGTAAGCCTGGTTTTACCATGGAATTTTTCCTCCTTGTTGGTCCCTTGGGGACAGTCGTGGGTTGGCCATCGTGGTTTGTAACCCTCGTAGTTACTTTGGTTCAATTAAATGAACCTGTTCGCTGTGGTTTAAGGAATTAAACCTTCATTTTACCAAAAGGAATCTACGGCTGAGGCCAAGACTGTGATTTTGGATTTTATTTGATTACCATGTAATAAATATATATATCCTTGTTTGTACAGGCTGTAAAAGCCTTATTTTGTGGATCTTGTTTGAATTTGAAAGGTGTGAAGGAGATAAACTCTTTCCATTTAACGAACTCCATTGTATATTTTAATTTCGATAGGATTTTACCCTGAACTTGGAGATATAAAGCTGTCTATACAGTCTTCTTGAAAAATCTTTTGTTTACAGTACATCTCTGAATCAATTTGTTTTTCTTGTGTTAAATCAAGTTATTTAAGTTCAGCTTAAAGAGCCTATCTGATTTTGGTTACTCAGATTCTTGTAATTTAATAAACACTTAATTTACTCTCTGTAAATTATTTAGTTTATTAGCAGCTAGGGTTTTTCTGTACATTGTTAAATATTGACTTACTTTATAAATCAAAGAATTATATATGTTGTTATATTTTTTATATTGTTCGAAGTATAAGGTCTTAATATTTTTAATGGAATTCTTTAAGTGACTGTCAGTTAATATTTGGGTACAGAATTTGTATTTTAATTCAGGTTTGCAATAATAAGATAAGAGCATTTCTTTAATTTAATAATAATAATATTCCTATAAAGTATATAATAGTAAACATGTCTTTATTTCTTATCACAAGGATGTTGTCTTGCCTGTGAGTACTATTGCTTTCAAAGTTATTCATACTTAATTTTATTTTGTTAAAGTATAAAGAAATAGTGCTATGTTATTTAATACGTATGCCAGCTGTACTTAATACTTTGTAGAAGTTATCTTAATATTTATTTTATCTTATATAATATGATGTTAGTAAAATAAAGTAAGAATAATTATCAGGCTATCTATGATCTATCTTGTATGTATATATATAGCAATATTTATTTTTAACTTTTTATAAAAAGATAGATTAAAAACTATAGATCTCGTTCAAACTCAGTCAGCTAGATAAAAGAATTTAATGCCGGAACTAGAATAATTAACACTGTGAGCAAATTATAGACTAACTAGTTTTCTCATAGAAATAAATCATAGTTTTGTTATTGCTATTACGGATTATTTTCTATATATTCTGTAACATAACATCTGGGAAAAATAACTGTAGAAGGAAAAACATTTATATTCGTTCTATTACCACATACTTTAGCTAGTAATTTCTTTTCTCGATTTTCAATAATGATATAGTAAAGTTTTCTAGAATAGAAACTATACAGTAGACCTGTTCATCCATCTGAATCTAGTTCTATTAAATAAAAACAAATATAGCTTCTTTCCTTATTTTATAATCTAACATAAATGACTTAAATCTAACCTTAACTCTTCTTTATGTACAGAATGCTATTGCTCCAACAGTTAAAACAAATGCATTCTTTTTAAACAAACTAACAATTTATCCTATAATAGCATCCTACTATCTTTATTTATAATTTCACCCTTATGCTGGAGTACGGTCTGGTCACTCCAGACGAGGAAAAACACAGGCGGGTTTTATTTTCCACCAAAATGATTCTAATTACTAAACAAATTGAGAACGCTTTCATGACTAAACTCTCTAAGTCTTTACATCATAAACTGCAACATAACGTTCAATCATACACAGTTACTAAAACAAAGATTATAAAATAGCAAAACGTGTTATGAAGCTTGGACACCAACAGCTATGGGAGGCCTTTCCTCCCTACCAACTCCTGGGGAGCGCTCAAACAGCGACTCCTTAGGACCCCCAAGCTTGCTCTGGTCTCCTTGGATGGAACTAGGTGCAACAATGGTCAAATACCAATCTTCAGACTCAGTATCAATCCTGAACTTATCAGCAAGTTCTCCCAGCTTACAAGCTGTAACAGACCAAGTTACTACAGAAATCCTCTCAGAACACCTTCCTTACTATTTTCCCTTTTCCCCAATGAATTTCCTGAATAGCATTCCACCTGAATGATTCTTCTCTGGAAAATATCTAAGCAACCTCATCTCTATTCATTGGGTACTTTTAAAATATTGCCTAAGTCTTTTTTGGTTAGTTGTCATTTATTGAGCCACCTGCTCTGATCCCACTTTCTTGGGGGATCATGACCTCAAATGTAGGGAAGTTTCCACCTGCAACATAGGAAGTGTTTGAGGATGCTGCCACTTGTCTTTTTCCCTCCACCTAGTTCCATCCACCAGTTTGACCAGTAACCTCTTATTAATAGCTCTCCCATGCTGTTGTCTCCACTTTTTATTTATTAATAATAAAATATTCAGAATTACATTCCACTTCTTTTGACTCTGCTGAGTCATCAGTTCCTACTTAGCATTAAATTTAACATAATGTATTAGGAAATCAAATTAAAACAATTAACCTTATTTTACAAAATTGGGGTATGTGACAATAAAATCATCACAAGATTCGGTGTGCCAGCTAGAATAATCACGGATAATGGCCCATGCTTTGTTTCTTCTGAAATGTCATCTTTCTGTTCCAAGTACGGCATTATCCTATCTCACTCATATAATTACTATCCCCAAGGAAATGGTCTAGCAGAATCAAGTAACAAGAACCTAATGACCATAATAAAAAAAATTGTGTGTGACAATAAGAAGGCTTGGGATAGCAAAATCAAATTGGCATTATGGGCCGACAGGATCACTAAGAAAATTTCAACAGGGAGGAGCCCTTTCGAACTAGTCTATGGCCTTGATGTTACCTTACCAGTCCATCTAAATATTCCATTTTATCATCTCCTACAGACATTCAGCTTAGATCAAGAGGCCATCCAGAATAGAATAAACCAGTTAATCGAGCTAGTTGAGAGTAGAAGAGACTCTCTTGACCATAGTATCAAAAATTCAGACAAGGTCAAGAGAGCCTTTGATCAGTCTACCCAGCCAGGTTCCTTCCAAGTAGGTGACACGATTCTACGTTGGGACAAACGACGGGAAAAACCTGGGAAACATGGAAAGCTCGACAGCCTGTGGTTGGGACCGTACATCATCGATGAAATAGCAGGAATGAACTCCTTCTATCTAAATGACTTGGAAGGAGAAAGACTGAGCTTACCAGTGAATGGTTTCCTCCTTAATCTATTTTTCACCGAGACAGTTCGATGCCTTTAGTGGCATCGGTGGTTTGAGGGCCAATTTCTAAACCTTGCCCTGCATGTATTTCTAAATTGTATATATCATATTGTTGTATCATAGATATTGTTGTATTATAGTTATCTTGTACCATGTTGAAAATTTTCCTTTGTATATTAGTTTGTAAAATATTCCTTTTTGTACATTATAGATTAATTATGTACATTAGTTTGTTTTTATAGCTATTTTTTTCTTATATATACATGTTACTGACAAACTCTAATTGCCTTGCAAGACCCACAGATTCCAGAGTTCTCACATCCTCTCCTTTGAACAGAAGATCAGTCAGAGAATGTGTCCCAAATGGAGCCAGAATGTTACCACCTAAGTTGTACTTAGTGGTTTTTTATCAAGTGAGCCTGGTGAACTGGACAGGGTTAACTTGTTCAGACTTCAAAAAGACCTTTGGAAGTACTTCTGAGAAGTGCTTGTTGTATCATATCACATGTTCATACCCCATGGGGGAATTGTAATAAATGTTCTAGCATGATAGTGTCTGTAAAAGACTCAATCTCTTAGACTTCATTTGTCAATCCAATCAGCCCAGGGTGTTTTTTCCCTTGGTTATTATTGGTTGTTGAATAAACGACTGATAATTTATAAGTTTTTCACTCCATACCTCCAAAGTTGGGGTGGTCGGCTTGGCATTTGGGCCTATTGAGGTTATTAGAGTCTATGTATCAATGTATAAACATGCCAGACATATTTTTTGATTCATATGAACATGTCTAAGTCCCCCCAGGTGTTTTTCAATTTTTCAATTTTTTAGTTTTTTCAGTGTTTTTTATTAAAATTTAAATTTTCCAAAACTTAGGCAATTTTTTAATAGTTTAATTGGAAAAATTGATTTTGTAATAAAAGTGGGCCAAATAATCAATTTCAGTCATGTAGGTGCACATTTTCAAGCTAAGAGCACCATGTAAACCCATGGACCCACTTTTTCCTAAGTTTTGAGTGATCTTCCATCACTCATGTCAGAAAGCCCCAAAAATAAATTATTGATTATTTTAATTAATAAATTGATGAATAATGGAGCAAATCCAAAATCAATAAATCAGTGGATACTCAACCGATTTGACTGAAATCAATCAGATCTGGAGCAGATTGACTGGATCTGATAAATCCTTGACTGAAGGAGGGGATCAAATCAGATCCATAGTTGATCTACATCTGTCTTCATGGGGAATTGTGCCCTCTCTCTCCCCTCCACACATGTGGACTCTCCTAGATGCTCTGTGGGCCGATGTGTCGGTGTATGGGTTGATGTGTCAGCTCAATCAAGCCCCTGGTTGACAAGTAGGCTCAGTCCAGCTTCAGTTCTGCATTGATGAACTCTCCATCAGTTGATTTCACTTGATTCCATGAGGAATTGTGCCCCCCTGGGCTAGATGGCTTGTAATTTGTATATATCCAGGCACATCCTCCTCTTCCAAGCTAGTTAGAATTGGGATTGAGGTGCTGCTGCTATTGTATTGTTGTTATTCTTCATTTGAAATAAAGAAAAGCTTTGGAGGCCAGACGGTGTTGTGCCATTACATGTGTGGATGATTATTGCCATTATTTTACTGAGGTAACCTGTATCTGTTTTCATTTCTTGCTAGTTGCTTGTAGATCTGTGGTTAAGATTGGTAATTATCTTATTACAATCTTGATAGGAAAGGTGTTGTTCAATAAGTTTATTGATTGTCACTCTCCTTTGATGCATGTTTAGAGATCTAGATTTAGCATGTCCTATAAGCTTATATGCATGTTATCTTGAATCTCTTTGTATGTACTAATCGGATCTCACAGGTTTCTTGGCAAGTTCTTTGATTTCAGCTGAGTTGTAGGTTCATACTTTGGAGAGGATGTTGATCTATCTTGATTCTTCATTCTATTCAAAACATTTCAAAGGCATAGTCCCTCGACATTCCACCTGAAAGCTCTACTGCAGATCTTCAAGGAAACCAACATTTCTTTCCTCCTCTTCCTCCCTCAAAATCAACACTTTACCCGGTTACTTTGTTCAGTTCATAGCTTTGATTTCAGTTGGATCTATTTCATCAAAGTAAAATACACATAGCTATGATATTTCATATCTCACAGTCTATATCTTGCACTCAAAAAAGTTTCATAAGCATTCTAGATCTAGCCTTAGGGAAATCGTCATTTTTGCATGAATTGTAAAGAAAACTTGTAGATCACATGCATTAGATTTCCTTTCGCTGTTATAAAATTTAATATTCTACAATATCATGGAATTTTCATTGACTGCACAAACAGCAAGCCAAGATCCCAAGGAAAGCTTTCTTTCCTTTGTTCCCTTTTGTTTTTTTTAGCTAGTCTTAACTTCATTTTTTCTGAGATAAGGTAGGCTGATCCAAAGGTACTCCTAAAGTGCTTTTGGGAATTTTTTATTCTAACATGATTGCTTTATTTTATCAGTTCTGACAGAAAATAAAGGAATATTTTGTCCGAAGTGGCCTCAGGAGCGCTCAAATCCCCCCAGGTGTCTCCCTTTTCACTAGAAACTCAAAAATTTTCCAAAGTTGTAAAATATTGGTTTCAGCATGTATAAGGACCAAGAAGTTTCTGATAATCTCATTTTTCTGATTCTGTAACCAATAATAAATAAAATCATTTTTGGAATAGGCTCTTTCGAGCCTATTCCCCATCCCCCCTGGGGGGATTTGCGTCGGTGCCCTTTTCGTCGCTTTTTGCTTATTTCTTTTTTACTAGCATTGATCTAATTTGCAGAGTAGTATACTTGATTTTGTTATCAATTCCATACTCCATATCTTACATTTCAAAGTAATCGTAATACTTACCCCACAATTTCCCGATTGACCCAAAAGGGGAAAGAGATTCGTGGTAGGATTAAATAGAAAACCAGAATTGTGTATTTGTTTTATTTTTCATCTTTTATTTATTAGAAATTTTAAAATTAACCCCTCCTCGATTCCCCGATTGAGATCCACTTGGATCGAAAGAGGTTCCTGGAGGGTTTTCCTTTTAAACAAGAACACTCAGTTTAAAACTTATTAAATTTGACAAAACTCCAGTGTGTATGCTTTGCACTTGGCTGCGGTTCGTCCGATCAGTCAATCTATATCAAAAGCACTTGGGTGACTAGTTTAATTAGGACTCACATTCCCCAACTGACAAACCATCAGGTGAAAATCCAACACCTAGATCAAACCTTTACGGTGACAAAATACCCAAAGGAAGCAGGAACTTACTGAAAAGTGACCTCGGGGCTCCGATCTCTGTGACACCCTAACGGGTGCGTTACGAACAATAGCCCCAGAGACTCCATTTCAGCCCACATATTCCTTGTGGGTAGCTGTGAAGGTTTATTTTTGGACATACTCCAAGTACTCTCGGGTATATCTGGAGTCCCCCCTTTGCCTAATTTAATCAACTCATACTTCACATTTAACTTAAAACATACCAAGAGGCAATCGCAAAACATTCACTCCAAGCACATGCAAGCATATTGATTCTATTTTTGACTCCATTCTAAGGCACTGGTTAATTTATTGCTTTATATATATATTGTGTCTCAGTATTGTGCTTTCGTGTGTTCATCTTTTACATTTTGCCATCTGTGATTATCTATAGTTAAATTGTAAACTCCTAAATAACTCACTCAGTTTAAACATCACAACACTAATTAATTCTCCTTAGTAACTTAATAGGGTCTACCCCCCTTGGCTCCGTTAGGAGTTGAGCCTAAACGGAGGAGTCAGGAACAAGGTGATAGCCTTGACTCGAGACTTGCCCCCAAGGACACACCAAGTGGCTTGAATATTTCTGCCACATGACCCAGGTGTGTGAAAGGCGGCAACATATACTATATTGTAACACCGGATATTATTATGATGAATATACTGTAAATTCTTGAGCAATACTTGTCCATTTCCTATGTGGTTTGTCTTGTTGGATTTGTATTTTCATTCTCCATTCAATTGTTGCAACATTATCAGAAATCTCTTCCTGGAGATCTAAATGGCATTCAAGTTCTAATAGATTGAGAACTTTGCTGGTGCAGTGCTAGCTCTGCGTCTTCTAACTCTGATGATGCTCTAGAGAAATGGCAGAACCACTTGCATGAAGTGTCGCTACGGAAATGCGGCTTAATTATATAGTCACTGTGTCGCGTTGTGACTAAAACCATTGAGTTTCTAATTTATGAAGGATCTCCTGAGTTATCCAAGTTTCTTGTTGAATTCAAAGCTAATATTTCAGAACCACGGTGGTTGCTAGCATTGGAGGAAGCGCTGAAATCCACTCCAGCACGCTGGTGGGTAACCCATAAGAAGTTGATCACTGGATGGTTGCAATGTCAAATATTGATGATGGTTTTCTTTGGAGATACCAAAGTATACCATGCTAGAAAATATGATGGGCGAAATAGCCCTGGGAATTATCTGATTGAATGTCAAACTCTATGGGCAGCATGACCAAAGGATGAGTTGGTCCATGCTTTTGTCCACACATTGGATGAAATTCTGTGATATTGGTATGTGTCGGCTGAGTTGCATAGAGAGATCACTATGTAGGAGGAGTTGAAAGTTTGCTTTACTCACACCTTTAGCTTCATGGATGCCAATCCAGATGTCCATAATGCACTACAACTCATCCGCGATATGGCACTGAGGGTGGTTCCAGCCACGTATCGAGTAGATCCACATGCCCATTGCCACGCGTAGCCAATGATGGAATGTTATAACGTATTCGTGGGACATGACGATGATGATGAACTACAAAACATAAATATTTCAGAAACAAAAGGGAGTCAAGATATCCCAGCACCGGATGTACCGACAAATCCCATGAATCAGCTACTGAAGATTAGGTAGGTTAACATCGAGATAGAAGAGAAACTGAAGTTCGCAAATGTTAGGGACTACTGGGATGAAGAGACCATGGCAAAGATCATGAATCTATTACATGAATTTCAATATGTGTTCCCTACGAAGCTTTCTGAGATGACGAGAATCCTAGGACATTTGGGGAATTGAATATTTCGTTGAATCCAGATGCGAAACTTGTAAGGCAAAGACCCTCTCGCTTGAATCCACAATACAAGGACAGAGTGAAAGCTGATATTTATAGGATTTTGGATGCTAGAATAATTGAGCCAATTGAGGAATCAAAATGGATCAATTCGATGGTAGTCCAAGAAAAAAAGATGGGCAAGGTTTGGATCTGTGTTGACCTGAGAAAATTGAATGATGCATGTATGCATGATCCGTTTTTGACACCATTCATTGATGAAGTTCTAGAAGGAGTAGGAGGTCAGAATATGTATTCTTTCATAGATGGATTTTTTGGCTATCACCTGATAAGGATCTTAAAAGTGGATCGACACAAAACCACATTTGTTACTAAATGGGGCTGCTTTCAATATACGGTGATTCCTTTTTGGTTGAAGAATGCACCTTCGATATTTTCCCGCGTTGTTGTCATTGCATTCAAATATTTTATTCAGAAGTTTTTTCAAGTATATATGGACGATTGGAAAGTCTTTGGATTGATTAGAGACCATTTGGAAAAATTGCGATTGATGCTGGAAATATGTTGACAACATTAGATCGCGCTGATCTCAATGAAGTGTATTTTCTGTGCACCCTTTGGGATGTTGTTGGGTCACATTATTTGCAAGAAAGGACTATTGGTTGATCCTATGAAGAGTGCATTGATATTGATCTTTCCATCACCTATGAATGCGAATATGCTTAGAGTAACATTGGGGCACACAGGGTACTATCACAAGTTCATACGAGGGTATGCTGCAATTATCACGCTTATGGGGAAATTATTGAAGAAGGATGCAGTATTTGTATGGAGTCAAGAGTGCCAAGGGATTTTCAACAAAATGAAGCCCAAGATGGCTTCCACACAAATATTATTTTTACCTAATTGGAACAAGGAGTTCCATTTCCATGTGGATGCATCATCTGTTGTGCCAGGAGTGGTACTTGAGCAACAAGGAGAAGGAGATCTAGATCACTCGATTCCTTTTGCTAGTCAGAATTTGTCATATGCAGAGAAAAATTATACGACGATAGAGAGAGAAATTCTAGTGATGGTTAATGCACTACAAAATTTTAGGCATTACCTATTAGGAGGTCATTTTAATATGTTTACCGACCACTTTGCTTTGAAATACCTAGTCAATAATCCAGTGTTGGGAGGGAAGATATGTCGTTGGCTACTTCTCTTTGAGGAGTTTGATTTTGAGATAATTGCGAAGCCGGGTCACTTGAATGCTAGCCCTGATCATTTATCCTGAATTGAGACAAGTGAGAAGCCCACAAATATTGAAGATGGACTATCAGATGCGTAGTTATTCAGAGTCGACACGGTAGATGATTATTATGCTCAAATAATTCAGTTTTTGATGATGGCAATCACACGGAGGATTTCACAATAAGTCAGAAGAAGCAGTTGGGGGTTAAGGATTTGGATTTCTAGTTGATTGTTGGACAAATATATATAAGCTAGGACTAGATGAGATTTTGCGACGATGTTTCCTACTGCATGAACAAGGGAATATTCTAGCAGAAGCACATGCAACAGTTGCTGGTGAACACTACGGACGTCGAGCAACTATAGGGAAGGTACTTCATGTAGGGCTCTAGTGGACCACTCTACATAATGATGGGATGAATTATGTCCAGAGTTACGATATCTGTCAAAGAATAGGGAAGCCATCATGAAGGGACAAGATGTCGTTGGTACATCAGGTGACATTGTATCCATTTGATAAATGGGTCATGGATTTTGTGGGACCAATAAACCCACTTGAGAAGTGAACTAGTGCACGGTATATTATTACAATGATGGACTATTTAACAAGATGGACGGAGGCCACACCAGTCGTGGATTGCACCATTGTGACAGCAGCAAGGTTTCTATTTGATAACATTGTTACTTGATTTGGATGTCCCGGGATATTGATGAGAGACTAGGGTAGTCACTTCACCAACCACACAGTAAGTGCGCTAATGGAGGAACTATAGATACAAGACAAGAAGAGTACCCCCTATCATCCACAGGTGAACGGGAAAATGGAAGCATTCAAAAAATATTGGAGAATGCATAGACAAAGGTATGTAATGAAAACCACAATGACTGGGATTTGAATATTCTAGTAGTATTGTGGGCATATCTCACTAATTGCAAGAGATTGACGGGATAGACACCATTCAAGTTGGTGTATGGGAAAGAGGTATTCATGCTTATGGAGAACATTTTTTCGATTCTGCACATTGCAGATTTGATGGGCATGGATGATGAAGAAGCGCTCGAGGAGCATGTGGAATAGTTGGTATAGCTCGAGGAGGATTTTTTTATCACAGGTTTCCACCAGCGCATCAATAAGGGTCAACAGAAGGCTTGGCATGACCGCCACATAAAGAATAAACAGTTTCAGGAAGGAGATTTGTTGTTGTTATACGAAAACAAGTTCATATAGAATCTGGGTAAGTTACAGATGCACTGGTTAGGTCTATATATTGTTAATTTATTTACTTTAGGAGGTGCAGTTCAACTGCATCAGTTTGATGGAGCAATGTTACCAAAGCTAATGAATGGTAGCAGGATAAATCCCTATAGGTTGGGCCCTGAACTGCGTAATGCTTGAGGCATTGTGCAATGAAAAAAAAGTAGGTAGGATGATGGATGAAAGGAGTGCTCACCAAGAGGAGGTGGATGTGCAAGAGTAGGAGTTAGTAACACAGTTAGGAGGTCACGCTGCTGTTAGATTTTTATCATTCAATCTAGCATTATGATATTAGGATATTTTAACTGAGAGAATAACATGCACAACAATAAAAAAAAAGAGACAAGAGACACAAATATTTTTCCTCAGGGAAACCATAAAGGATAAAACGCCACAACTTCCTCAGAGATAGAATCAGCACCAAAATTAAAACCCAAAAACATAAAGATGATCTTCCGACAACAGTAGTCTCTCTCTTGTCCTAGCAACTTCTCCTCTCACTCATGTACCCCAATGAGTGAGTGTGTGTGTGTTAAATAGAGAGACTCACTCTCTATTTATATTCTTTCATTCACTTGAAACCCACTCCAACATGTTTTCCTCACTTAATAATTACTTACTAGACCCGACATCTCTAGGAGTGTCTAATAACCCTAGTGCCCCACAACTTGTGGGGAATTCTCCTCCTCCTACCAACAAGGAGGTTTTATCCTTAACACAACTGTGGGGACTATTTCCCTGACTTACAATGAATCACCTTGGGTTGACTTCTCTAGGATAGTCTAATAACCCTAGGGCCCCACAACTGTGGGGACGTTAACCCTTGACCAATAGGGGGGTTACCCACAATGACTTGACATGACTTGTTACATTATAAAAAATTACCAGAATAAACATCGGGGTATGACATGAATCAATTACATTATAGACACATCCCAGAATAAACATCGAGGTACAATACATAAGGTATACGGATGAATACATTGTGAAGTTATAATTACATCAACACTCCCTCCTAACTAGGAAGGTATTCTCTCGACACAATTTATCAACACAAGTATTCTTCTTTGTATCATCTGATCATCATTGAGTTCTCATCATCTTCATCTTCAAGTCATCTTCATTTAGATCTGGATCATCACCTGATCTGGATCATCATCACTCGATCTGGATCATCATCACTGGATCTAGATCATCACTGCTGGATAATCATCACGGGTGCTATCTCATGATTATTCTTGTCATAGGAAGTTCTATAGAGCCAGCCCTTTTTCATGTTGGTTGTAGGCCTATCCTCCATGTAGGTCTTCTTCCAGCACTTATATCTAACCCTAAGTCAGAATGGCCCGCCCAAAACTTATATCTGATCATGAAGGAACCAATCCTATAATCATATCAGAAAGGCACACCCAACACTCACATCTGACCATGTGGAAACCAATCCCACAACCCTGTCAGAAAGGCCCAGCACTCACATCTGACCATGAGAGGAACCAATCCAGCATTCATGTAAGAAATGATCTACACTTACATTTGACACATGCAAGGAACCAATCCAACATACATGTTCAAAAAGGATTTGCACTTACATTCGACACATGCGAGGAACCAATCCAACATACATGTTCAAAAGGGCTCTGCACTTACATTCAACACATGCAAGGAACCAATCCAACATACATGTTCAAAAGGGCTCTGCACTTACATCTTCACATGTGAGGAACCAATCCAACATGCATGTCAGAAGGGCTTGCACTCACATCTGATCATGTAGGAACCAATCCTACAGTTATATTAGAATGACCCCCAGTCCCAGACGGAGCTACTTGGTAACTAACCAGGTGCCTCCATTCCAAGAATGGAATTCAACGATTATTTTTTATCATGTAAGAACCAATCCTACAATCACATCAGAATGGATCAGCACTCATATATGACATGGAAGGAAACAATCCTCTCACCATGATAGAATGCCTCAACCCTTACATATGACCATGGAAGGAACCAATCCTGTCACCATGTCAAAAATGGTTCTGGGTCTCATCATTTCCCCTTGGAGGAAACCCCAATCTGGAGAACACCAAGCTTCTCCCTGAAGTACTTGAACTTCACCCTAGCCAATGGCTTTGTCAACACATCAGCTATATGTTCCTCTGTCACAACATACTAGAGTTTCGCTACTCCCCTCTACACCATATCCCTGATATAGTGATACTTGATCTCGATATGCTTCAACTTATCATGGAACACTAGATTCTCTGACAACTTCATGCAACTCTAGTTGTCACAATGTATACAAGTAGCATCCATCTAGAGATCAAATAAATCATACAGTAGCTTCCTCAGCCATACTTCGTCAAAACTAGCTAAACAAGCTGTGACATACTCTGCTTTAGATGTACATATATGGTCTCGTGTTCATCAAGTACATCAAGGACCCAATAATCTAACAATACATCATGGCATCAATCATCTCTGATGAAGCATCACTCAATAGATTCATGTTCGATTCCATAGATGTGGTCATGGCCTTGCAGTCCATCATCCTAAACCTCTTCAGGATCTCTACTGCATACTTCCCTTGTGCACACCTCTATGCCTAGAAAATTTTGCATCGACACATAATAGGAGCATCACTGGCCTTCCGCCTTCAACCTTGAAGCAAAGGTTAGAATCCACTTTATTCTCAATAAAGGCTAGAGTCATCAGTAATCTGTCCATCCTATCGTACCATGTTGAACCTTAGGATATTCTGCAGTCACTCCCTCTGAAGTATCATACTCACTCTGTCTTCCCTAATCTATGCACTGAAACATTCTATACGGGAGTGACAAGTAGATTCCTCTACTACTAATATTCTATGTATCCATCTAGGATCACTGGATACCAAGATCCTCTATGTTGAACTTTTTCAATTTAGTTCTTCTCACACCCATCTGTGAGCTTGTCATCAACCTTGTAGCATAGGTTCAGATCTTCGTCAATATCATCATGTATGTGTTATCCCATGGGTGTCTTCTGAACTCGTACAAGGCCTTCTTTCATTTGCACACATGCTTTTTCCTGTCATGTGTCTCAACTCCCACTAGCTGCAAATGTCTCTTTGTAGTCTTTTCCTTCTTTTTGTGAGAAGCCTCGTGCTACGAATCTTGCCTTGTATCCCACGATGTTTCCATCTACTGCATGATGGAACTATGAACTTTCCTTCATGTATCGATACTACATTCTAGACATCATTCTTCTTGAACTGGTCTTCCCTTTCTTCTTGGAAGGTTCTACATCAATGATTTCGTTGTATTCGTCATATTATTCTTCATCTTGAACTGTCGTCACTTGTTCTTCGGAACAAGCTCATTCTTCTTTTCTTGTAGGTGATTATGTATGCGATATTTCCTACAAGTCAAATGCATTTGTATGGTTAGAAACATTTCATAAGGAATATTCATACTGGCAATTTCTTATGCATAAATATAGGATCATTCATCAACTTTATCCATTACAACATTCATCCATATCTCACGGAAAATTTTCTAGATGCCTTCCATCTCCACCAGGACAACATTGATATTGTGCACTAATCCAATATGTCAGCAAAGAGGTTTCATTCTAGATAAGTAGCAATGGAGATTTGTATAGCACCATGATCTACTTACCCATCACATGCATATTATTAGTATACTGTCATTAATGCAAACATTATATCATGCATAATACATTAACTGAATATAAAGAAATGCATAACAAAACAATATCATGAAATGACAATTGAATACTTATCTTTATTTGTTTTGTGGGTAGACTCCTTCTTGATCCTTCAGCTTCATCGTCTTCTTCATTCATAATAGCATTGTTTCTTATCCAAATGATAAGGTGGATAAGAGGTTCTTCAAGAGTTGAGTTTTTCATATTCTTCATCGCTTGATGGATCTTCTTTGGATGGTGAGAGCTTGATCTTCGGTTGCTCCCATCTTCTTTTCTCTTATTATTAGTTGAGCTTCTTCTTGTGTGTGCTTTTCTCAGAGTGTGCTGAAAGTAATCACTTCCTTCTAGCACATATTCTTCGAATGAATGAATCCCATGATCCTGGGAGGCCATTCAAGGTGGTTATCACCACTTCTGCATTCTTCACTTATTCGTTTACTACTTTAATTTGTTCTTAGATTTGAGAGACCCTTGTAAAGTATGACTGTATGGTCTTTGCATTCTAGATCTTTGCACTCTTCAACTCGATTCTCAAATTAATATTATGATTTGTGTTCTTCACTTTAAATAGCTTGGTCAAGGAATCAAACATCTCTTCAGGTGTCTTTAGGGAAGACACTTGTGGTACAAGGTGATTCATGATTGAATCAACAATGATCTTCTTGGCCTTGACCAAGTTCTTCTTGTGTAAGGCTTCTAGCCTCATCTCCCTCTGGAACTGGAACCTCTCTACTCATGTAGCTGTCCAATTCATTTTCTTCAGAGAGATAAAATACTTTCATGCTTGGAAGTTGTCAATTTACCAATATTATCATCAAGCTGATGTGATAGATCACTTTGAAATGAGAACCTCAAATGCAAATAGCAAAATATTAGATCTTACCAATTTGAGGTGTCAGTCCTGGTTCCGGAGTTGGCTGATCTAGGGTTTGTCAGAGAAGCCCTAATTTTCAAACTTAGAATATTTCATATCTAATTATATAGAAATATAGATCTATTCAAGTTGAGCTATCCAATGTACTCAATTTCTGAAAACAGTGGAGGGAAGCTCCTGGAACAGGAAGCCCTAGTTTTCCAATTTCTTCTATAGAAATTCCTATTAGTATTTCTGTGGTATATATAGACTTACTACTCCTATATGTCTAAAACATTTCACTCAGGTATCCTAACGTGTCCCTGTTCCAAAATCACAGGTTTCATCAGAATTGGTTTAACCAATTGGGACTTATGATCACTTTCCCAAGGTGACCTGTTACAGGACTATTTAGAATAGTGAAGTTGTATGGACTTTCATGTGTCACTGTTTCATATTATGGGTATGAAAATTAGACCATAGAAATTACATTCTGTTCCCTTTCTGGAACATCTTCATAAATTTCATCTGGATCTTTGTATCCCAAGATATAGAAATTCTCCCCAGGTGTCCTATTTAGGGATGAATTCTGGAAGAGGCTAGAACCCTAACTTAGAGGGATCATATCTCCTAGAATATAGAGAATCTGAGGTTGAATCTTGGACACAGCGTAAATAAGGATTTTATATTTGGCCTCTAAACTTTTCAGTTCCTAAGCCTTCGCCAATCCCAAGATATAGCGAATGTACCAAAACTTATCAGTTTTAGTATTTTAGGGTTTTTCCAGCTCGGGGTCAAACTAGGGTTTGACTTTCCCGGAGCTATACCCAACCAAAAATATTGATCCATGTCTCTAAACTTTGATTTTGATGAGGAGATAAATCCTATGCTGGGATCACTCAAAAAGTCCTCATCTGTAAGAAGCCCTAATTTCCTGCACCAAAAACTGAAAATGATCAGAATTGAATTCTGCTTCGACAGAAATATGTGCCCTTCAATGGAGAGTCAGCCTAGCATAATTTTGCTGATGGATTGTGGAGAGAGACCCAAAAAGTAAGAATCCCTAGATTCTACAGCTACACAATGTATTCTTCTCAAGTTATCTCTGATACCATGTTAGATTTTTATCATTCAAGCTAGCATTATGATCTTAGGATATTTTAACTGAGAGAATAACATGCACAACAATAAAACACAAGAGAAAAGAGACACAAATATTTTTCCTCGAGGAAACCATAAAAGAGAAAACCCTGCAACTTCCTCAGAGATAGAATCAGCACCAAAAGTAAAACCCAAAAACATAAAGATGATCTCCCGATAGTAGTAGTCTCTCTCTTATCCCAGCAACTTCTCCTCTCTCTCATGCGCCCCAATGAGTTAGCGTGTGTGTGTGTTAAATAAAGAGGCTCACTCTCTATTTATATTATTTCGTTCACTTGAAACCCACTCCAACATGTCGGCCTCACTTAACAATTACTTACTAGAGCCGACATCTCTAGGAGTGTCTAATAACCCTAGTGCCCCACAACTTGTGGGGACTTTTCCTCCTCCAACCAACAAGGAGGTTTTATCCTTAACACAATGGTGGGGACTATTTCCCCGAATTATAATGACTGACCTAGGGTCAACTTCTCGAGGATAGTATAATAACCCTAGGGCCCCACAACTATGGGGACTTTAACCCTTGACCAATAGGAGGGTTACCCACAATGACTTGACATGACTTGTTACATTATAGAAACTTCCTGGGATAAACATCGGGGTATGACATGACTCAATTACATTACAGACACATCCCAGAATAAACATCGGGGTACAATACATAAGATATACGGATGAATACATTCTGAAGTTACAATTACATCAACATCTGTGACAGTCGTAGGGTTGCACATAGAGTCAAACAGTAATAAATGAAGACAGTTAAATGAAGTTAACCGACGATGCTTGTGGAAGTGACACGTAATGATGGAGGATCCGACCGTTGGGTTAGCAGGATCGATGATGGATTCGGGTAGTTAATGTATGATTTGGTCGTGATGATTGTGTTGATTTAGTAATGATGAGTATGATTTGATTTCGTGCTATAAGAGGGAACTCGACATGGTCGGAAGACTCCATTGTGCAGAGTTGAGTTGATTTGTAGCCTTGCATAGTTGAAAAATTGTAGAGCGAGTTTCCAAGTGAGTTTGAGGGAATTGAGTAAGTTGTTAATTCCAGAGAGGGTGCATGATTGTTAAATCCTGCAGGGAATTGGTGCGGTATGCAGAGTGACTCAGTCACGATAGCAATTTCAAGTGAATAGGATTCATCGATTAGACTAGTAACAATTGCAGAAGAAGTAGTGAGTATGCCAATCGGATCATTGTCGGTGCCGAAGAGGAAGAGAAAGGGGCAGAAGTCTAGCTCCTGGCATCGCAGAAGAGACAGACCAGAACTTCCATAAGGGCACAAGGAGAAGGAACCACATAGACAGGGCAATTGAGCTTGTGAGTCATGGATTGAGTGGCTCGAGCAGGGTTGTCTATTAATGACATCCCTGGGTATATCCCTCCAATTCGGTCGAGTGTGAAGGCTAAGAATCCCACTAAGAATCAGAGATACCAGATAAGGATGTCGGCGCTACTGTAACGGATGGTATGCACCTCTAACATTGCGCTTATGCTTATCTAGATGAAATATTAAGATCATGACTTGCTCGCACTTGAGGATGTTGCGAATGAGCCATACATGCCAATTGTAGTAGTAGAAGGCGGGCCGATTGAACGCATTCTGCATGACTGGGTGCACGGGATGGATAAATCCAGGTTGTTAGGTTTAATAAATGTGTCACACTTTGGGTGATCGAATGAAGTAAATTCATGCCTGAAGCAGCTTTTGGGGTGCTTCCATGGTGGGTTTTTATGGTTGGATAGACCAGTTGAACTCACGGTGGGGTTGATTTCAGAAATAAGGGGGCTTCCCAAGGATGGGCCAAACCCCTCGTAATATTTTCGAGGAAAATACAATGACAAGAAGCTGGTGGTGACATTGAACAAGTGCTATGCTTTAGAGTGCGATGGGCAGGCGTACCATATTGATAGTATCCATGACCACACGGTGCGCATTGGTGTAAGAATTTTGGCCAGTAATGTGGTAAGGAAGAACCGCCCTGTTCAATGCAATTCGAGGGTGGTCACATGTGCTGAGTTGTGTGCGCAAGGCATACAAATGAATTGGTCACTCTTCCTTATTAACCAATTAGAGGAGGATGCAGTGGAAATGTAGGCGCGTGAAATACCATTCACATATAGTTGGATACTGATCCTGATTGTACTAGTGTCTTGGATGGAGCCAGATGAAAACCACAGCATGGATGTCAAAGCGATAGAGGTATGCAAGGGTGTGCAATATCAGAATCTATGGTGGGTGAAAGAATCAGAGAGATTGACAAACTATGTGGTCCAATTTTGTGTCTATTGGGAAGCACTGCAGGCGGTAGTAGTAAAAATTCTGAGGTAATCTGATGAAGCCGCAAAAAAATATCAAAGGATTGCATAGTTCACCATTGGACCACATGTAATTCACGTCCAAGCACAGTGTGACCCAGACAGGAAATCATTTTCGATGTGGTACAAGGTGTCTAATGTAGAGCTAGAAGTAATGATTAATGATTGGCCCACATAATGGCGTGATCTAGTAATTCTGGAAGAAGTACTGACGGGATGCCCAACAAATGCACCTATTGATCTGGTACAAAAAGATGATCAACAGAGTCACCGTACATATGATGAAGAATCGTCGACAGAGATGCCTACTAACCCCGAAGCACAACGCATATTCACTGAACTAAAAACAAAGAGGTGCATGGAGCAAGTTGCGAGTAGTAGCATCATGTCAGCAATGGAGCCGTAGTTGAATCGACTATTCAAGGTCGTTAATGATGCAACCAATGCAATAGAAAAGGAAATGAAGAAATCAACACAAGATGGATTCACCAAGGTAAGCACAAAACTATATTCTTTGTATAATTTTTTTTGAAGAAAGCACCAGAGGAAGGAGTGATGGTGTAGGAGCTTGTGTCAATCAGCACTGAGCTGTGGGTCAGGATTGTTTAAATTCCCCTGACAACGATTGACATTGGACGAGAGGATTTAAATACCTCCCTGCACCAGTTGAAGGATATATCGCTCAATATCAACAGTTTGTCCACACAGACGTTGATACACTTGCAACAAGTTTCCAACCAGGAAATGGAAGATAGACAGAAAGACATCAATGATCGGTACATGTGGTCATAGGAGAAAGAGGAGAAAGTGTAGAAAGAGATCAAGGACTTGTAGCAAGGAAAGGAGAAGCTGATAGAAGAGAAAGAGTGAGAGATCAAAGCCTTGAAGAAAGTACAAGAGGCATTGAAGGATAAGAGCGCTTGTTGGTGCAAATATTTAAACAAATTATAATAGAATTCCAACGATTTAATTGTCAACCCAGAGAGAGCGTAGACTTGTGAGGTACATACAAAATATATGTAGGGGTAGAGTGTTGCTGACCTTAATATATAACTAAAATTGAATCTAAGTTATGAAAACAGGAAATGATATAAGAATAAATCTAATTGCAGAAAACAGGAAATTGAATAAATTAACTTGGTAAAGAATAGCTGAAATTGCATGAAATAAAATGGTATAAAGCAATTAACAATAAATAGTGAGCTCACATAAAATCAATACTAAAAATGCACAAGAAAGAAATAACTAAAATTCTATACTAAGAACTCATAAGAAATAAATTGCTTAAAATATATATTAACATGGAGGAATCAAAGGATGGGCATTAAGCATCATCTCCATTACATAACAATCAGAAATCCTATTCTATGACTAAATCTGAACTATTCTCTACTCTCAAACCACTAGAGAGGCCTCTAGCCAAAATGAGGAGAGATCCCTCCTATTTATACAAGAATTCAAGATAACTAATCATAATTACGAATCCACTATTCTCTCAACTTATCCCTTTAAATCCTCAAGAAATAGACAACTCATCCGTTCAAATCCTCAACAAATATACAACTCATCCCTCAAAATTCTCTAACAAATATTGGATGAGATATTCTCTCCACATTTCCATGATCTTCTCCTTGAAGTTAGCTCACATCTAGAAGATGAAATTCGAATCTGAGGCTAGGTGGTCACTTTTGAGCTTGTTAAAGTCTTCAAATACACCTGTAAACATCACCAAACTCATCCGACTTTAAATTACAATGAATATGTGTTATTTTTCTCAATAATTAACCACAAATTCACTCAAAATACTAAAAAATAAATGATTTGTAAAATGATAATATAAACCCATATTTATTATAAAAGTGGTGAATATTAATGGTTTTATGGAAGAATAAGATAGGAATAAGGTGACAAATGGTGTATGAAAGGTGAATAAAATGTGATCTTTTTGCGGCTCAACATACCCCCCAACTTGACTGTTTGCATGTCCTCATGCAACTATGCATTGATTCTATTTTTAAAACTTTTTGGCTTTGTAGCTGAGTCTTTACATGACGATGGTATGTAACAGTAAATCATTCCATGATTTTGGAAATGCATGAGTAGCAACAATTTTCTTTTTTCTCTTATATATATATATATATATATATATGTGGCTTGTTCTTGTATGACAACCATAAAAAATGTTGGTTCTTGTGTTAACAACATTCGCTTGTTTTACTTGTATTTTTGCTGCAATACATAAGATTTTAAAAGTATACATGCATTTGAAATGATGAACCATCAATGTAGATTAGAAATCATTTTCTTGATATTATGAATTATGCCAATATATATAGCATAGTTTGGGAAAGACATGTTGATTAAAGGTAAACAAGATGATGAATATGTAAAATGGTCATGAATAGTTCCCCCCCCAACTTCAGATGTATTAGGTTTGTGAAAAGGAGAAAGAGAATATAGTGAGTGGATTTTCCAAATTCATTTATTTCCTAGCATTTAAGGAATTACATGGTTAAAAATTAGAAAAAAACATACCTCTACTTACCCAAAAAGTTGATGAACTATACAATAGGAATGTGGCTGATACTGCTGCTGAATGTGAAGGATCTAAACTGCTACTTGGTTGATGAAGTAGAAGATGAGAGCTGAAAGTAGAACTGTGGTACTCTCATATGGATGAAGTATACTGCTGTAAAAATGTTGATGATGATCATGAAAAATATATAGTCTTCACCTGTTACAAAACCCGATGGTACAACTCTTACCATGCGAATAAATTTCCTGATGTCGAACATGGAAATAAGTCATTGGATTACCGACCATTGATGAATGTCATTAACCAATGCAAAGAAATCTCACCATTGATGTCAATGAGTGCCAAGGTACCTAAGTACATCATGCAAAGTGCGAATAAATGAGTTGATGTTGAGCCACTTGCAACATCTAATGATTAAGGAACATTGCTGTATTCGCATGATTGTCAGCGAGACATCTTTCCATTAAGGCATGCAAGCCTCAAGGTACTAAAAATGCACTCTAGTCTCTATCCCAGATAATGTGCTGAGGTCGACGAGGAAAGACTTGTTGAAAGGTGTGCCTTAAGGAATCCCACATCAGTCAACACGAGTTGTACATAATGAGTGGTAGGACTATAGATGAAAGATCTCACAGTCAAACAGTTTTTATGGCAGGTATAACAAAGAAATGTAGTCATGCAAAGGAAGCTGAATGGTTTTATTCAAAAGGAAAAAGATGAACTGAAAATAAGAAAAAATGTGTGCGACTCAGAAAGGTAGGCATGCGGGAAGTTATGATGTACAAGGCAGAAAAAGTAGACTCTAACATGGATGACAAACAAGCTTGGAAGGAGAAGGATAAGTAATCATGGCATGGCGTAATTGGCTTCTGAAAGGTTTCTTTGTGACAACAAATGTCATGACATAGTGGAAATTCAGCTTCTTCAAGCTTTCATTGGAACATTTTTTTTCTGAAAATCTTCTGCGATTCTGGAAATCAATTCTGCACGCCATTCATTTGTCTTTAAATCTGCAAAAGAGGTTAGCATTTTCCTGCAACAAACTTGCGAGGGCATTAAAAATATATATGCTTAATAAAAAGTTAAAGTGAATAAAGAGAAATGCTCTTATACCTGAAAGTGGCGACCCTTCTTGTTGAAACCTGTTTCTTAGTGACCTGCGAAAAACAAGTTACCACAACAATCATAAAATTTTGAGCAAACTCTAAGTTCATTTAAAATTTAAAATTTTATGATTTTATTTATTAACCAATACTTTTTAAAATAAGTGTGTATTTATGTAATGCTTGAGCGACAGAGAGATAGAGGGTCAACCCTTTCAGTGGTCGACTCCTCTAAAAACATACTATCTTAATGATCCGGATTAGAGAGGAGTGTGCAAACAAGCGATTTCTATGATAAGTTTAGCAATTCAATGACTATGTTGATACCCCCCCCCCCTCCCCCCCAATTAAAGATGTTCTAGGTCCCACTGTACAAGAATAAAAATTAAAAAGAAGGCGTAGCTGCGACAACAGCTCCCTTCGATTTCAAAGATGCACATTTATAACAATTTTTTATGTTTATATATATTCGGTTATTTACCTAATGTTAATTTGTATATATATATATATAGATATATATTTAATTTTTGTGTTATTGATATAATAATATTTTATTATTATTATAATGCCTTTTATTATAATTGTTGAATTGTTTTTTTTTTTTAATTTGATTTATTATAAAAACAAAAGTTTATTTAATTTTGATAATTATATATATATATAGACTAAATTAAATTTTATTATGTGAAAGTGTTTTCGTGGTTTTTGTTTAAAATTTTTTTATTTAAAATTTTATATGGATACTGTTGACCTAAAAAAATTATTTTTAATTGTTTTTGTGTACTTAATATTTTTTAATTATTTATTGTCTTGTATATATTATTATATAAAGAAATTCTTAATCAAATAACATAATAAACATCAGATAAAAAGATTAGATAAAGTAAATAATGTTAAAATTCAAGCATCAATTAATGAAGAAATGAATTTTGATACAATTATATTGAAAATCTTAATCATATCCGATAAATCCAATAAAGAATTTCTTGTACTTCTAATATTATGTAATAAGTTCCAAGATATTACATTAATAATAAACTCCTAGTTGTGTACCGTAGAGATGTAATAGAAAATAAATGAAAAAAACTTGTCTTTTATTATCAAAAGATATAGTTAAAAAAGAGATCAAATAATAAAATAAATTATTTCCAATTTAATATCTAAGATGATAAAATTTGAAATCATAAATGAAAATAATTCATATTAAAATATTTTTGTTAGCATATACTTTGGTGGCTACCTTTAATGTACTCCTCAATCATAGCATATATGCTATAATTATTAGTTTGATATATGCTATAAAATATTTTCACCGATATCAAAAACATATTTTGAGATCACATAATTTTAAAACGCCAATACAACGTATCATATATGCGAATATATTTTAAAAAAAATTAAAAAAAATTACAATTTACAATTTTATTTTTATGGTTTTTTTCAAGCAATGAGACTGTAATTGATAAGCTGCTACGGTAATGGACCTTCAGGCAAGGACGAGCAATAGTCTAAGTTACTGTGATATAATGGTGTAAGTATTTCTGATAAGTATATCCATATTAATCAATGTAGTTACTGCTTTTTGTTGTTGTGTATTGGGGGAGGTAGCATATGAGTTTGAAACTCACATTTTTCTGTACCCAACTCGCCTTACGATGGGCCCGGAGGCAAGAGTCTTCTTCCAATAAGAATATCCAGTTGTTTCGTTAAGCTAATAAAATGAAACAATAAAAATAAAAAAAGGAGTTAAGAGCTTCTTCTAATATGGGCTCGTATTGTTTCTTCACTATACTTTGACGAAAGCAATAACTACAGCTTTGGTCATGGGACTGGAATATTTTATGAAAAAAAAGAATGGCGGTGAAAGTATGGAAACATCCCATTGTCACATTTAGATGGAGTCAGTGTTGGAAATGCACATATGAGGTTTTTCGCTTTCTTTAACCCTGCGATGGTCAGTTTGAGGTTTTTGTGGATCAATTTGGTTCCGGATGTCAGTATTTTTGCTTCGCGTATCAATTGATTTATGTTGGTTTGACGGTGCCTCATTGTGTATTAAGTTTCAGCTCAAGCCATCATTCATTCAAAAAACGGATTGGAAGTATTTAAAAACAATAGACTGCAAATTCAAGGCACTGATCTTGTGTATGGAATTCAGTACCACCTGTGGAACTTCATCCAAGGTTAAGCATACAATGAGATTGGCGCTCGAAAATTTGGACTGAAATATTGATATCTTCACACTAGGTAGTCAGCTGGTGTTATAAAGAAACACAAATTACTGCTTGCATAAAAGCTGAAACAGTTTGACATGCCACAAGGCTTCCATCTCATAAAAATATCATGAGTGATCTTAGTTCTATGACCTACATGAGCTAAAAGTATCATTGAAATGCATCACTGAAAGGTAGTCTATGTTTACTTGGCACGTGACCAGCAGTTTCTTCACAATTTTCAATTAAAAAAACCTCTTTCTCAACATTTGGATCGACACCTCCCTGGCATTGATACGACTTGAAGATCCCTTAATAAGCCAACTACATGGTCTAGAGAAAGTTCTACCCGAAATAACGAAAGTGAAAGAATGAAGAAAGAATTCTGACTGTCAGAAAGATGAAGTGAAGTCGGCATCATGTTGAAAGTCTTACTTAAGAGTTTCGCATATGCACTTATATAGATAGGATATGCAGACTTTGAAAGTCAAGCGTGGGTATATACGCTTGGGTTAGAAGACTTTGAAAGTTGGAGATAATCTATATTTTACCCAAAGATTATCAATAGTATGAGTGTTGAATCTAACGGTTTATATATATATAACTTATCTAGATTATATACCTGCAACTCATTTTTCGTGACTATATTATACCTAAATTTAGGTAAAGCGTATATCTGCGACTTTCAATTTAGGAGAAAACATGGGGAAATCCGAGGAAGAATCTGAATTAGAAGAAGAAGAAGAGGAAAAAGGGGAAATAGAACTCACTACTCCAAGACTGACTAAAACTAAAGGAAGGAAATCCAAGAAAGAAGTAAGGGAACAAGCTACCTATAAGGATAAGCTGCAAGGCTCCTAGCTAACCTTGGAAAAGCTGCTGAAGAACACAAGAAACACCCGCCAACAAGGGCATGCCCAGAAAGGGATGCCTACGGCCACTAAAAGTAAGTGATGAAAGTCCTCTCCTGGAACTGCAGAGGTCTCAGTAGCAAAAGCAAGGAAGAATCTATGATAGATTTAATTTCTCTACACCAAACGGACATCTTTCCGATCTAGGAGACCAAGATGGAGGAAGCCGCATTTCTCCATGTAAGTCTGAAATTTTAGCAAAAAAGAGGTAAAGCTGCAATTAGTTCAAGGGGTGCATCCGGAGGCATTGGAACTATGTGGGATGATAAGAAATTCGAGGCTGTTAACATCAAGTACAACTCTTGTTGGATCCTCACCCTGCTGAGGCAAAAAGACGCTAACACACTGATAAGAATTTTCAATATTTATGCACCCAATTCTTATGCTAAAAAAAGAACTTGTTGGAACCTCCTTCGTGAGGAAAGAAGTAATCTGCAAGGAAATGTAATCCTTGCGGGGGATCTAAATGTCATCCTCAGCCAAGATGAAAAAAGAGGGGGCTCCCTAGTCAGAGACTCCATGAGAGAAATTGTTGATGAGACCATTTTGGAATGGGATCTCATGGATGTTAAGCCTTCTACAGGAAAATATACTTGGAATAATAAGAGGATCGGGCCCGGGCACATTCCTGCCATGCTTGATCGCTTCCTGGTCTAGGACACTTTCCTCCTCCTTGACTTGAATCTGTCTTCCAAAATCTTACCGTTTGGAGGATCGGATCACAAGCCTATTCTCCTTGAGATGGTGAAGGATAAGAATTTGGGTCATATACCTTTCAGATTCAATCCTATGTGGGCCACTCATCCCGAGTTTCTAAAGATTGTTGTGGATTCTTGGTCTCCCCCGGTTACTGGGTCCCCCTTCTTCATTTGGGAGGAGAAACTGAGACGGCTTAAGAAAGCTCTAAATACATGGGCTAAGTCGATCCCCTCTCCCAATTATAAAAAAGTCCAAGCTGCCCTTACGTTGGAGATCCACCAGGCCGACATGGAGGATAGAACTATGGACAACACTGATATTCAAACAGAGATTAAGCTGCAATCGGACCTCCACGCTACATGCAGACAAGAATTTGAGTGGTGGAGGCAAAAATCAAGATGCAAATGGCTAAATGATGGAGACAGGAACACCGGCTTCTTCCACAAGCAGGCTGAGGCTAGAAAAATTTTCAATTGTGTGCTTGAGATCCAGGCTCACGAGAGGTTAATCAACAACTTCGAGGACATCAAATCTGAAGCGACTAGGCATTTCAGTGAATTATTCACTACCCATCCTGTCACTGAAGACGTCGAGCTCCTGAATCCGGTTCCCAGCGCTATAAAAAATAAAGACAACGATACACTGAAGCAGATGATCACGCTGGATGAAATCAAGAAGGCTGTCGATGGTATGGAGGACGATAGAGCTCCGGGCCTCGATGGGTATAATGCCAATTTCATTAAAATTTGTTGGGACATTATTAAAAATGACTTAGTCAAAATGGTCAGTAAATCTTAGAGGTGTAGCAAAATTGGAGGTAGCATGAATTATACCTTTCTGGCTCTCATCCCCAAAGAGAAGGAAGCTAAATCTTTTGACAGGTTCCGGCCTATATCCTTGTGCAACATAGGATATAAAATCATCACTAAGATTATGGCCAACAGATTAAAATATATCCTTCCTTGCCTTATTCTGGAGAACCAAGGTGGTTTCGTAAAAGGCAGGAAGATTTGGGATAATATTATCTTAGTTCAAGAGGCTATACATTCTAGTCTGAAGAATGGAGACAAAGAAATGGTGGTGAAACATGAATTAGCAAATGCTTTCGATAGAGTCAGCCACCCATTTCTCTTTCAGGTAATGAGGAGATTCGGATTCGCTCCAGAATTTATCTCATGGGTCAAGGCCTGTATCAGCAAGCCATGGATAGCCCCGCTAGTCAACAGAAGAGCTGCCCCCTTCTTTCAAGCTTCAAGAGGTCTGAGGCAAGGATGCACACTATCCTCTCTACTTTACGCCATCCAGGCTTCAATTCTAAGTTTTCAACTGGAATTTGCCAGGCAAGATCAGGAGCTTTCAGGCATTAGGATGGCTAGAGGCACAAAAGATATCAATCATGCGCAATTCGCGGATGATACTATCTTGCTTGGAGGAGCCAATCAGATAATAAATCATTGTTTCAAGAATGAAATGAACCGTTACTGTCAAGCCTCTGGAAGCAAAATCAATTTAAGGAATATTTAGATCTATAGATGGAATATAAATCCTAGGGAAAGGTTAGATATTACTGGGGTTCTTAATATGGATGGTGTTGTTACCTGGGAGTCCTTCAATTATCTAGGGGTACCTATTTTCAAATCCAAACCCAAGAGCTCAGATTGGAATCCTATCGTGGAAAAAATCAAAAGGAAAATCATGGGATGGGGTGTGGAAATTGAACCCAGGTGTTAGAACAATTACACACAAAAATTGCCAATTACACATGCAAATTACACACAAAGGAGACTGAATATGGAGTAGAACACTAATTTGTATTGAATAAGTGTACAATAGCCAACCCTGTGAAGTTATAGGCTGCCACAATAAATAATTACATGAGAGATTCGAATGCATGAATATGCCATTCAAATTTGGTCAAAAGCAGGCTTACTAAATCTAAGCAAATCCCCCATATGTGCATAAAGCAGTTTCCAAATCTATCTAGGCGCTCGCGAATTGGCAAAATCAATTAGGCAAGCTAATAGATGATGGAAGGACAACTCATACATGATTTTCTTAGGAGAAAAGAGTGGAGGATGATGAGGATAAAAAACAAGTTAACTTCACCTAGTCAAACTTTCCCAATTGCCTTAAAACTCAGAAAAAGCAAGAAATAAAGTAGAAAAAACAGACATGCGCTAGGAAGGCCAGGAATAAAGCAGATTTGATTCCAAGTGGTTTCCCAAGCACTCCATGACTCAAATATAGCAAGTTTGACCACTTTTGGATGTGTGGAGGACAACTTGCATAAGGTGGAATATGGAAACTAGGCAAATAAGACAAAAATTGGATAAATTAATGTCTAAGGTAGCTAACTATGGGTTGATTATTCTAACATGGGGGACGTTCTAGCTCAACCTAGTTGGGAAGGTAGTGCTAATTAAAGTTGTTTTGAACAGCTATTTGCTTTATCAATGCTCCCTACTTCTTGCTCTGACCAAAATATTAAATCAGATTGAAGGTATGGTGAGAACCTTTCTCTGGCAGGGTGGGAATAATAATGGGTGGGGTAAAAAATTTGCCTTGGTCAGCTGGAAAACCATCAAATTGCCTTGGTCGGAGGGTGGACTTCAAATTAGAGACTTAAGAATTCAAAACTTGGCTATGGGAGCCAAGATGCTCTAGAATTTGCTCGAGCCCAAACCTTCCTGGAGCAGTCATGTGCTAAAATGCAAATATTTCTTAGGACCAAGGCTTAGATGTCTCGATGAGGAACATGAGATTAAGAATGGCTCTTCAATTTTTAATATCTGTAAAAAGGCGTTGCCACAATTCAAAGATGAGTTGTATTGGATTCTGGGAAATGGGAAATTAGTCATCCTGTGGCAAGACGCGATTCTAGGACAACCTCCTCCTCAAATCCCACGATTGAAAAACTGGATGGTAGCACTGGGTCTTAATACTATCTAAGATATATCTGAAAGAGAGATTGATGAGCCAAATCGATTGGCAGGCTAGGTATTGCCAGAGTGCCCTACAGAGTTAAAGATTGAAAAATATTTGCTTCTATCTCATTTGGCTGGGCTAGCTCCGATGGATAAGTCCAGGAAGGACATGCATGGCCGGGGAAGGCATTCTGGAAGATATTCAGCGGCTGAGGGTTATCATCGATTTTCTGCCAATTATAATGTGTCAGACAACCCAGAAATCTGGAATTATCTGTGGAATTGCAGCAAATTGCCGAAGATTGAGATGTTCACTTGGTCGCTGATGCATGAGAGAGTGCTTACAAGTGAAAAATTGGAGAAAAGGGGGTTCGCTGGTCCATTTCACTGTCCTCTTTGTGCTGAAGCTTCCGAAAATATCAACCACCTTCTTTTAAAGTGCCCTTATGCTATCTTTGTCTGGATGGATGTGTTGAAGCGTTGGGGAGATGGAATGCAATTACTGAACCATATCTAGGCCTGTTTTCTCAAATGGGACAAACTTTATCAGGGAGAGCTGACTCAAAAAAAAGGAGTGAGAGCATGTTGGATGAAACTCCCTAAAATAATATGCTGGTGCATTTGGAATGAAAGAAATCATAGAATATTTCAAGATAAAATTCAGCCAGCGTGGAAGATTGCTGCCAAAGTAAATGCTTTGCTCGGGGAGGTTGTCAGTATTTCAAAGATCCCAAATAACAAAGAAAATATGACTGATAATGAAAAAAAACTAGATGCAAAGTCTCAATATCATGGCTGTAAATACTATGGTTGCTAAAAAATTGGATGAATGGGATATCAGGATGGACAAGTCCCAGTTTGAGAACTAGTTAAGAGAAATGAAGATTTTTAAACTGTTTTTCGACGGGGCCTCCAAAGGGAACCCTGGAAGAGAGGGAGGAGGAGGAGTTGTTATTGATCCGGGCGGGAAAGTCAAGATAGAATACTACTGGAACATTGGTTATAACTCCAATAATATGGCCGAGGCATATGGGCTCTGGAAAGGACTCAAGCAGTTACAAAAGAAATGAGTGGATGAGGTAATGGTTTTCGGTGATTCTAGGTTAATTATTCAGGCGTTGAATGGGGGAAGAAGGGGCAAGAATGAATGAACAACAAGGCTGATTAATAGGATTAGATCCAAGGCCAAAATGTTAAGGAAGGTCAAATTCTTTCATATTCTTAGGGAGCTAAATGTTTTGGCGGATCTTGCAACCAATAAAGCTATAGCTGTAGGTCTCAATTAACTTATTGTTAACTCAGTTGTAAGCATTGAAATACCTCCTTAGCTCCATTGTAGGTTAATCTCCTGGAGGAAATAAAGAATAGGTAGCTTGTTGTAACTAGTTTTCATTTCAGTGATTTCCTTGCTGAGTATTTTAATATAACATAATCGTTCATGTTAAAAAAAAAACTTTAAAATCCTTTTTCATGTTTTGCAACTATACAATCAACAATAATGCAGACTCATGAGTTGCAGGTATCTAAAGTCTGCATATCAACTGATAGACTATCAAGATTAAAGTCTTATTGCAGCTCCCAAATATAATGTATGAATGATATCAAGATTGGTTATGTAGATGAAAAGGAAATGAGGCGATTCATTGAAGAAATAACGCAGGTTGGTCCTCTGCAAAGATGAAACCACTTGTACTTATTTATAGAGAAATCTCGAGCAACGAAAAATTTAGCTTACAGACAGGCTCAACAGTGGTAAAGTAGGAGGGGAGTCCATCGAAATTGACTCAACACTGCAATTCAAATGCTTTAATTCAAAGAGTTATAGGTTATCCGCATTTATTCATTCCTCCCATCAAAAACAGGATCGAGCGATCCACCGACTCCCCTAATATTAAGGAACAACTTTTAATTCTAAGCCCTCAACATTAAAATCATTCAATATCGAGGCGAGGAGCTTTCCCTCTTGCTATCCCTATACTGATATATTTCCAAGGATTTGGATGAGTGTGTCGATGCAAACTTAGAAGTTGCTAGGCAAATATTGGCATGATAACAATGATGGCACGAATTCACATTTATGAGGTGAAGTAATTGGTGCGATTTGATCCAGATCCTCATTTGAACGATGTAGTAAATAATATTGACAACAAATCCCTAATATTGAGTCATTCAATGTTCAGTTATTAAATTCAACTAAAAATAGAGCAGGTTGTTAGCCTTCTGCATCAATACTAATTAATAAAAAGGGAACGTAGAGGATCTCAAGAGAAAATCACGGCGACGAGAGAGGAAGCACAATCTCTTCGCATTAGGCACATGAGTTGGTTTCATGATTTGTTGAATTATTAATCGGATATAGTTTAAATATTTTAATATGTTAGTTGTAGTTAGGGATTAGATAGCTTCCAATCTTACCAAACTCAACTACTTCAACGTGAGATACGATCATGTCAATCATCCAAAACCTTATATGAGCACAATCTCCTCTATCAGGTTGAGGAAGCAAGCATATATCCTACAGAGGTGATATCATCCTAAATCGCTTCAGATCAGCTCAATGTAATATTTCATTTCTAGTTTTAATTGATTTTGCAGGTATGGAGTTGGGCTGGACCAAAATTCGTGGGTAGATTGTTTTGGAACCAGGCGGAATGAACAGATCAAAAAGGGGATGAAGGAATAGGATAGATTGAAGGATGGGCTGAAAGGCTCTGTTGTTTATAGGTTCACTATAATAGACTGTTTGCAGGTTGTGTATGGGAGGCTGTTTGCAAGCTTCGTATGGAGGGTTGTTTGCAGGTCGCATATGGAGGGCCGTTTGCAGGTCACATATGGAGGGCTGAAACACCGTTTTATTTATTTTATAATTTTTTTAATGTATTTATCTTCCTAATATTGATATTAATGTTTAAAGATGTGTTTTAATGTTTATATATATATATATATATAATGAATGCATGTTATTTATTTTAAAGGTTTTCATTTTTTATTGTATATCTTAATGTTTTATAGTTGCAGGCTTGCTTAACTTAAATTAAAAAACTAAGAACTAACACAAAAACTATTTAATTTTTAATAAAAAAAATTCTTAAACATGATGCCAAAAAAACTATGTAGTTCTCTTATAATGTTTAAATTAAAAATTATTAGTCACATTGATTTAAATCTACTTAAAGACCACAACAAAGAGGAATATTAAAACTAAAACAAAACTACATAGATTTTTTTTTGTTAATTAATTTATTTAATTTTCTATGAAGAAACCTAATCTATTTTATTCCTAGTATGATTAGAAAATTTATTAAAAGAAAAATGAAAAGGAAAATGGATCAAAATTTCATAAAAATTTAGATTTAAAATATTAAAACTATATATATATTTTTTAATTTCTAACAAAATCAAAACTAGTAATTAAGACTATTAAAAATAAAAATTTTAACAATTAGAAACATTAAAGCAAATTAAACCGGAAATAAAACTAAAACCTACCTACTTTACTTTAATTAAAATTTACAATTATTTAGGTATAGTGAAATTTCTAGTGAAACCATACATCTAAAAGTAGTAAGAGAATATTTACATATGATTTTGTAAAACGAAATCTAATATATTCAAAAGTATGAGAAATTAGGGATTGTAAATGTAAATTAACAGGAAAAAAACAAAAACAAAATTGATCTAACCTAATACTTACTTGGAACCAATATTCGATGCATCTCTTGTTTGCATGACGATCACCCGAGATCCCTTCTTCATCCTCCTCAACTTCCTTCTCGCACGTTTGTTCCTTATTAGATGTATCGAACTCTTCATATGTTAACTCTTCCTTTGCTTCTGGAGGAGTGGTTGCATTTTTAATTGCGGTCAAAATCTCCTCTTCTTGGGAAGAGGATATCTCTGCTTTTGTAAAGATATTAGTGACTAATTCCAAATCCAAACTTACATTCATAAAATCAAATACTTAAAAGAATGAAAAACAAGTACATGACAAATGCAAAAGAAAACAGTACGAAATGAGTTAGTAAAAAAAAGAAAAATAAAAGGTGCACCAAAAATATGTATAGAACAAAAATGAACATATAAAATTAAAATAAGTTAGTATGAAATAAAGGCGCCCAAAAACGAAAGCAATCCAAACTTTAAACTACAAAACACTAAATGCAAAAGAAAACAGTACGAAATGAGTGAGTAAAAAACAAAAAAATAAAAGGTGCACCAAAAATATGAATAGAACAAAAATGAACATATAAATTTAAAACAAGTTAGTATGAAATAAAGGAACTCAAAAACGAAAGCAATCCAAACTTTAAACTACAAAACACTAAATGAAAAATGAAAACTTGCATAAAACAAACTTGCATTTGCATAAAAAGAAAGAACTTGTAGGAAAATAAACACTTTGCAGAAAACAATCAAGGCTTTGGGGAAACCCACTAAAGTGGATGCGTTTGGCTGTTACACCATGGAAATTCTATAGTAAAGTCGTCCTTGCATCTTACTGTTTCCCCTCCCCCTTTCTATTTAATAAAAAACAAACTATCTACCTATCGAAACTCCGATCCCTTTTAGCACCTCCCCGATAACGGCACCAAAATGTTGGTGCAAATATTTAAACAAATTATAATTGAATTCCAACAATTTAATTGTCAACCCAGAGAGAGCGTAGAATTGTGAGGTACATACAAAATATATGCAGGGGCAGAGTGTCGCTGAACTTAATCTATAACTAAAATTGAATCGAAGTTATGAAAACAGGAAATGACATAAGAATAAATCTAATTGCAAAAAACAGAAAATTTAATAAATTAACTTGGTAAAGAAGAACTGAAATTGCATGGAATAAACTGGTATAAAACAATTAACAATAACTGGTGAGCTCACATAAAATCAATACTGAAAATGCATAAGAAATAAATAACTAAAATTCTATACTAAGAACTCATATGAAAGAAATTGTTGAAAATCTATATTAACATGGAGGAATCAAAGGATGTGCAGTAAGCATCATCACCATTACATAACAATCAGAAATATTATTCTATGACTAACTCTGAACTATTCTCTACTCTCAAACCACTAGAGAGGCCTCTAACCAAAATGAGGAGAGAGCCCTCCTATTTATACAAGAATTCAAGATAACTAATCATAATTACATATCCACTATTCTCTCAACTTATCCCTTTAAATCCTCAAGAAATAGACAACTCATCCCTTCAAATCCTCAACAAATATACAACTCATCCCTCAAAATTCTCTAACAAATATTGGATGAGATATTCTCTCCACATTTCCATGATTTTCTCTTTGAAGTTAGCTCACATCTAGAAAATGAAATTCGAATCTGAGTCTAGGTGGTCACTTTTGAGCTTGTTAAAGTTTTCAAATAAACTTGTAAACATCACAAAACTCATCTAACTTTAAAGTACAATGAAAATATGTTATTTTTCTCAATAATTAACTACAAATTCACTCAAAATACTAAAAAATAAATGATTTGGAAAATGATAATATAAACCCATATTTATTATGAAAGTGGTGAATATTAATGGTTTTATGGAAGAATAAGATAGGAATAAGGTGACAAATGGTGTATGAAAGGTGAATAAAATGTAATCTTTTTGCGACTCAACAGCGCTAAGGAGATCACCGACCTAAAGAAGGAACAATATCGCCTTGTTGTTGATAAGGCTCACCTTTTTTATAGTGGAGTTCAATTAGAGGTAGCAGTTGTGGATTCCTATCAGCACGTCTTGGAGAGTACCACGGAGCTAGATGCAGTATCTAGAGCATAGCGGATTGGGGCCATTATTTCCCAGTTACAAAATGATAACATCATTGTGGAGGCATTAATACACCTATCCATGCCACCAGAGCAAATCGTAGAAAGGAAGAGTGCCATAAAATACTTGGCGACACAGCTTGACAAGCTGGAGTAAGAGGCAAATAAAGTGGTGGATGCAACTATGCATTTTTGGGGAAATGTAGTGCAATATGAACAGTTGGTGCAACTAACCACAGTTGCAGGAAGCAAAAGGACAACTCACGAAATTGAAGAAAAAATTGAGGAGGATGCCACCAATGGTCTAAGTCACACAATTTGTAGAGCTGAAGAAGTTTCAACAGCAGGTTGCGAAGGCCCATGAGAGTTAGCGAAAGAGCACTAAGTAGTTAGATGAATTCCGGGATATTGGCATGCATCTTTCTGGTAAGGCACTTGTTGTGTTGTAGGCCACGTAGGAAGTTAAAAAGGATATTGCGGAGAATATGGTTGAGGAACCAATCACCCACGACCTAACTACAAGCCAGGAGATCACTGAAAAGATCAGAGGATAGGTGAAGGAGATTACTCAACAGTATGAATTTTTCAAGATCAGGATTACTGAGTACACTATGTCCAGCTAAGCGTGGCTCGAGGGAGAGCCACAATATTGTGTTGGGGGCCTGTTGGAAAGGGGTTTGGGGATAAGTGAGTTGTGCAGCATCGTAGATGCTGCGCACGCTCAAAGATACCGCGCAAGTGGAAGATGGCGCGCAAGGCAGAAAATAGAATATTTTACAAAATTTGTGTCACCTTTTGTGCTTTTGGATCATATTTTGCTAATATTGGTCATTATTTTGTAGAATCTGTTAAGAATTAGTTAGGAAGTTGTCCAAGTGGACCTTGAATGTAAAGGCACAAGCCTATAAGTAGATGTTGAATTGTAACTGTTGGATATATATGGGTTAACGTAGAGATGATGATAGGATGTTTTTGAGAATCTGTGCGAACAAAATCTCTTGATCCATGGACTATTTTGAATCTGTGGTTTTTTGCGCAGAAGTAGTATGACGAGATATAAGTTGATCTGAATCACTGTGTTCTTCTTTGTTTTACTGCTTTACTATTCTCTATGACCCAATGATGAATGTTAAGTAAATATGTGACATGGATCTATGATGCGATGTTTTCTTGTTTTGAGTGATGTTATCTTGTTGGATCTCTTTGCGCATCAGTATGTTTACTACAGTTATGATTGAATAATGATGAATCATTCTGTTAATGAATAAGTTGATGGTCATATCTATTAATTGTTGTGATAAGTTGATAAGTCGGTGCACATAGTCCTCTCCTATTCTGCGGAAACCTGGTCCAGTTATCTCTCCCTTAAACATCTCTGGTGAGCCCTCATCCGCTCTGCAGGTGTTGCTGGACGGGGTAAAACCTATCTGGGCCGGTGCTTAGGGAGATCGCAATGGTTTGAGTGTTGACAGAGTGGGAACCCATTTTGATTGGTTTTTTTGGCTAGGTTTGTGACAACACAACACCTGGCTTAACTGATATATCAAGGGGAATGGTTTTGGTGATGTTGCATAAATTCCCTTCAGAATCAACACCTTGTAGCAATACAGGTGTTTCTAGATACCTAAATATATCGAAAATGATCAGAGAAACAAAATATGAATCTATCAAATCAACATTAGGAAGAAATGACGATCGATGATAAGATTCTTCCAATAAAGATTCATTCAGACTCATAACCTCCATAATAGAATCATCCGATGGAAAAGTACATCAGAGATAATCTAAAGTTGAGAGAGGGGAATCTCACCAATAGGGAATATGGTAAGGATCTGATGCTACCAAATGATGATCATCTATGTAAGCATCAGAAGCAAATTGAATGGAATCATACAAGGCTTCATGTGGACTCGGAGAAGATGATTCAACAATCTTTTTTCCTTTATACATTCCCCCATTTGTGGAGGAATATTTCAACAGTCCAACCCCTACATACTAATAGGGAGGAGGTGACTACCCTAACATTGGAACATTATTTGTCGTGGAAGCAGTAATATCTAGTGAGCAATAATCAAGTTGGTCTATGGTCAAAATTTTTCCTTGATGCAGGAATTGGAGTGTGTGGAAAATCGACGGCGCGATGACCATTATAGAATAGAAACAATTCCTTCCAAATAAAAAATTTTAATCTAGAGGAGCATCAACCACTTCTACTTGGATAGAAACAGGTTTTCCCACCAGCTCGATGGACAATGCCAGTATCAGACAATGGGGTTGAAATACGCTTCTGCCAAAATATTTTAAGATGGTTGGTGACTTGTTCAACTCAGGAGAACCAATGGCTCTCAAGAAATACATTTATAAGATCGAGGTGAAAGCTCCTTCGTCTAGTACATTCGATGGACCTTCCTACCCACTAATCTAGTAGCTATTTGAAAATCAAGTTGATATGATAGCCTCGATTTATAATTCTCCACATTAAAAGTGATCACGGTAGAATTCTTAGGATCGAAAGCCCCTAAGTATGACACCAAATTCTTCCATTATGTAGGATAGCTTTGAAGTACTTCAAACATGGACATAGCACAGGGTGCTTGAGCTAAATATTCAACAACATTATAAAATTGAGATGCTCTAGCACTAGGATTGAAAACTTTTTTACGGATTGTACTCTTCGAAGGACGCAAGATTATGTCAAAACTAGGTTTTTCAATAGTGAGAGGACCATTGGAAAGAGGTGGAGGAGAAGTTTTGATAGGAGAGGTCTTCTCAGAAGAAGTACCCTCATCTTTATTCTCAGGTGTTTTATCATATGTCTAACTTCTGGTATTCAATGCAACTGTTTCAGCAGACATCATATGAATTTATTTAGTGTAGGATGAAGGACCATGAAAAGATGTGTGGCCAATGAATTGTTGTTGGGACGAAAAGGGGTCAGTTAATACTCTTGTTGTGGGGTTACTTTTGAATAATTTATTGATCTCTTCATGAGGAGGACACACCTTTGTGAAGTGATCATTTCCACACAACAAACAAGGATACTTAGCCTTCTATTTAGGTTTGGTGTCATTCTCTCGAGTTAATGTTTTGGTACTCTCTTGCCGGTTTGCAGTTTTCTTATTCTTACCTTTTCCTTTCTTCTTATTGTCAGGTGATTGTGAGGACTGAATTGCATTCTCCTCGGTGGAAACCATAGGAGTAGAAGAAGTTGTAGTTGAAGCACTATGTGGTTTAGAAATCTTAGCTGTGGACGAAGGTTGTATTGTACCAACAACACCATCCATAGGATCCTTTGCAGGTGGCTTAGTAGGGTTTGTGTTGGGAAGAGGAGCATTAGAATCAAATCATATAAAGTTCTATACTAAGAATAGACTAATTCTACATATTGGGGACATACATATTGGGCCCAACTAATATCCTGCTCTTCTATGACAACACCACCCATGGCCACATCTCGAGCAATAGGAGGAAACAAGGACTTGGTGAACTAGTTAGCCAAAAGTCGATCTAGAATGGGAGCATTAATTAACCTTTTGTGCCTCCTCCACTCATGGATGTGATCTAATATGTGAGTAGAAGTATTTTTCTGAAGAGAGGCCAAGAGATCTATACCAGTTTGATACCGGATAGGTAACTGGAAATGAGTAAGAAACATTGTTTCCAATGAATTAAAATTCACAAATGAGTGTTGTGGAAGTTCAATATACCATTTTGCAGCCATGCCAACCAATGTTCTTTGGAAGAGTCTCAGTTGAATAGAATAATCCATAAGGGAGTTGGTTGAACACAACAAATGGAAGGTCATCACATGATTTTTGGGATATTCTCCTTGTATGCCATCAAACTTTGGAATTTATATGGAAAGTTTGACCGGGATGGTAGGCCAAAATTTATCATGTTGAATGGGATCATTTAATAACTTGTACAAGTCAGGAATATCCAATGTAGCCAAAAATGGAAGTTTTCAGTTGGGTTGTGGGTATTTGTAATACCAATAAGGTAAGGCTACCTCGGTAGGACCAAAGGTCTATTGAGGTTGGCCATAAAACCCACCAAATTGTTGATAGTTGGGAGCATTTTGACCCATAAATGGTGGTTTTCCTAGTTAGGTCCATCTTGAGGTCCATAGATTGGTTTAGCCCATTGATTGGTAACTCCTATAGGATAAGGGACATATAAGGGATTATTGTATTGTGCCTCGCTAAGGTATTGATTACCAATGCTAGGATATTGAGGAGGGACCCAAGCTGATGTAGGAGGATGATAAGCAGGACCAATAGGACAACCAATAGCTGGACGAGGAGGATGTGAAATATTATGTAAGGTAGGTACATAAGATCCTCTAGTTTTTTGGGATGTAGGAGGGACAAATTGACTTCCAACATTTGGAAAATCTATGTGAGGCATAGAAGTTCATCCCATATGTGAATGAGAAAAAGGATTCTGATCTAAATGTGGCACTCTTAAAGGAGTGACAAGTCTAGACGCCTTAGGTGTAGATGGAGGATTGGTTGAAACAACACTAGAAGGGATATTAAATGACCTACCTAAAATATCACTAGGTAAAAGGTAGGAAAGGGTCTTCTAGAGTTTAGGGTCAACTCCATAGCTGACACATTTATGATAGTAGTACTACAGAAATGATAGATAGCTTGACCAAGGGAACATTCCAAAAATGGAGCATTAGGTCCAAATATAGGAGCTACCATTTAATCAGGTTGAAATAGATTATCCCGGCTCTAGAAGGAGTCGATACGAAAAAATATGCATTTCGAGAGAAGGATTTCTCCACTAGTAGTTGTCTTAATAGCGTTGTCAAGAGAGAATTGGGAAGAGGAGATTCAAATCCTTCCTCTTCAACTATAACTCCTTACAGTTTAGGCATAGAAGCGCTACTAGCCTCGGAATTGTTCTCCATGTCCCTTTCCATGTGAGGTTGAGAGGAGGATTCATGGATTTTCCATTAATAACCCTTGTAACCCATGAGACCTCCTCCATGGGAAATAAACCAGTTTGCGAAAATCAAACTGATCTCAAAAATACAAAACCTATCTAGTTAGGAAAATCAAATGCTACTCAAGCTAAATAAACAATCATAACTTGTGATAGGAGTGGTAAAAATTCAGTATCCTCACAGGATTGTCAAACCACCACAACTCGCAATATACCACAGGTTCCAATAGTGAAACACGACAAGGAGTATTAGGATCGTACCCTTTCCTGAACACCCAACTACCTAGATGACATGTGCATAGTAATCTCCATGGATTTTGTTTTCAGTGTATTGCGGTGATAGGATGGTCAAAGGGCTATCCTCAAATGGTATCAGGATCCCTAAAAGTGTCTTTCCTATATGCGCAAGGTACGTGGGAGATCCTCTCCATAGTAGTGTTTTCTAGTGCACAACCATTCAAAAGGGGCCTTCTGATATACCACCGAGTATGTGAAGTACCTTTCTATATACCTGAAGGGTACATAAAAGGTCCTTCTATATACCGATAGTACGTGGAAGAACCACGCGATCCCCAAGATGCAGTGCAGGAAAAAAATGGCAGTTCCTATGTTTAAAGATGCCGGAACACATCTCTAACCTATCACACCTTTCTACAAATGTTAACCTAATACTAGCGCTTGATTTTATCTTTCATGATTAGGTGAATGTATGAGGTGAGTACATAAAATTAAAATCATGCAAAATACTTGAGCAAAGATTTTTCTTTCACTTTTCATTAAATGCCCTACTTAAGGAAGATATAGAGGTTCGGTTCCTACTTATCCAAAAATGAATAAATCCCAAGCAAACAAATATGGAACTGTACTTTCATACATATTGCAATCACATCATGATTTCAAAAATAAAAAATAAAAAATAAATGACATGATCTCTTTTTGAAAGAAATACTATGATAACTACTTAAAACACCATATTTTTCGAACTTCTTCAAAATGAAAACAAGATGCAAACAACACACTTTTTCTTTTTGTTTGAGAGTAAGAACACTTAGGAAGAAACTAGAATGTAAACACTTGAGAGTCTGTATGACCAATCAAGTCTCTACAAACTCATACCTAAGCTTGATCTAAACATTTCTCTCAATTTTTATAAATCAAAATGAAAACAATCTCAAATTAAATTACAAAGAAACTAAAAACAAATCTATTTTTTTTCAATTGACTAAGAAATGCTCAGAGATCTGAGTGTACATTTTGTTTTCAAAGTTCTCCTTTAGCCAAAAATAAATAAATAAAATACAAGAAGCTCATAAGCCAATTCAACTAGTTCTTGGAGGTATAACCTAGCCAATCCTAACTCAATTTCCATATTTCAATCCATAAATGAAACTATCAAATACAAGCCATAACAACTTCAGAAATCCAAAACACAAAATCCAATTTTTGAAATCATGTTTGGATTAAAAACCCTACCTGGCACCATTGTTTCAAATTAGAGTACAGAGCATTATTGCTCTAGCACCGCCTTTTTCCAACAAGAACATAGAGGCGACACCACTCTCTATCCACTAGATTAACGCGGTGGCACTTGTAAATTCCAAAACAAGACACATGGAGAAAAATAAAATGACAATGTTCAATTTACCAGCATCAAACAACAATTAAAAGCAAGGAAATAAAGCATGTGAGGTAGATCAGGGAAGGTCTAACCAGATCTAATCAATTTCAAATCAAATCTAACTAAACAACTAGTAGATCTCATCAATTTATAAATTGAAGTTCAAATAAAGGAAAGAACCAAGAATAACCAGAAGTTCTAATACTCTCCCCAGTATGGTCTCCAGATTTGTTACCATAAATACTCACCTTTTGCAGACAGAATTTGTTTCCCTAGCATGAAATATTCACAGCCAGAATAAAGAAGTCACAACAACTAAAAGTACTTTCCCTAAGATCAAATAGATGCTTGGAATGTATTCTTTGACCTGTCACACACTGTAATATGCTGAAAATTTGAGTGCTTGATCTCCATAGATTCACCTACAAGAAATACACCACAAAACATATACGAGGTCAAAGTACCAAGTACAATCTATGATTCTATGTTGATGACTAAGGAATTCAACAATGAAAGAAATGATTTCTACACAATATCATTCACTAGAAAGGAAATTTTATTGCATAAATGAAATAGAGAGACAAATTAAAACCAAGAGCCTTAGTGTTGAGAAGTTTCTTCTCAAGAAAAACCTTGCCTCCAAACATCAAACTCATATACCAAATGCTCACTCTCCTTGGCTAGATATGGCCAAAGTTTCAATGTTGTAGCATAATCTTCCTCCCTTTACCCATGGGAGGTGAGACAATACTTATAACCATGTTGTCTCAAGCCTCAACCAACAAAACCCAGTCGACAGGGGTCCCATTTTGTCAACACTCGACTCACCACAATATCCCTAAGCTTAAGCCTAGACAAGTTTTGCCTTGTCCTACAACACCCGCAGAGCGGATGAGGTCTCACCTGAGATGTTCAAGGGAGGGCTGGTGGAACCAAGTTTCCACAGTATAGAAGAGGATTAGGGCATCGATAATTTATCAGCTTAACAACCATAATGGATCAACTTATTTCACAGAACCAGTCGTCATTACAAATCATTCATTCTTAACTGTGATAGATCTATCAAAGTCGAAACAGATCTAAAAATATAGCAGCATTCAGAACTAGTAACCATCGCATCATAGATCCATATTTCATATTCACTTAGAATTCATCATCAAAATTTGCAAGAAAAAAAAGTCAGAAAATATAATGCAAGAAAACATTGATTCAAGTCAACACCATCCTTATCATATTACTTCTGCGCAATCAACCACAGATCAAAATAGATAACAATTCATCTCCAGAATGATACCTCATATGTCAATGATCAACTTGATCTCTACAACAGTCATCTATTGATATCTTCATTCAAAATTCTTCTTTCTATATATAGGCTTATGCCATTACATTCATTGTCCACTTCTGACTAACTCCTAACTGATTTAACTTACTAATGACCAATATCCACAAAAAAGGTCAACAAGTACAAAAAGTGACATAAAATAGTAAAAAAATAGTCTATCTTCCGCCTATCACGCCATATTTTTCTTTCACGGTGTCTTTTGATCTTGCGTAGCATCCGAAATGTTGTGTAACTTACCCCAACCCCTTTCTAATAAGCCCCCAACACAATCTTGTGGCTCATCCTCGAGCCATGTCAGGTGGACTTTGTGTACTCATTGACTTTAACCTTGAAGTCTTCGTATTGCTGAGAAATTTCGATGACCTATACTTTGACATTCTAAGCAACATCCTGAGACATAAGGCGATATTGTTTCAATGGGTGCTCCACCATGTTTGCATTGACTTCCTTCTTACCATCCTACACAGCCTGCAGTGCAGCGACTACTTTACTGACAATTGGGCTCCAATTTCCTAGAACTCGTCGAGTTGGTCACTACATTTCTGTTGTCGCTCCTGAGCTTTCCCCACTCGCTGTTGGATCTCCTTCAGTTCTACAGACTATGTGATTGACACAATTGGTGGCATTGTCCTTAATGGCATCTTTAATGTTTCCAACTGGTTCTCAGCTTCCTACAACTGCTTGGTGAGTTGATCTAGCTGCTCATCTTGAAGGACACTACCCCAAAATTGTGTCTTTGCCTCCGTGACCTTCTTTGCATCTTGCTCCATTTCATCAAACTGTGTCACAATCTCTTCAATGGTAGTATTTCATTCCGAAAACTACTCTAGTGGTTTTTCTGGAAAAACCATCGCATTCAATAAGCTGTTGTCCAACTAGAGGTATGCGATGACTTCTCCAAGTCGTTTGGCCTTGGCAACTACATCCAAATCTGCTGTGCTTTCGTGGATATCCTGGAAAGAATTTTTAATGGCCTCTTCTACCTTCCCCTGACTCATGAACAACTGCGCCTTCTCAATAACAAGGAATTCAGTTTCCTTTTTCAATTCAGTAATTTCCGCAGCATCCTTCCTCTTCAGTTCCTCCTGCACTTTCGTCGCAATTCCTCAAATTCCTTCTTCATTTCCTCTTCTTCAATTTGTGACTATAAGTACTAGTAGTTGAGCTCCTTTTGTCTATCTACCAACTTCTGGTTGCCGACCTACTGCATGTGTACTAGCATCTAAGTCGATAGCTTATTGATGTCCAACACAATGCTCTGCAGTAGTTACAGTGAGGAGTTGATATCCTCTCATCCAAAATCAATTGTAGTTGGGGGAACCTAAACGTTCCTATCCTATTGCTCAGTTATAATCGATGCGAAATCCTGCACAACTACAATTTTTGGTCCTCCTCTTGCTACAACACTATATATTGAATCTATCTTGGTGCATACCTCAGCAACACCTTCCTGGGAATACCTCCGCATTTCTTTGGTCGTAGTATTAGATGAATCAATGACGGCCTTAACAAGTCACTATAGTTGTGCCTCCATCACTGATCTGGTGCTCCTACCTACATCCTGATCCATTTGCCGATTTTTCTTTCTCTCTACTAGGATGCATTATGTTGCTAAATTTGTGTCTGTCAATGACTCTCCATAAGAATCATGATGACTTTGCTCCTTACGCACAGGCACTTCAGTGACGTCTGTTGGTGGCCCCGTTGAGACTTCTTCTACGCTTACTATTTCGTGCCAGTCTATAGGCCAATCCTGTACCACATGGTCCAATTCTTCCTCTATTAGCTTATAGCCCATTAGCAGCCATTACTTTTTAGGGTCACACCAAGCTTGGATCTGAATATTATGTGGCCCGATGGTGAACTGCATAATCTGTTGATATTTTACTGCTGCGATGTCTCATAACCTTGGAACTTTCACTGCTTATTCTTGTAATGCCTCCTAGTAGACCAAAAAGTGCATCACAACACCCACTTGCTGACTGGGCTCCTCTACCCACCACAAGTTTTGATATCATGAGCCTTTGCACACCTTAACAACTTCAAACATCATTATTTGATAATCCTCTAGCTCCTTCCAAGCCACCAACGCGATTAAGATCAATAGCCAACTATAAGTGAAAGGATGCTCCCTGGCCTAAATTGCGACTGCATCCTCACTCAATTGGTTCAAAAAGAAAAGGACCCAGTTCATTTGGACTCCCTCAGTGCATTTCTGCATGCATGCAATTACCCCTAAAGTGCACTGAATAGGATGATTCTTCCTCACAATATTACTGACCAAAATCTATGCACCAATATGTACCGCTCTGTCGTTAATTTTTTCTATGTGATAGGCTCTGCCATCGCGCTGTAAATCATGTCTCTCCTTCAACCTTGCCACTAGTCTCTTATCATTATCTCATCCTTTGAAATACTCTAATAGGTCTGGCCCATCCTTCGACAAGATCGTAATCTCAAAAATCAAATCAATAGTGAGTGTGATTGGTGTGTCCAACAACAACGTTCGTCCATGGAAGCATGCTAAAAGTTTTTTTACGCATGCATTGGATTCATTCAGCCACCCAAAATGCAGCATGTTGATGAAACCCAAAAACCCAGACTTACTGTTGGCTGCTATGGGCAGACCCGGGTTTATACTAATCAACCAACAACACCCCTAGATCACCGGCCCTTTCGGCGACAGACTGCAAAGCGGCCTGAAGTCTCACCCGAAGTGACTCTAATGGGTTGGCCAAGGACTCAAGTGTCTTGGGCGAGGTTCTGTGGCAATCCCACTGGTGGCTCACAGCTCTCCTAGCTGCGAGGTCTCCTCCTGCGCGTCGCGCAACCTCTTGCTCGCGTCACGTGATCTCCTCGTCTCACAGCTTTTCTAACCGCAAGATATTCCTTTTGTACCGCCGCGCGATCCTTTTCTGTGGTGCGCTCTTTCCCCGACTTGTGATATCTCCAACCTTATCGCATCGCCGTGCATTGTACGACATGCAACTCCTACTCGCGCTAAGCCCTTAACCTGTGATATCGCGCACCGTAGCTCCTCTGCCGGTGCGATATCACCTCTCTGTGATATCCTACCTCCGCGGTTCAGTGCACTTAGCGAGGCTTGTGTCGACGTGTGAGACTTAACATACAAGGCTATTCAATACTGCAATAGAGATTGTTTCACACAAAGCATAAATGAACCGTATACAGCCTGCCAAAGAATTTAACTTATGTTTATCCTTCTATATTTGCTGTGAACTGATTAACACATTCATTCATCAACTGTAAACCACAATCTTGTACAAAATAATACATAACAGTAAGCAAATACAATCACATGCATTCAACACAAAACACGCAGGTTTTATGTGATTCACCCCCAGGATGGGAGTTACGTCCACAGAACTGTGTTTCTCTATTATAGCTCAGGGAAGGGTAAAACACAGTTCTGCTGCACCGCATATGCAGCTTAAGATCTCCTCTCTTAGATCTCTTTTCTCTTCTATATTACTCTTTTACAATACTCTCTTCCCTCCCTGTCGATCCCCGCGGATCGTTACATACATATTCTATAAGCCAGCTATTGGTTACCGTAATATTGCTACCGCTGATAACAGAACCATAGCTAGGCTTTTACAATAGTCTAATAGTCTGCAAAACACTACTAACTAACAAAATGACTAGCTAGCTCTTCAACCTGCTAATCAACTAGCCAACCCTTTTATAATACAAAATATATTCTTATATAGGCAGCCCGAAGGTCATGCCATTACAACACTGTGGGCCTGTCCCAACAGTAACCCAAAACCTAACTAGTGACAGTCGGCCATATCTGTACTTGAGGTAGCTGATTTCCGTCACACCACAGTTCTCTGCAGTCTTCCATGCTTCCCGGCACTGATCATGGGTACTATGCACCGCTTCGCTTTTCTGTCCTTCACCTTCAATGCTTCAGCCTCGTTGCTCCGTCTCCTTTATGAGGGTCGCTGAGCCCTCCTGTCTTCCGCCGCTTCCTTCAATGCAGTGGGTGAGCTCTCTCTTCTCGGCTTCTTAGGTACCATTGCCTTCTTGACTTTTCTATCTTAAAAGTCATGTTTTCCGGCTCTGCTCTCCAGCTAGAAACGTGCTACGGCATCGTAGCTCTGTCTTAACATCTTTCCACCAAAACTTATCTTTCTGCCAAAACTAGCAGCTTCTTCTGTAGCTGCAGGACCCTACTCCAACAGTCCCCTAACACTTACTTGTGGGTCATCCTCGAGCCACCTGCAGCGGGATTCTCCTGCTGCAGCCTTGCCTTGGCTTCCTGAGAAGCCCTCTGCAGCCTGTCATGAAGTCCTTTGACTTCCTTCTTCATCACTTCGACACCCTCTTTATAGTCTATGTAACTTGGTTTGCTGGGCTCTCTTATTCTTCCTGCCCACTGTCATGGTTTCGCTCTCTTCGCTCCTAAAACGTTTTAAGAGCCTTCTAGTGTTTGAGAGGTTTTCTACAGACATCCTTTCCTCTTTATCTAGGTTAGAACTTTTATCACAAGGAAAATCTGTATCTTCTAGCCCTCTCAAACATTTCATTCAGCCTAGAGCCTCGTATATGAAGGAGGGGAAAACCATGAGTTCCGTTCCGAGAACAAGCCTTTTCCTGCCTCCAGGAATTCGACCGACTGCTGGGTTTGTTGTCCCCTTCCACTTCTCTTCTCTTCGAAGTGCTCCAAGTTCCCATGCTACCTCTGATCATTAGATTTTTGTTGTGTTGCCTCCGCAATATTTGGTGCTTTTCTTAGCTGATCAGATAGGTCGGCGACCTTCTCCCGTTGCTTTCTTTTTCTCATTTTTACTTTCCACCTAACGGGAGATTTCTTCTCATGATTCTTCTGCTCTGCTTTCTTATCTTCAGTGATCGGCTCGGCATTCTTCTTCTCCTTAGCAGATATTTTGGTGACAACTTCTACTTCTGGTGCTTGAATCCTCATCCTTAGCGGTTGTCTGACTTGTGCTGTACTTAATTTCACAACCCTGGGTGACATCGTCATGGCGGACCTACGGCCACCAGGGTCAAAGCGTCTCAGCATTCCTTCTAGAGGTTCGTCCTCGAACATAACCCACTTAGTACAAAATGGCGGACGTTCACTGGTTGCAACTTCTGAGCATCACAGCACTCTGTAACCACTTAGCTCTTGACACATAACTCTTAACAACTTTTAACTCTATGGATCTCGGTTTTTCTGCAAATGTAACCGTCTCAATTGAATACTTTCTGCTTTTATGCCCAATTCGATAATCCCGGACGCAACGGTCATCTAAGCTGAACCCGTCGGTCATCATTAATGCCTGGAAAAGATCACACCCGCCATCCGATCCCTCATAAATGCGGAAATCTGATCGAATTTCCCTCGAAACGTGTGTTCATAGGCGTCGGTCTCGTCGGATATTTGCCAAATCTGGAAGAATTAATTATACTGCTGCCAAATCTACGGTAAGATATACGGATCATTACCTCATTAACTACCTGTCAGCTGCTGACTTGACTGTCCATTGTCGGTTGCAAAACTGAGTACGTGGCACGGGGAAACATCGCGCTGCTGCGATGCGACTCTGCATCACCTTTTTTTTTTTATGTAGACTTGTTCCCGGTGCGATGCCTCCTTTCAACTACACTGGACATCTGCACCGCTTCGACTGGTTAAGAGGTGGGGTGGCTATCACTATAGGGCTTAAGCCTACTGCCATTAATCCATGTGGGCAAAAGCTCCCCATTTAGCTGGCTGAGCTGAACGGCACCTCCCTCTGTGACTTGCTGTATCTGGTATGGCCCCAGCCAATGCGTCTTGAACTTCCCTGGAAACTTAATGAATTTGCTAGCATAGAGGAGCACTAGGTCTCCGATCTTGAAAGTCTTGTTCTTAATATGTCTGTCATGCCAAGATTTTTCTCATGCCTTCTGCACTTTCTGATGGAATCCGGCGATGAATCTGTCTTCTTCTAAGGCAAGCAACTGTGCTAACCTTTCCTCGACTGTGTCTGTATCAGTCATCTCGGTAATCTGAGCGATTCTTAAACTGGGAAGAATATAATCCATAGGCATAACAGCCTCCTGTCCATACACCAAGCTAAAAGGTGTGTGTCCCGTAAGTTTCTTGCATATGGTCCTGTATGCCCATAATACGGCATTAACTCTGAGGTCCCAATCATTCCTCTGGTTATTGCAGATCTTAGTAAGAGCATTTTCTAAAATCTTATTAAAGGCCTCCACTGTGCCATTAGCCTGTGGATGGTAGGGAGTGCTCTTATGGTGCTGGATCTGGAATTCTTCTGTCAATGACTCAATAGTGCTGTTCAAGAAATGTGTGCCTTGCTCACTCATCAAAATTACTGGGCATCCAACCCTACTGATGATGTTTTCAAACAGGAACTGTGCGGCTGTAGAAGCAACGTAATTTCTTACTGTTTTGGCCTCTGGCCATCTGGTGAGGTACTCTGTTCCAGTGATAATATATCTCGCACCAGTGCGCTTTCCTGGTGGGTTGATAGGACCCACAAAATCTATAGCCCATTTGTCAAATGCACGCAACGTGACCTGCGGTCGCAGTGGCATTTCATCGCGTCGCGAGGGTTTTCCTACCCTTTGGCAGATATCGCAGCATCTGCAAAAGTCCTTGGTGTCTTTATGCAACGTAGGCCACCATAATCCTGCCTCTAGGATTTTCTGCGCAGTCGGCTTTCCTGCGAAATGACCTCCTGCGGTTCCTGAATGTGCCTCTCTAATAATAGTGTCTTTTTCATGCGGCATCACACATCTGTGCAAAACTTCATCCGGGCCTAACTTGTATAGGTGTCCTGTGATGAGGGTGAAGAATGCTGCTCTAACAACCAACTGCTTCTTTTGCTGCTTGGTAAACTCGCCAGGTGCTACTCCCGTAGTGAGAAATTGAATAATATCGGCATAGTACTCATCTGCGATCTGGATAGAGAACAACGGCGCATCCGGTAGATTGTCATCTAGTTTACTTGGCTCTTCTCCTGAGTCTATCCACGACAAATGATCAGGTCCTGCATTCAGTCTTCTTGGTTTCACAATGATTTCGAAATCATACTCCTGAAAGAGGAGTAACCATCTACAGATTCTCCCCCCTAACACTGGCTTATTGACCAGATACTTTAACACAGAATGGTCAGTAAACATCTTGAATGGGGCACCCAACAGGTAGTGCCTAAACTTTTGCAGCGCATACACCATAGCTAATCCTTCCCTTTCAGTTGTGGTGTAGTTCTTTTTTGCTGTCGAGAGCTTTCTGCTGGAATATGCGATAGGGTGGTCAATGTCCCCTTCTCCTAGTTGTGTTAAAACAACCCCTAATGCGATGCCAGACACATCCACATGTACATGAACTGGCTTAGTCCATTCGGGAAATACTAAGATGGGTGCTGTAACCATCTTCTCTTTAAGCATGTCTAGACTCTGCTGACATTCCGCGTTCCATAGGAATTTTACATCTTTCTTGAGCAATTTCTCCATTGGTGCTGTAATCTTTGCGTAGCCTTTGATGAACTTTCTGTAGTACCTGGTATGACCAAGTACTATCCTTAGTTGCTTGACTGAGTTGGGTGCTGGAAGGTTTACAATGATGGCAATCTTCGCGGGATCTACCATCAAGCCTTGTCTGCAAACAATGTGACCCAACAGAATACCAAATGGTGCACAAAATATACATTTCTTCAAGTTTAGAGAAATCTGGTACTGCCTACATTTCTCTAACATCAGTCTTAAGTCTCCTATATTCTTGTCAATTAGTCCAAATACAGTCCAATCATCAAAATATACTTCTAAGAATTTATGGATGTATTCTTTAAATACAGCAACGACTACTCTAGAAAATATAGCTGGTGCATTCTTAAGACCAAAGGGCATTACCGTATACTGGAACGAGCCCCATTCTGTTGCAAAGGTGGTCTTGGACCGATCTTCTGGATGTATTCTGATCTGATGGTATCCTGAAAACCCATCAGTGAAGGAGTAGACCTCCTATCCTCCCACGTTGTCTAATACCTCATCAGTGAACAGTGTCGGAAATGGATCGTGAAGCGATGCATCGTTGAGCTTGCGTAGATCGACACAGATCCTGATGTCTCCTTTTGTTTTCTTTTCTTGTACGACCATGGGGCTAACCCATTCGCTTTCTTCTACCGGCTCAATGATGCCTGCTGCTAGCATCTTATCGATTTCGTCCTTTACTTTTTCTTTGTAGCGTGGATTCAATCTATATGGGCGCTGCTTAACTAGTCTAGAATCCTCCTTCAATGGTATCCTCATAACTCCCAGGTCTCCAACTATTCCCTTCATCTCTGTGAACTTGGTGGGGAATAGGTCATGATAGTCATGTAGCAAATCTGCAATCTGTCCTACTGTTTCATCATTCCAATAGTCTCCAATAGAGGCAAACTTAGGTTCTGCATATGTGCCAATATTGATCTTTTTAATCTTGATAGGTTCGGTGATTGCTGGAATATCTAACTATGGTCCCCCAACATCGTGAGTTCCTTCTGACTCCGAAATGTTGGTGTTGCGAGGATCCTCATCCTCATCCTTATCTTCATTGTCTGGATTTGCTGCAAAGTTATAGCACTCAAGCGCGTCTTGCAACTGAATGGTCCACTCAGGTTGAGCCTGCATTGAGGTGGTACAGTCCTCGAATATCTTGATATTGATTATGTCTAGGGCCTGAGCAACACTTGGATGTTCTGATTCAAACGCGAAGGTAAGTAGGAAACTGTCTATCATAAGTGACCATGTGGTCATCCCCTTGCGTAACTCGGTCTCTGTGTACCAGTTCCTTGGAACTGTGTCCAATGTGTGAATGAATCTATGAACCCATTCATCCTTTGGAATGTCCGACTAGTTCTGTTCACATGTCTGAATGTGTGCCCTGGGGTCAGTTTCTCCTGTGTACTTCTGCGGGACATACTCTTTATCGACCGAAAATCTGATGGCCATCAATCTTTTAATATCATCCCATGATGCGATATTTTCTTTATGCGCGTACCACCATCTTGCAGGTGTGGCTCATACTGCAAGGTCCATAGATGCGATCCTCTGCTCGTAAGGCATCTGTTGCTCAAAATGCTCAAGGAATTCCTGAATATCTATTAGACCATGATACGATGGAATCTCAATGGTCTCCGCACCAATCCATCGCAGTGATTTACTCATAAACGCACATCTACGCGCTGAGACTTCATAAAGTCTGTCCTGCCAGTTCTCTAGACCAATATCAGAATCCGATGCACATGAGCTGTCGCATTGCCAACTAATGTGCCCTTCTACGGTTGGATTGATGTAGTCACTCTGGTTCACAGTCATCTGGTAGAGACTATCCATGTTATGTGCTTCGTCCCCAGCTCGGATAGGTTCAATGTATCTAGGACCTTGGTAAGGATCCAACGGTGCAATGACCCGGATCTGCGCATCCTCAAAGGTCATTTGTCTTCTCTTTAGGTCGATGATAGCCTTGCTACAAATCGCCTAATCAATACTTAATAGTGCTGGATACGGTCAACTGTCACCAATGATTTCTATAACTTCGAAGTCCGCAAAAGTATGAACTCCGTCAATGTCAACTGGCACTTGCAGCAGTCGACCTAATGGTGATACTCGCTGCTGATTAGCTAGTCTCAGGTGGATAAGTGAGATGGCTAACTGAGGGCTACCCATCTGTTCCCATGTCTGCTTAGTTAGAACATTCACCTCTGATCCCAGATCTAAGATGACTTCGTCCATTTCGAATTATCCAATTTGTGTTGTGAATTTCATCTCCCTTCTGGTCCTTGTATGTCCTGTAATATTATGAACAGCGCGGTGTGCACTACCCGAGAGAGAAGGTTGCTGACACTGATCTATGATGCACTGTAGCTTGCCGATAGCTTTTTCATTTCTCAAGAGCTTCAAACAACTGCGCAGGAAGGATTGTATACTTCCTGTCAACTCATCCTCGTCGCATCTTCCCGATGTGGTAGCTTGCGGTATCTGTTTTGGGCTATCGCCACAAGGTGCTTGCTGCGGTATGCCCCTTGATGGCGGTACCTGCGATCCTGGTTGTGTAGGTTCCTCGAAGGAAGCCTTGGCTTCATGAAATGTCTCTTTGTTCTTCTATAGGTTGAGTGCCATTGCTTTACCAGGAGCTCTGCGTACCCACTCCTGACTTGTGTTCTTTCCGGTCTCCTGCGATGTCCCACTGGTGGAAGCACCGCTGCGGGTCACAATATTGACTCTTGGTTCTGGCTCTGCCTGCTCAGCAACAATAAGCTGGATGTTTTGGTGTACCACTGTCTTAGCATCTTTGATCTTAGCTATCAAGGTAGGACACTCCTCTATGGTATGATCATAAGATTTGCAGTATTTACAAGTAGTAGTGGGGCTCTGACAGTCCCTAGCATAGTGTCCTACAACTCCGCAGTTATAACAAGTGATTGGTCTGCGACCACGGCCAAAACCCTCTCCTCTTGCAAAGCCTCCTCCACGGCCTCATCCTCTGAATCCTCCTCCCCGGCCACCATAGGTCGGATCAGGCTGTGGTCCTGCTGCTGGACCCTGTGTTTCTAACTGGACTCTGTATACATCATGTTTTCTATCTAACATGAGATCATAGGCTCGACAATTCTGTTCATCATGTCTGACAGAGCTGCAGAAGACACAGTATAGGTTCTTAGGTGTCTGTACATACTTCTGAAGCAAAGGGCATTGCTGAGGTGGGTGTCCTTGTGTTTTGCATATTTCACACCATGGCCCTTGCGTTCGTGGTAAGGGGTTAGGAGCCCCTGACGCTAGATATTCTGCAAAGACTGGACAGTTGTCTTTGGTATGACCCTGTGCTCTACATCGTAAGCACCATATGTCTTGCATAACCTCTTTTCCTTTCTTAAGTTCGTGTATCTGTAACGTGAGATTGGCCAATTGGTTCTATAGAGTTGTCATGCCTACATTGGTTTCTGCTAAAGGTGAAGCTTCTAGCTTCATCGCCATCTCCAACGCGTCATCCTGCGTCTGGAGCTTTTGCTGCATCAGTGGCACTCTGATGTGAGGGAGCAGCGCTACGATAAACCATTCCTTATGCTGCTCTGGCACAAACTCAAAACTTACTTGGTCTATAAGAGCTTTGAATTTCTGGTCAAAGTCCCACACTGATTCTTATGGTAGCTGCTTAATATCCTTGAGCACTGTGATGCACTGAGATTCAGACTTAGGTTTCTTGAACTCTTTAATCATGGCGTTCTTGACTTGGGCAAGCGTCCTGGGTACTGTGGTATACTTTATGTACCATGTTAAAGCTCGATCTCTGAGTGTAGTGACCAACTGTACAAGTTTAAGGTGATCATCGTTGATTTTTTTAATGGTCCACATAGCTTCACATAGAAACCAATGCCGTTCCGGGTCCTTTGCTCCTGTACCCTTAAAGGTAGGTAGCTTCATATCATCTCCCATACTATTTCTCTGCAGTGGGTTCTAATTGACTGGATTACTACCACTCAGTGGTGTAGGTGAAGGTGATGTAGCGGCAGTAGGTACTGTCTGTGAGCTACTGGATGGAGTACCTATGGGATTACTCTGAGTCCCGGTCTGTTTCTGTGGGGTGTAGGGCAGGTAAGGGGTACCTCCTCTGGTTCTTCTGTGGGAATAGGACTCGGTTACCTAATATTGTCTAAACTATCTCCAAATACAGGAGAGCTGAAGGTTACTTTATATTTCTTGCCACTACGTGTGCATCCAATGTCATCAAAATCACTTTCAAACTCTTGTGACATTACTATCTTTACTTATTCATCTGAAACCATGTCCATTACTCCTTTTTCATATAGCAGCATCTTAATGGACAAGTTTAAAGACTTTAGGTACTTACCACGATATCCTTTGAAGAAGTATCGCTCATCCTCGCTGAAGCTTTTTCTCTGGACAACTGCAAATTCTGTAACGAAGCCTCCTAGCACACTCGCAAGCCAGAAGTCTACTGCTCTCGTCAGGGAATTGTCGAGGTTCTGCACGGTCTGAATGAGCTCCATTTTCCAGACAATGTTTCTTTTCTTCTTGAATGTGTTCCTATCTGTCAACTTGGATAACCAGTTGAAAATCTCGTTTCCATAGGTTGCAAAAAATATAGCATGTATATCTGAAGCGATGTCCTTTTCTAACCAGGCCTCTGTGCTCAGTTTAGGGCTCCGATTTTCTTTCTGGGAAAACTCCCTTAGGTTTGAATCCAGCCACTGGTGAAACTCTTCTCTGGTGGGATGCCAACAGAACATTAGCGTTCAGTTGTTCAAAACTGACAATGGAACCATTTGTTGGCTGCTATGGGCAGACCCGGGTTTACTATAATCAACCAACAACACCCCTAGTTCACCGGCCCTTTCGGCGACAGACCGCAAAACAACCTGAAGTCTCACCCGAAGTGACTCTAATGGGTTGGCCAAGGACTCAAGTTTCTTGGACCAGGTTCTGTGGCAATCCCACTGGTGGCTCACAGCTCTCCTAGCTGCGAGGTCTCCTCCTGCGCGTCGCGCGACCTCTTGCTCGCGTCGCGCGATCTCCTCGTCTCACAGCTTTTATAACCGCAAGATATTCCTTTTGTACCACCATGCGATCCTATTCTGTGGTGTGCTCTTTCCCTAACTTGTGATATCTCCAACCTTATCGCATCGCCGCGCACCGTACGACACGCAACTCCTACTCGCGCTAATCCCTTAACCTACAGTATCGTGCACCGCAGCTCATCTGCCGGTGCGATATCACCTCTCTGTGATATCCTACCTCCACAGTTCAGCGCACTTAGTGAGGCTCGTGTCGACGTGCAAGACTTAACATACAAGGCTATTCAATACTGCAATAGAGACTGTTTCACACAAAGCATAAATGAACCGTATACAGCCTGCCGAAGACTTTAACGTATGTTTATGCTTCTATATTTGCTGTGAACTGATTAACACATTCATTCATCAACTGTAAACCACAATCTTGTGCAAAATAATACATAAAAGTAAGCAAATACAATCACATGCATTCAACACAAAACACGCAGGTTTTACGTGGTTCACCCCCAGGATGGGAGTTACGTCCACAGAACTGTGTTTCTCTATTATAGCTCAGGGAAGGGTAAAACACAGTTCTTCTGCACCGCATATGCAACTTAAGATCTCCTCTCTTAGATCTCTTTTCTCTTCTATATTACTCTTTTACAATACTCTCTTTCCTCCCTGTCGATCCCCGTGGATCGTTACATACATATTCTATAAGCCAGCTACTGGTTACCGTAAGATTTCTACCGCTGATAACAGAACCAGAGCTAGGCTTTTACAACAGTCTAATAGTCTGCGAAACACCACTAACTAAGAAAATGACTAGCTAGCTCTTCAACCTGCTAATCAACTAGCCAACCCTTTTACAATACAAAATATATTCTTATATAGGCAACCCGAAGGTCGTGCCATTACAACACTGTGGTCCTGTCCCAACAGTAACCCAAAACCTAAATAGTGACAGTCGGCCATATCTGTACTTGAGGTAGGCGCTTTCCGTCACACCACAGCTCTCTGTAGTCTTCCATGCTTCCCGACACTGATCATGGGTACTATGCACCGCTTCGCTTTTCTGTCCTTCGCCTTCAATGCTTCAGCCTCATTGCTCCGCCTCCTTTATGAGGGTCCCTGAGCCCTCCTGTCTTCCATCGCTGCCTTCAATGCAGTGGGTGAGCTCTCTCTTCTCGGCCGCTCAGGTACCGTTGCCTTCTTGAATTTTCTATCTTAAAAGTCATGGTTTCTGGCTCTGCTCTCTAGCTGGAAATGTGCTACGGCGTCGTAGCTCTATCTTAACTTCTTTCCGCCAAAACTTATCTTTCCGCCAAAACTAGCAGCTTCTTCTGTAGCTACGGGACCCTACTCCAACACTTACCTAGCCCTTGCACCCATGTTTGAGGAATGCGCACTACTAGTCCTCCTACGACCCAAGGAAATGACTCATAGGTCTTGTCTGCTACATCCTTCAGTGGAAACAGATCATGATCTTTGCACTTCATTTTCATCAATGCAGGGACGATGTCGATGGTTTGCACGATCCCTTTCGGCAACGGTGACATTTTTGGCTGATACTTCTGATTCTTGGTCAAGCATCGAGGTTTCACACTAGGTCGAGGGGAGCAATGTACCCTGGAATATCCTTCATAGAAATGCCTATGTGAACCGTTGATTCAATATCTCTGTAGCTAGAGGGCCAGGTCTAGGCAATGCCTTCCCCTTATGCCCTGATGGAATTTCACATCTGTCGCTTCTATGGCAGCATGGAGCTTGGCTTTTGGGCCTTCCGCTTTCCCCGTAGAATTGATGATGATCCGAATGACATGCTCATGAATTCTTCCACAATGGTATTTGGTCAAACCGATGACTCCCACTCACTCAATATCTCCAAAGTGTCGGGGTTGCTCAGCATGCCGCACCAATACACCTCACTAGTCTAGATATCATACACCCTCTGCTTCACTCTCCAACTCACACACTGCCCTCAATAGTGGATCTGCTTCAATCACTCTCTATAATTCAACTCAATGCAGCTCAATGGTGCTTTCGACCTATGTCGAGCGCCTTCTTATAGCATTCAGGCGATCCATCATTCATCATTACTAAATCAGTTGCAGTCATCATGACTAAATCCTGCAGTAATTACCCAAATCCATCGTCAATTCTACCAACCCAATAGTTGAATCATCCATAAATGTGTGTCACTTAAACAAGCATTGACAGCTAATGTCTTTTAACTGCTCATATTTATAGCTAATTTTACTAAATCGCAACCTGCAGGTGTTGCGGTATGTCTACCTAACTACGCTAATGACCCATATGCTTGAGCATCCACTTCCTTCTAGTGCGTCCTTCCTCCATCTGTCTATCCTACCTATATATATATATTTTCATTGCACAGTGCCTCAGGCATTGCACAGTTCTTCCCACATCTGATAGGGATTCAAGCGGCTACCATTCACAAGCTTTGGCAGCACCGCCTCATCTAGCTATTGCACTTGAACTGCACCCCTAGACATAATAGAATTAATGAGATATGGACCCAACCACTACATCTATAACTTAACTGGATGCTTCAAGAACTTGTTGTCATATAACAACACCAAATCTCCTTGCTGGAACTGTTTTTTTTATATGATGATCATGCCATGCCTTCTGTCGATCCTTCTTGATGCGTTGATGGAATCCAACAATAAAATGATCTTCTTCAAGCTGTAGCAACTATGTTGCATGCTCTTTTAATGCTACATCATCATCCATGTTGGTTGCTACTGCATTGCGCAGACTAGGAATGGTGTACTCCATAGGCATGATTGCCTCTTTCCCATATACCAATTTGAACGATGTTTTCCTCGTCAAACTTTTGTAGATGGTGATATATGCCCATAGTACCGTTGGAATATTCAAATCCCAGTCATGTTGGTTAGTGTTACATACCTTTGTAAGTGGATGCTCCAAGATTTTGTTGAATGCTTCTACTATCCTCTTTACCTACGGATGATATGGTGTACTTTTCTTATGTTGTATCTGCAACTCCTCCGTCAAATCTCTTACTGTGCGATTGATAAAATGGTTGCCTTGGTCACTCATCAATATCCTTGGCCATTCGAATCGTGTCACAATGCTATCGAATAGAAATCTCGCTATTGTCGCAGCAGTGAAATCTACGACTGGTGCAACCTCTTCCCATCTTGTCAAGTAGTCTGTTGCTGTGATTATGTACTGCACACTAGATCTTTTTCCAGGTGGATTGATTGGACCCACAAAATCTACAGCTCATTTATCAAAAGGTTGCAAAGTTACCTGTGGTACCAGTGGCATCTCATGTTGCTGCGAAGGTTTCCCAGTGCATTGATAGACATCGTTGGTCCATGCATAATCTGTCACATCATTATGTAGCGTAGGCCACCAGAGACCTCTGCGAAGCACCTACCTTGTTTTTGTATGCCTGCCATAGTATCCCCCAACAATTCCCATGTGAGCATCTACTAAGATGTGCCCTTGTTCATGTGGTAGGACACATCGCTGCAAAATTTCATCTGGTCCCAGCTTATACATGTGTCCGACAATCAACTGATAATCAGAAGCTTTAACTACCGACTACTTATTTTGACTTGTGAAAAGTTCTTTTAATGAAAATCCCATCACAAAATACTAGATTATTGGGGCATAATGGTCATCAACGATGTCAACTCAAAATAACTGCACATCAGGCAGTCCATCTTCAATATTAGTAGTCTCTTTTCATGTCTCAATCCTAGATAAATGATCGGGGATAGAATTAAGGTGACTCGACTTCACAATTATTTCAAAATCAAACTCCTAAAAGAGAAGTAACCAGCTGCATATCTTTCCCCCCAACACATGCTTATTCACCAGATACTTCAGCATAGAGTGGTCAGTAAACATCTTGAAGTGACCGCCTAGAAGGCAATTTCTGAATTTGTGCAGTGCATAGACCATCGCTAGACCTTATCGCTCTATGGTCGTATAGTTCCTTTTAGAAAATGAAAACTTTTGACTAGAGAAAGAAATTGGGTGATCTAGATCTCCTTCTCCTGGCTTCCCGATCACTACTCCGAGCACAATAGAAGAGGCATCAACATGAACATGGAACTCCCTGTTCCAGTCAGTGAACACAAGTATTGGCACCGAATCCATCTTGGCCTTCAGCCTGTCGAAGCTCCCTTGAAATTTTGGACTCCATATAAATACATCATCTTTCTTCAGTATTTTCTCCATAGGGGCATTAATTGTAGCGTATCCTCTAATGAATTTGCGGTAGTACCCATTGTGCCCTAGTGTTGCCTGAAGCATCTTCACATTTTTCAGTGGTGGCAAGCTCAAAATGAGTACTATTTTCATAGGATCAACTAATAATTATTTCTTGCACACAATGTGCCCCAATAGTATCCCAGATGGTGTGCAAAATATGCACTTCTTGGAGTTCAACGTGATCTGATGTTGTCGACACCTTTCCAGCATCAGACAAAGGTTGTCCAAATGATCCTTAATTAGACCATACATTGTCCAATCATCCATATGAACCTGTAGGAACTTCTGAATGAAATATTTGAATGCCGCGACAATAACTCCAAAAGGCATCACCATGTATTGGAAGTATCCCCACTCAGTCACTAAATGTGGTTTTATGTCAATCCTCCTTGGTGATAACCAGAAAATCCATCTATAAACGAGTTTATCTTCTGACTGCCTACTCCCTCGAGTACTTCATTTATGAATAGCATCGAGAACGAGTCATACATATAAGCATCATTCAATTTTCTTAAGTCAACATAGATCCAAACTTCACCCTTTTTCTTGTCTTGGATCACCATGGGACTGGTCCATTTTGATTCTTCGACTGGCTCAATGATTCCAACATTTAGGATCTAGTCAAGTTCATCCTTGACTCTTTATTTGTATCATAGATTTAGGTGATATGGCCTCTGTCATACTGGTTTTGCATATGGATTGTACTGAAACGTCATCTCTCCTAGATCACCCAGTATCCCCTTCATTTCTGAAAAATTTGTTGGAAAGAGATCTTGAAATTCATGTAGCAGGTCTGTGATTTTTTCCAAGGTCTCCTCGTCCCAATAGTTCCCAGCACTTGAAAACTTTGGGTTCTCTTATGTATGAATGTTAACCTTTATGATCTTCAGCACCTGGCTCATGGGATCATTTGGTACATATAGCGTTGCAACATCCCTAATTCTTTCTGTCTCTTGAATATTGATATTTTGTAGCTCATCATCATCTTCAAGTTTGTCAGACATGTTATAGAATTCCATTATCAACTGCATGTGGCACAACGCATGTGGATCCATAGGGTATGCGGCCGGTACAAATTTTAGAACCATGTCACGAATGATCTAAAGTGCATTGTTAACATTAGGATTAGCATCTGCAAAACTAAGGCTATGCGCAAAGCAAACCATCAAATCCTCCCAAGTGGTTATTTCCCTGCACAGCTATGCTGATACATACCAGGATCTTGGCATTTCCTCCAGGGTGTGAATAAAGGCATGTACCCATTCATCCTTTGGTTGCGATTCCCACAATTCTTGGAATTCCATCAAATGGCCACTAGGTTCATTTTTTCCATCATACCTCCCAGCATGGGATACCTCCGTGTCACCGAAGTAAACTGTTATTAAGCGTCGACACTGCATACATCTAGTAATCATATTTTTATGAGTTTCCCACCAGCCATTAGAGGAATTTTTGGGTCTAAAATGGGCCTCCTAAGGAAAATGATAAAATAATATTTAAAATAATAAAATAATAGTTAAAATAATAAAATAATATTTATTAAATTTGGAGGACGAAAGAAAAAAACTACTTTTTGTGTTTGTATTTTTGACATATCTCCCTGTGTTTTTACTCAAGTTTCAAATGGGAGAGCTCGTTGGATGCAAAATTTGATTATGCATCCAACGAGTACCCACAATGCATACTTTTGAAGGACCCCGCTACCCCAAAAACAAGAAATATCTGAAAAATGTGATGATGATGTCATCATCACGTTTTTCTAGGTATTTCTTGTTTTTGGGATATCAAGGTCCATCAAAAGTATGTACTGTGGGTACTCATTGAATGCATAATCAAATTCCACATCCAATGAGCTCTCCTGATCAAAATTTGAGTAAAAACACAAGGAGATATGTCGAAAATACGAACAAAAAAGTAGTTTTTTTATGACAAATATGTCAATTCAACCATTATGGTTGACTCATTTTATTGAAATTCTATTGGTTCTTGAATTTCAACTCACAAGAAATTTTTATTGGCATGTTTTCTTGTAAGGCCCATTTTAGACCTCAAATTTCCTCTAATGGTGCTGGAGTATCCTTTAGTGTTTCCTCCATTGCCAAGAATCGTTGCGGTTCTGAGACATTTTCTTCAAATTCTATTAAGAATGTAGAAATTTTAGGAATCCCTTCATAAACCGATAATTCTACCATCTCAGTCATGACATGGCATAGTGACTACGTGATCAAACCACATTTCCTAAATGACACCTCATGCATTCGGTTCTCCCAATTTTCTAGCGTATCCTCAGAATCAGAAGATGCAGAACTAGCGCTGCGCCAACTTAGTTTTTCATCAGCAGTGGGTTGAATATAATATTTAGAGATGTTGTAGGTGTAATATCACCCCCTGACAACTTCATCCTTTACTGGTTCAATGTGTCGCTCGTGTTCATTGGGATCCATAGGTGCGATGACCCTAATTTCTTGGTTTTCAAAAGTCATCATCCGCTTGTTGAAGTTAATGACTGCCATGCTATTATTTTCCCATCCAACCCCCAGTAGTTATGGATAGGATCCTTCACCATTAACAACTTCAATTTCATTGAAATCAGCATGATTCCTCTTACCTTCAACATCTATGACCAGGTTAGATACCCATCCAATTGGTTGCACCTTTTCCTGATTAGCTAATTGCAGCTGCATAGGGGACCATCCCAACGTCCACTTCCCCATATTTTCCCACTTCTTCTTTGTTAGGATATTTACATCCAACCCTAGATATAGAATGAATGATTCAAATTCATAGCCTCTAATCTGAATATTCATATGCATCTCCTTGCCTGTCTTTTTCTTATGTAAATAATTCATTGCGGACTCCTTCCGTTCCTCACCCGGTCGATGCAACAAATTTTCAATCTCATCTAAAGCATCTAGATCTCTCATCGGTGATAATAAAATCTAAAACAAGTGCTGCAAGGTACCATGCTCCCGTGATGGTCTTGCCTCTTGTGTAGAATCAAAAGCAGGAGGCATTTCATAGACAGGTGACTTACCAAGATTTCTTTCGATCACATCTCGGGATCAAAAAAATGTCTCCTTTTCAGTTGCGATATCGAATCGTGCCTTCTTCTCTATAGCCAGGGCCTATCCTCTCCTGTTGTTGCTCTTGCACAGGTGAAAACGGCAATGTCAGCATCCGATGTTTTGGACTCTACTGAGATCGTTGCAACCGTCGGCCCTTGAATCTGGTTCATTGGGGGACTCTAAGTTAGTGATAGATTCTCATTCAACAGAGAATTCATAGGTTGATTCATAGTTTGATTCTAGATTGGAACTTGATTCTAGGTCTGTAACTATGTTGGGCCTAGGGAAAGCGCACAAGGAATAAGTGCACATAAAGAAACATGCAAGAATTAAGTCACCGTGCAAGCACAAGTAAGGAAAAGGAAGCACGCGGAAGGTATTGGAAGAATTTGCGTGGATCAAGAATGCTACAAAGAAGAAGGAATAAGCACAAAAGATGTCACTTGCATGGAAAGGAATATTCTGCAGGGTAAAACAATAGCACAAGTGTAGTATAATGGCCAAAAGTGATAGGACTATCGTGGGTGCTGAAGTCGGCTTAAGTTGGCAAATGCCACACGAGTGGACGCATGCTGTAAGTAAGGTCATTAGTGCCTCATGTCAAGTCATTATCGCCATAGCTGTAGCCTGAGGGGCGACTGATGGTGACAATTAATGGACCTCCTGAATGCAATCAACCCTACGTGTTCATGTAAAATAGTAAAAATAGGAGGGATTCAATAGTTAGAGAGTTGGTCCTTGGTTGATCGTGATTACTTTTAGTAGGTTTTCTGAGAATGGATAGTTGTTGTTTTACTTCCAGTTGGGTTGAGGGGTTGAAAAAGATGAGAGCTTTGAGTGGTATATTAGTAGAAGGTATGTAGGTTGCAGGAGGGATAGTACAGTAGAAGGGAAGCTCTGCTATAGGGGTGCAGATGCTAGAGAGGTCGATCCAGGCCGTGTGTGGGTCAGTAGATGGTAGAGGTAGATTAGAAAATAAGATAGAGAGAATGAAAGAAAGAAAGAGTCTGAACCAGAAGCTAGATCTAGGATATTCTGTAGTTAGAAGCAGGCTGAAGGCACCATATATTTCTCATGCCATATGAAGAGCACCTTGTGATTTTCCACATTATCTCTTGTGTTTGAATGAATGATTAATGATGTAAATGTTTATGCTAATGGTTGTTGATTACTTCCTGTATGAGGACAAAATATGGTTTAAATGCTTGATGTTAGAATTGTAATTAGTAAATGAATGTTATGGGAGCACCTTTATAATATATGCATACATTGGCTTGTGCGTTCATGTATTAAGTCACGACGTAAGTCACAGACAGTCTATTAGTATGAGTCAGCAGCGCCTCACAAGTTGCACCAGCTGAAACATTGGAAACAAAGAGAGGGTGCACACACTGACATATTATTGTGCTCAGCCATAGAAGATGGCCCCCACCATCCATCCATCTAGTGTCCTTCGCCGAGCACCTTGGTCATGTGCCAAGGGACTATAATCCCTCGACAATCATGAAAAAATGGTTCCGGAAGTTACCCATCAAAGAGATATCTCAAGTGGGACTGCGCCTACTTCGCGGGCATTGCCGATGCGGCTTGCTCTGTTGGGCTGGTATCTCGGGTGTTTGTTGGGTTGATGGGATGCATAGAACCTGGGTTGCGCGAGTTAGGAAAATGTTCTAGCAAATGGTTTTGTTCCCTGGACCTTTTGATCAAACCGAGGGAAATGTTGTGGCATCCAATGAAGGAGATAGAATACTGGCTGGATTCTAAAACACTAGCATTCATGCAAGAAGAGAGTGCAGGGACATAGTTGAGCATAGAGAACTGGATAGACGGATATATATATTCTGATATTCATGAGATCTTCATTGTTGAGTTCCCCATTTTACTGCATGAATGGTTGTCAAGATTGGTGACTAAGCAGACAAAATTCCAGAGAAGAGAGACTACCAAGTGGAGCGATCAGTTGGTTCATGAGGTAACCAATGTAAGTAATACCATCTCTAGAGCTGTTGATTTTTGGGTTGATAGTATATTGCAAGGATATATTACTGAGTTTGCACTAGACACTATAACCTCATATAGTGAACCTGAAAGAAATTTTTTCCAAGGACCCCAAAAAAAATGCTTGTTACGTATCAGTACATGGATAAAAATGCTTGCCTATGAGAAGGGTATCTTGCATATAAGTAGTTGAGTTGCGTGCATAGAAGGAGGCTATGTCGCGAATGACCTATTAAGAAGATGGGGAAGGCTGAGTTGAAATGTTCCTCGGAAGCACAGAACTTGAACTAGAAGTGGGAGTCCTAAGGAGTGGAATATTATTCAGATTGTTACCACCTAAGTTGTACTTAGTGGTTTTTTATTAAGTGAGCCTAGTGAACCGGACAAAGATAATTTTTTTGGACTTTAGAAGACCTTTGGAAGTGCTTCTAAGGAGTGTTTCTTGTACTATATCACATGTTCATACCCCATAGGGTAGTTGTAAGAAAATGTTCTAGCATGATAGTGTCTATAAAAAAGTCAGTCTCGTAGACTTTATTTGTCAATTCAATCAGCCCAGGGTGTTTTTTCCCTTCGTTATTATTGGTTGTTGAATAAACGACTGATAATTTCTGAGTTTTCCATTCAATACCTCCAAAGTTGGGGTGGTTGTCTTGGCATTTAGGCCTATTGAGGTTATTAGAGTCTATGTGTCAATGTATAAACATGCTAGGCATCATGTTCGAGTCATATGAATATGTCTAAGTCCCCTTAGGTTTTAATTTTTTTTAATTTTTTAAGTTTTTTTAATTTTAATTTTTCCACAAAACTTAGGCTATTTTTTAATAATATAATTGGAAAAATTGGTTTTGTAATAAAAGTGGGCTCAGAAATTAGTTTTAGTCATGGGGGTGTTCATTTTCAAGCTAAGAGCACCATGTAAACCCATAAACCCACTTTTTCTAAGTTTTGAGTGATTTTTCCATCACTCAGGTCAAAAAACCCTAAAAATCAAATATTGATTATTTAATTGATAAATTAAATAAATAATGAAGAAAATTCAAAATCCTAAATCATTGGGATTTGCTCTGAATTGACTGAAATCGGCCTCATCGGCTTGGGATTGATTGGATCTGACCATTCCTTGACAAAAGGGGCTGATATGGACTGAATAGAGAGTACATTAATGCATGCAATGTTGGGAATTGTGCCCTCCCTCTCTCCTCCACACGCGTGGGATCATCTGGATGAGTTTTGGTGGATGCTTCAGTCAGCAGGTTGAAGTGTCAGGAAGATTATCTCTCTGATTGACAGTTGCACTCAGTGAGACTCAGATAGACTCAGATCAGGCTCAGATTCACTCCACATGCAGCTGTAATATCTCTCTCCTTGGGAATTGCAACCCCATGGGCTAGATTTCCTGTTTTTGCTATAAATAAAGCACATATTACCTCTTCCAAGCTAGTTAGAACTTGGATTGAGGTGATGTTGCTATTGTACTGTTGTTATTGTTCATTTGAAATAAAGAGAAGCTTTGGAGGCAATATGGTGTCATTTTATTTTGTGTGTGGATGAGCATTGCCATGTTTTACTGAGGTAACCTGTACCTATGTTCATAACTTGCTGATTGTTTGTGGATCCATTGCTAAAGATTGATAATAAGTTTATTATGATATTGATAGGAAAGGAGCTTGTTAATAATTTTATTGGCCATCTCTTTCCTTTTTATGCATGTTTATAGATCTAGATTCAACATGTTTTATAAGTTTATATGCATGCTATTTTGAAATCTCTGTTTATGTATTAATTGGATATCACAAACATTTTGGAAAGTATTTGGTTTAAGTTGGAGGTTCCTATCTTGGAGAGGGTGTTGATATAGTTTGCTTCCTCACTTTCTCCGACACTTTCGCAAAGGCATAGTCCCTCGACATTGCCCCGAAAATCTCCAAGGTTGATCTTCAAGGCTTCCAGCACTCTTTCTCTCTCTTCCTCCTTCAAAAAATCAAATTTTACCTAGTTACTTTGTTACAAGCTTTGTAATTATTCAGATCTATAATATCAAATTAAAACTTACATAGATATGTTATTTTGAGGCTAATAATCTAGATCTCATTCCTAAAAGGTTTCATAAAGCATTCTAGATCTCGTTTAGGGAAATCGTCTGTTTTGCATGGCAATTTAAAGAGAATCCATAGGTTGCATGCATTAGATTTATTTTTCTCTTTTAAAAAGATTAAATACAGCAATTAATGCATATTTAATTGGCTTCCCAAACAGCAATTCAATATCCCAAGGAAAGCTTGCATTCCTTGGTTCCTTTTTCACCGTTTCAGCTAGTTTTAACTTAGTTTTGTTTCGTTTAAATTAAGCTGACCCAAAGGTACTTTTAAAGTGATTTTGTGAATATTTAATTCTAAAATGATCACTTTATTTTATCAGGCATAAAATAAAGAGGAGAATATGATGTTCACAAGTGGCTTTGGGATCATCCAAATCCACCTAGGGGTCTCCCTTTTGACTATATTTTTAAATTTTGGGTAGATTGTAAGATCCTAGTTTCATCCTGTATAAGAAAAAAGAGGATTCAGATAATTTTACTGATATTTAAACAACAAATAATAAAAATTTTATTTGAATAGGCTCTTTCAAGCCCTTTCCCCATCCCCCCCTGGGGGGTTTCGCGCCTTTTTTGTCATTTTTTGCATTGTCTTATTTTTGTTCACTTTAGATTAGTTTCATTCATGCAGAACAAAATGATTTGATTCCTTTATCATATATTCTATATTTCAGTATCAAAGTAACTTGAATACTTACCCCATGACTTCCCGATTGACCCGCAAGGGGAAAGAGATGTGTGGTAGAAATAATTAGAATAACCGGTGGTTTGCTTCTTTTCTTTTGATATTATATTTGATTTCTGTAAGTAATTGTTCTAAAATCAACCCCCTCCTTAATTCCCCAATTGAGGTCCACTTGGACCAAAAGAGGTTCCTGGAGGGTTTTCCTTTCTAAGAAAACACATCCTTTAAAACTCGCTAAAATCGACAAGACTCCGGTGTGTATGCTTTGTACTTGAATGCAATTCATCTGATCAGTCCAAGATGTATCAAAAGAAACATGAGTGACTAGTTTAACTAGTTTTCACCTTCCACAATCAACTACTATCAGGCGAAAATCCAATGCCTCGATAAAACTGTAAACGGTGGCAGAATACCCAAAGGAAGTGAGAAATCCTAAAAAGTGACCTCAAGGCACCGATCTTTGTTAGATATTCGAGTGTATTATGAAAATAGTCTTAGAGATTCCATTCAGCCCACATATTCCTTGTGGGTAGCCGTGAAGGTTTAGTTTTGGACATTCTCCAAGTACCCTCGGGTATATCTAGAGTCCCCCCCCCCCCTCGCCTAATTTAATCTATTCATTTTACACATTAAATTAAAATGTACCAAGAGGCAATCGAAAAACATTCACTCCAAGCACATGCAAGTACATTTATTATTTCATGACTCCATTTTAAGGCACTCGCTAATTTTCTTTCTATATACATATATTGTGTCTCGGCATTGTGCTTTCGTGTGCTCATTTTTAATCTTGTCATCTATGGTTGTTTATGGTTAAAATTCTAAATCCTAAGTAACTCATTCAGTTTAACATCATCACACTAAATAATTTTGCCTTAGTAACTTAATAGGGTATACCCCCTTGGCTTCATTAGGAGTTGAGCCTAAACGGAGGAGTCAAGAACAAGGTGACAACCTTGACTCGAGACTTTCCCCCAAGGACACACTGAGTGGCTTGAATATTTCTGCCACGTCCCCCCTAGGTGTGTGAAAGGCGACAACACTTTTTGGTGCTATTTCCAGGGATAAATATTTTTATTCCCGGAGTACGACTTTTGTTTTATTCCTTTTTTTTTGCTTTGTTTGATGAATGCTTAGAGTAGATATTTAATTTTCATTTGGCGACTCCACTGAATTTTTTCAGTATTTATTTTTACAAAGAAAAGAAAGAAATAAATTTTGTGAGAGTTCTTAAATGTATATTTAAATTCTCACATGGCGACTCCATTGAAGGGATAAAACCCTGTTATCTCATAAACTTGTGAAGTTTTGTTGTGTGTAGATGAGCCCATGCGACAAATTAAAAACTTTAAACCTCATCACTTGAAAGCTCCACCTATTCAGTACAATGTTTAATGGTTATATCAAATGCATACTATTAATTTTTGATTTGGATGAAGCAAGGGAGCAATGTTGTGCCCATATAGCCGGACTTTTTCAGCCTATCGATTTCTCAAACATCCCGTGTTTTCCTAACTTTGGTCATGATGTGGGGAATGTACATAAATGGATTCCATTATTTCATGGAAATTATGGTGATTCGGCCATCTGGCATGTCAAATATTTACTTTAGTTGATGGATGAATCCAATGTGCTTTATGAAGACAATATGATGGAAATGTTTGCTAGTAGTTTTTAGGGTGAGGCCTTTTGTTGGTTCTATCAGGGCCTTCCTAATAAATGTATAACCTCATTTCCAAGATTCCTTTGGATGTTTTTAGAGTAGTGGCATGATGGTAGGGGTAGTATGAATGGTTTGAAAAAGTTTCTTTAAAATATCCTTACCTTCTACCTATCTGGGATAGAGTATCACATGGAAACATATGATGGACCTTTTTCCATGATACAAAGTATTGAAGACTTGGAATCACTTCTTGAATATTTAAGTGAAGAGGAGATCCATGATACTCCCATTAAAGAACGTCCTAGTAGTTATTTAATAAAGGAAGCAATTAAGCAGCTTCTTAAAGAATATGAGGTATCTCTCAATACACATCAAGATTATGAAGATGGGAACATGCATGAAAATCATGTTGAAGAGCTTCATAAGGAACCCATGATTGAACACATTGTTGAAGACTCTCCTCATGTCACCATAACTGAAAACATTGAAGATTTGAGATTTTCTCAAGATTGTTGCAATGCTAATATTTGTCTAGAGAAAGCCTCATGAGGAAACCATTACAGAGATCGACACTTATGAAGAAATTTATAATGTGTGTGATGACACTCCTCTATGTTCATCACTTAGGGATGAAGTTTTGGAAAGTTTGAATTCTCATAATATATTTGAAACCAAAACTTTGAAGGATGATTATTATGAACATGAGGAGGGTAGTTATATCTTGGGATGTGATACCAACAAGAAAGACTCTCTCACATATGAAATCGATGGGAATGATGACTATTGGAATTTCATAGATAATCCAACCAGTGAAAACATTATTGAGAATCCCATCTACGATATATCCAGAAAGGAGAGTGTCTATTCAAAAATTTGTGGAAGTCCAATCTACGATACATCCATAGAGGGGAGCCTAGATCTAGATACTTGGGAAAATATTAGTGTTGAAGAGGAGCATTCAAAATATTCACATGATCATTTAGAGTCATATCATGTAGAGCCACACAAATTCAATAGTAATGAATACATTGAGAAGTAGTGTTGTGAAAAGTTAGATGTGATCCAGTCAGTGGAATTTCAGTCTTAGCCATCTTCTTCACATATAGAGGTTCCTTATGATTTGGACCAGCTTGGGGCTTATACAATGACTTGTCATTCAGTAAGCCTTGATGATCAATATGATGATATAGTCAATCCACCTCATCATATTGATTGGTATATTAGTCCTATCCAGTCATGGATAGAAGCAACCTTGTTAGACCAAAATCCTATCACCATCATGTGATAAGATATTTGACATAGCTACTTGCCCTGAATCCCAGCCTATGGAGTGAAGACTAAATGGTTTCTTATCAGTCTATCATACAAATTCCCAGCACCGCTCATAGTCCCTTATCTAGGAGCGGTACCCCTATTCGCACCACTTTTCATCGGTTGTCCACAAGCGGTGCCACCACCTGTCACCCTTGGTCCATAGGCGGTTATTACTAGAACCGCCCTGTTAAAGAAGGAGAAGCGTGGTACCATGGGTAAAAGGGTAAACAGAGAAGCTTCTCAAGGCTTCTAGATGATAAGCCTCGAGATGTCTCTTATCCCTACTACTGTGGGTTGGTTGAGCTCAAGATCCCTCATCCTAGGATCTTAGAGGCCACCTCACCCACTAATTTCTCAACCATCTATATCCATTAAAGCCCTATATATATGAGCTCATAGCCATGGTTGAGGGGAGAACATTGAAGGTATTGTTATGCTGTTGGACTGATTCTTGGCCCAAGATCACTTGGAGAGAGCATAGAGAGCTAGAGTCAGAGATTTTGGGGATGAAGAGACGGTTTCATGGAGATGCATGTCAACACAAAGGCTTGGTTGTAGCCGTACTATCGGTATATTGAACAGTCTTTAACATACCCTTTAGGTATATATAAAGGTACTTCACGTACTCAATTGTATATCAAAAGGCCCCTTGTGTACGGTTATGCATTAGACAACACTACTACCGATTCGAGCTCCCACATACCTTGAGTATATCGAGAGACCCCACTAGGGTACCTTATCTATTTGAGAAAAGCCCTTTGGCTGTCTTTTCTGGAGCCATACACTGAAAAAATCATTCAGGGATATTACTATGCATGTAACCTCGAGGTATATCGCAAGTGGCACCGGTTTGACAATCCTAGTGAGAGACCTGACTTTTGAACTCCTCCTGTCATTTTAAGTCTGCATGTTTTGACCTATAGTTCAAGTAGGGAAGTCTTTTGGTGTGTTTTTTCTAGATTTTCAGACCCTAGGTTAGATAGGAACTATACACACTGGCTGAGTTAAGACAGTCCAGGAGAGTATGGGACTCGCCACCTGATTTCACTTCTATTTCAGGAGGAAATCCAATGGAAGCTATTGACCGAGGAGCTACCACCACCTCCCAAGTGGGAGATCATGTAGTGGCAAAAAGTGGAGTACCATATTCTTCACACTCGCCTCCCTTGGTCCAACAGCCTTCCCATGAGGATTCATTGCTCCATCCTCCCGCAGAAGATCATGTTGATGATACCCATCCAGATTTTGGTCCTAATGCTCCTTTTTGGGAGACACCTATCAGACAGGCCATTGCCTCATTTAGCACCCGTGTAAGTTCTCCTGAAAGTGAATAAGAATGCAGGAAATACTGTGCTGCTATCCTCTGTGCACAGGAGGTAGAAAAGTATATTGACAACATACTAGGCTCTTCACTAGTTCGTTCCACATTCCTTCCTGTGGGATATTGTTGGAGTAGGGTCCCGCAGCTACAGAAGAAGCTGCTAGTTTTGGCGGAAAGAAGATAAGATGGAGCTTCGACGCCGTAGCACGTTTCCAGCTGCAGAGTAGAGCCGGAAACCATGAATTTTTGAGATAGGAAAGTCAAAGAAAGGAAACAGTACCTGAGCGGCCGAGAAAGGAGAGCTCATCCACTGCATTGAAGGCAGCGGCGGAAGACAGGAGGGCTCATCGACCCTCATAAAGAAGAAGGATCAACGAGGCTCAAGCATTGAAGACAAAGGACAGAAAAGAGAAGCGGTGCATAGTACCCATGGTCAGTGCCGGGAAGCATGGAAGACTGCAGAGAGATGTGGTGTGATGGGAAGTGGCTACCTCAAGGACAGAGAGGACCGATTGTCACTAATTAGGGTTTGGGTTACTGTTGGGATAGGCCCATAGTGTTGTAAAAGCAAGACCTTCGGGCTGCTTATAAAAGGATGTAATTTGGTATTGTAAAGGGTTGGTTAGATAGTTAGACAGTCGTGATTGAAATAGGCAATAAGGATAAGTAGACTGTTGTAAAAGCTGAGCTATGGTTCTTGTCTTAGCTGTAGCAATCTTACTGAAACCAGTAGCTGGCTTATAGAGTATGCATGTAACGATCCGCAGGGATCGACTGAGAGGGAAGAGTATGTTGTAAGAGCGACAACCTAAAGGTAGAGAAGAAAGATCTAAGAGAGAAGATCTTGAGCTGCATGTGAGGTGCAGCAGAACTGTGTTTTCCTTCCCTTAAGCTATAACAGAGAAGCACAGTTTTGTGGATGTAACTCCCATCTTGGGGGCGAACTACGTTAAAATCCTGTGTTCTATGATTGATTTGCATATTGTGTTTATTTGCTGCATCCATCAGTTATGTTATGCAATTTGTTTACGGTTGATGTATGAATGAGTTATTTAGTTACAGCACTACAGGAAGATAAATATAAGTTGAAATCCTTGGCACGTCGTATAAGGACTTATTTATGCTTGCCTTAGATAGTTAATTAATCATAGTAAGACAGTCTAGGTATCAGGTCTTGCGGGTCGACACAAACAATGCTAAATGCGCTAAGCCGTGGGAGGAGGGTATCGCAAGAAGGTGATACCGCACCGGTAGAGGAGCTGCGGTGCACAATACCGTAGGTTGAGGACTTAGTGTTGAGCAGGAGTTGCGTGTCGCACGGGGCGCGGCGATGTGGTGAGATTGGGAATATTATGGAAAGGAGGAAGTTGTGCAACGGGAGAAGAATCCGCATGACGTGTGCAAGGGTAGAGATGTCATGGCTAGACAGGCCACGAGTGGGGAATAGATCGCGCATCGCGAGCGGAAGATCACGCGGTGCGCAGGAAAGAGATCTTGCAGCTAGGAGAGATACGAGCCACCAGTAGGATTACCATGGAACCTGGTCCAAGAATTTTGAGTCCTTGGCCAACCCATTAGAATCACTTCGGGTGAGACTTCAGGCTGCTGTGCGGTCTGTCGCCGAAAGGGCCTGTGAGCTAGGGGTGTTGTTGGTTGATTATAGTTAACCCGGGTCTTCCCATGCAATCAACAAATGGTTTCGTTGCTGGTTTGAACGAATGGGAGTTAATGTTCTGTTGGCATCCTACCAGAGAAGAGTTTCACCAGCGGATGGATTCAAAATTAACGGAGTTTGCCAAGAAAGAAAATCGGAGTCCTAGACTAAGCACAGAGGCCTGGTTAGAAAAGCATATCGCTTCAGATATACATGCTATATTTTTTGCAACCTATGGAAATGAGATTTTCGACTGGTTATCCAAGTTGACAGATAGGAACACATTCAAGAAGAAAAGAAACATTGTCTGGACACCGGAGCTGATCCAGACCGTACAAGACCTCGACAATCCGATTACGAGAGCAGTGGACTTCTGGCTGACAAGTGTGCTAGAAGGCTTTGTTACAGAATTTGCAGTTGACCAGAGAAAGAGCTTCAGTGAAGTTGAACGATACTTCTTCAGAGGATATCGTGGTAAGTACCTAAGATCTCTAAACTTGTCCCTTAAGATGCTGCTATATGAAAAAGGAACAATGGATCTAGTTTGAGATGAATAAGTAAAGATAGTAATGTCACAAGAGTGTGAAAGTGATTTTGATGACATTGGACGAACACGTAGTGGAAAGAAGTATAAAGTAGATTTTAGCTCTCCTGTATTTGAAGACAGTTCAGACAGTATTAGATAACAGAGTCCTAGTACCACGGAAGAACCAGAGGGGGGTATCCCTTACCACCCCTATACCCCACAGAAACAGACAGGGACTCAGAATAACCTCGTAGGTACTCTAGCTAGTAGTTCATAGACAATACCTACTCCCGCTACATCACCTTCACCTACACCGCTGAGTGGTAGTAACCCAGTCAGTCAGAACCCACCACAGAGGAATATAATGGGGGATGACATGAAGCTACCCATTTTTAAAGGTACAGGAGCAGAAGACCCAGAACAGCATTGGTTCCTATGTGAAGCCATGTGGACCATTAAAAAAATCAACGATGATAACCTTAAACTTGTACAGTTGGTCACCACACTCAGAGACAGAGCCTTGACATGGTACATAAAGTATACTACATTACCCAAGACACTTGCCCAGGTCAAGAACGCCATGATCAAAGAGTTTAAGAAACCTAAGTCTGAATCTCAGTGTATAACAGAGCTCAAGAAGATTAAGCAGCTTCCATCAGAATCAGTATGGGACTTTGATTAGAAATTCAAAGCCTTGATAGACCAAGTAAGCTTTGACTTTGCACCTGAGCAACATAAGGAATGGTTTATTGCAGCGCTGCTCCCTCACATCAGACTGCCACTAATGCAGCAGAAACTCACTACTCAAGATGAAGCGCTGGAGATGGAAATGAAACTAGAGGCTTCACCTCTAGCAGAGACTACCACAGGCATGACAACCCTACAGAACCAATTGGCCAACCTCACGTAACAGATACATGAACTTAAGAAAGGGAAAGAAGTTATGCAAGACATATGGTGCATAAAGTGTAGAGCACAAGGTCATAGCAAAGACAACTGTCCAGTCTTCGCAGAATATTTAGCATCAGGGGCTCCTAACCCCTTACCAAGAACACAAGGGCCATGGTGTGAAATATGTAAAACACAAGGACATCTGCCTCAGCAATGCCCTTTGCTTCAGAAGTATGTACAGACACCTAAGAACCTATACTGTGTCTTCTGCAAGTCTGTCGGGCATGATGAACAGGACTGTCGAGCCTATGATCTCATGTTAGATAGAAAACATGATGTGTACAGAGTCCAATCAGAAACACCCGGTCCAGCAACAGGACCACAGCCGGATCAGGCTTACGGAGGCCGTGCAGGAGGATTCAGAGGACGAGGCCGTGGAGAAGGCTTTGCAAGTGGAGAAGGGTTTGGCCGAGGAGGAGGTTTTGGCCAAGCTCATGGGCCAATCACTTGTTATAATTGCAGAGTTGTAGGACACTATGCTAGGGACTGTCAAAGCCCCACTACTACTTGTAATTACTGCAAATATTATGATCATACCATAGAGGAGTGTCCTATCCTGATAGCTAAGATCAAATATACTAAGCCAGCGGCACATCAGAACATCCAACTTATTGTTGCTGAACAGGCAGAGCCAAAACCAAAATTCAATATTGTGACTCGGAGCGGTGCTTCCACCAGTGGGACATCACAGGAGACCGGAAAGAACACAAGTCAGGAGTGGGTGCACAGAGCTCTTGGTAAAGCAACAGCACTCGACCTACAGAATAATAAAGAGACATTTCATGAAGCCAAGGCTTCCTTCGATGAACCTACACAATCAGGATCGCAGGTACCGCCGTCTAGGGGCCTACCACAGCAAGCACCTTGTAGCGATAGCCCAGAACAGATACCACAGGCCACCACATCGGGAAGATGCGACGAGGATGAATCGACAGAAAGTATACAATCCTTCTTGCGCAGTTGTTTGAAGCTCTTGAGAAATGAAAAAGCTATCAGCGAGCTACAACGCATCATAGATCAGTGTCACCAACCTTCTCTCTCAGGTAGTGCACACTGTGCTGTTCATAATATTACAGGACATACAAGGACCGGAAGGGAGATGAAACTCACAGCACAAATTGGAGAGTTCGAAATGGACGAAGTCGTCTTAGATCTGGGATCAGAGGTGAATGTTCTAACTAAGCAAACATGGGAACAAATGGGTAGTCCTCAGTTAGCCCTATCACCTATCCACCTGAGATTAGCTAATCAGCAGCGAGTATCACCATTGGTTCGACTACCGCAGGTGCCAGTTGATATTGACGGAGTTCATACTTTTGCGGACTTCGAGGTTATAGAAATCATTGGTGACAGTTGACCATATCCATCACTATTAAGTATTGATTGGGCGATTGGTAGCAAGGCTGTCATTGACCTAAAGAGAAGACAAATGACCTTTGAGGATGCGCAGATCCAGGTCATCGCACCACTGGATCCTTACCAAGGTCCTAGGAATATTGAACCCTTACGAGCAGAGGAGGAAGCACATAACATGGATAGCCTTTACCATATGACTGCGAACTAGAACGACTACATCAATCCAACTATAGAAGGGAACATTAGTTGGTGATGCGACAGCTCATGCGCATCGGATTCTGATGTTGGCCTAGAGAACTGGCATAACAGACTTTACGAAGTCTCGGCTCGGAGATGTACGTTTATGAGTAAGTCACTACGATGGATTGGCGTAGAGGTCACTGACCTTCCATCATATAATGGACTGACAGATATCCAAGACTTCCTTGATCAGTTTGAGCAATAGATCCCTTATGAGCAGAGGATCGCAGCTATGGACCTTGCAGTATGAGCCACACCTGCAAGATGGTGGTATGCGCATAAAGAAAATATCGCATCATGGGATGATATTAAAATATTGATGGCCATCAGATTTTCGATCGACAAAGAGTATGGCCCGCAGAAGTACACAGGAGAAACCGATCCCAGCACTCACATTCAGGCATGTGAACGGAGCTGGTCGGACGTTCCCGAGGAGGAATGGGTTCACCGATTCATTCACACATTGGACACAGTTCCAAGGAACTGGTACACAGAGACTGAATTACGCAAGGGGACGACTACATGGTCACTTATGACATACAGTTTCCTTCTCACCTTTGCATTTGAATCAGAACATCCAAGTGTTGCTCAGGCCCTAGACATAATCAAGACCGAGATATTTGAGGATTGCACCATCTCAGTGCCAGTCCAACCTGAGTGGACTATCCAGCTAGAAGAGGCGTTGGAATGCTATAATTTTGCATCAGAATCAGAGGAGGCGGAGGAGGACCCTCGCAACACCAACATTTTGGAGTCAGAAGGAACTCGTGATGTTGAAGGACCACAGTTAGAGACTCCAGCAATCACTGAGCCCATCAAGATTAAAAAGGTCAATATTGGCACAGATGCAGAACCTAAGTTTGCCTCTATTGGAGACTATTGGAACGTTGAAACAGTCGGACAGATTGCAGATTTGTTACACGACTATCAAGACCTATTTCCGACCAATTTCACAGAGATGAAGGGAATAGTCGGAGACCTGGGAGTTATGAGGATACCATTGAAGGAGGACGCTAGACCAGTCAAGCAATGCCCATATAGATTAAATCCGCGTTACAAAGAAAGAGTCAAGGATGAGATCGATAAGATGCTAGCAGCAGGAATCATTGAGCTAGTAGAAGAAAGCGAATGGGTTAGCCCCATGGTCATCCAAAAGAAGAAAACAAAAGGGGACATCAGAATCTGTGTCGATCTATGAAAACTCAACGATGCATCACTTCATGATCCATTTCCGACACCGTTCACTAATGAGGTATTAGACAACGTGGGAGGACAGGAGGTCTACTCCTTCACTGATGGCTTTTCAGGCTACCATCAGATCAGAATACATCCAGAAGATCGATCTAAGACCACCTTTGCAACAGAATGGGGCTCGTTCCAGTACATGGTAATGCCCTTTGGTCTTAAGAATGCACCAGCTATATTTTCTAGAGTAGTAGTTACTGTATTTAAAGAATACATCCATAAATTCTTAGAAGTATATTTTGATGACTTGACTGTATTTGGGCTAATCGATAAGCACATAGGAGATTTAAGAATGATGTTAGAGAAATGTAGGCAGTACTAAATTTCTCTAAACTTGAAAAAATGTATATTTTTTGCACCATTTGGTATCTTGTTGGGTCATATTGTGTGTAGACAAGGCTTGATGGTAGATCCCGTGAAGATCGCCATCATTGTAAATCTTCCAGCACCCAATTTAGTCAAGCAACTAAGGACAGTACTTGGTCATACTGGGTACTACAGAAAGTTCATCAAGGGCTACGCAAAGATTACAGCACCAATGGAGAAATTGATGAAGAAAGATGTAAAATTCCTATGGAATGAGGAATGTCAGTAGAGCCTAGACATGCTTAAAGAAAAGATGGTTACAGCACCCATCCTAGTGTTTCCAGACTGGACTAAGCCATTTCATGTACACGTGGATGCATCCGACATCACACTAGGAGTCGTCTTGACACAGCCAGGAGAAGGGGATCTTGACCATCCCATCGCATATTCCAGCAGAAAGTTATCAACAGCAGAAAAAAACTACACCACAACAGAAATAGAGGGCTTAGATATGGTGTATGCACTACAGAAGTTCAGGCACTATCTATTGGGCACCTCGTTTAAAATGTTTACTGACCATTCCGCATTGAAGTACCTAGTCAATAAACCAGTGTTAGGGGGGAGAATCTGCAGATGGTTACTCCTCTTCGAGGAGTATGATTTTGAAATCATTGTGAAACCAGGAAGACTGAATGCTGGACCTGATCATCTGTCGCGTATAGACTCAGGGGAAGAGCCCAATAACCTAGAAGAAAATCTGCCCGATGCGCAGTTGTTCTCTGTGTAGATCGCAGATGACTACTATGCTGACATTATTCAATTCCTCGCTACAGGAGTAGCACCTAATGAGTTCACTAAGCAGCTGAAGAAGCAGAATGCAGCACTCGCTACCAACTATCAGAAAAGGTAGACAAGTTAAAAACATGTCAGGACAGGGATCAGGAACTCTCTTAGGCACTACAGAGTATTGCCTTAGAGCTACCCAAATGTAACATTGAGTTCGCATTACCTACCCCCCAGAAGCTAAGGAGAGTAGCAGACAGAGCAAAGGGTCTGGAAGAAACTGTGGTTAGAATGGATGAAGAGGTGGCTAGGTTGAAGGCAGACCACGAAGTACAGATCACCGAGCTTGAAGCTCGTATCCGAGACACCTCTGAGGAAGACCAGAAAGAGTGAGTAGAATCCTTTTGACTCACTTCTGCGCAGGTGAAATCTTGCATTGAAGAAGCAGTGTCGATACTCAAGGAAGCAACAGACACATGGGCCGAGTTAGATGAGTTTCCGGAGAGAGCAAAAATCCAACAGAATATTCAGTAGTTAGAGGCTACTGCAATGGCCATGAAAGAAGAAATTAAGAGCTTAGCCGCTCTCTAGAAGATGAGGAAGACAAAGGAGATGAACCAACTGCAGCAGGAAGTGCAACGGCTAAGAACACAGGAGGTCCACATTAGCGACCTGCTTCAACCCTATCAGGAGCAGATCACTGAGCTGGTCGACGCAGCCGAGCATAAAATGAAGGAGTTCACCATTTTAAGAGAATAAATTGATCAAACAGATGACTCCAAAGTTGATCAAGCCCTGCTTGACTTGGCAAGAGAACGTGTCGAGGTAATGAAGAACGAAGTCGTAGGACTTCGGGACAAGCTACAGTGCACTTCGCAGGAGGCGAAGGAGAAGCTACGGCAGGAGAAGCCCGCTAGGTAGTGGCTCGAGGGCGAGCCACAAGTAAGTGTTAGGGGACTGTTGGAGTAGGGTCCCGCAGCTACAGAAGAAGCTGCTAGTTTTGGCGGAAAGATAAGTTTTGGCAGAAAGAAGAAAAGACGGAGCTACGATGTCGTAGCACATTTCCAGCTGCAGAGCAGAGCTGGAAACCATGAATTTTTGAGATAGGAAAGTCAAAGAAAGGAAACGGTACCTGAGAGGCCGAGAAAGGAGAGCTCACCCACTGCATTGAAGGTAGCGGCGGAAGACAGTAGGGCTCAGAGACCCTCATAAAGAAGAAGGAGCAACGAGGCTCAAGCATTGAAGACGAAGGACAGAAAAGAGAAGCGGCGCATAGTACCCATGGTCAGTGCCGGGAAGCATGGAAGACTGCAGAGAGCTGTGGTGTGACAGGAAGCGGCTACCTCAAGGACAGAGAGGACCGACTGTCACTAATTAGCATTTGGGTTACTGTTGGGACAGGCCCACAGTGTTGTAAAAGCAAGACCTTCAGGCTGCTTATAATAGGATGTAATTTGGTATTGTAAAGGGTTCGTTAGATAGTTAGACAGTCGTGATTGAAATAGGCAATAAGGATAAGTAGACTGTTGTAAAAGCTGAGCTCTGGTTCTGGTCTTAGATGTAGCAATCTTACTGAAACGAGTAGCTGGCTTATAGAGTATGCATGTAACGATCCGCAGGTATCGACTGAGAGGGAAGAGTATGTTGTAAGAGAGACAACCTAAAGGTAGAGAAGAAAGATCTAAGAGAGAAGATCTTGAGCTGCATGTGAGGTGCAGCAGAACTGTGTTTGCCTTCCCTTAAGCTATAATAGAGAAGCACAGTTCTGTGGACGTAACTCCCATCCTGGGGGCGAACCACGTTAAAATACCGTGTTCTGTGATTGATTTACGTATTGTGTTTATTTGCTGCATCCATCAGTTATGTTATGCAATTTGTTTACAGTTGATGTATGAATGAGTTATTTAGTTACAGCACTACAGGAAGATAAATATAAGTTGAAATCCTTGGCACGTCGTATAAGGACTTATTTATGCTTGCCTTAGATAGTTAATTAATCACAGTAAGACAGTCTGGGTATTAGGTCTTGCGCGTTGACACGAACAACGCTAAGTGCGCTAAGCCACGGGAGGAGGGTATCGCAAGAAGGCGATACCGCACTGGCAGAGGAGCTGCGGTGCGCGATACCGTAGGTTGAGGACTTAGTGTTGAGAAGGAGTTGCGTGTCGCACGGGGCGCGGCGATGTGTTGAGATTGGGAATATTGTGGAAAGGAGGAAGTTGTGCGATGGGAGAATAATCCGTACGACGTGCGCAAGGGTAGAGACGCTGTGGCTAGACGGGCCACGAGTGGGGAATAGATCGCGCATCGCGAGCGGAAGATCATGCGGCGTGCAAGAAAGATATCTCACAGCTAGGAGAGCTACAAGCCACCAGTAGGATTGCCACAGAACCTGGTCCAAGACGCTTGAGTCCTTGGCCAACCCATTAGAATCACTTCGGGTGAGACTTCAGGCCGCTGTGTGGTCTGTCGCCGAAAGGGCCAGTGAGCTAGGGGTGTTGTTGGTTGATTATAGTTAACCTGGGTCTGCCCATGCAATCAACAGATATCGTTCACTAGCTGATTCTATGAGACCCATTGAACTGATTATAGATTTTCCATTAACAACCCACATCCTAGGTCAAATTTCCACCCCTCTCACCTCTTATGTTATGTCTGATCCAAATCCGCCTAGATCTTTGCATCTGGGGCCCAACCTTCAATTCCTGTGTCTTTAACACCTTTGAATGCCGGGGGGAAACCCCCAGAACAACCTATGTTATCTGATCCTGGAGTCGTACCTAGTCAAGAGCAGTCCTCTAACATAGAAACATCTACATTTTTTGTCCCTCCCACCCACACTAATGTGGTAAATCCCCCATCTAGTTCAGGTCAACCCTTGGGGGCACAACCTATGGCCATTCAGTATTCTAGTGGTTATGGTTATCAAATACCTGTAGGTAATCATCCATCTAATTCTAATGTAATTCCATTCCCTAGTAACACTTTTTTGCCATGGGGGCAACCCAACTGGTCTTACATGCCAGCCATGGGAGGGATACCCATACATACTACGGGAGGTGCGGGAGGACCGCCTTATGGAGGTCCTCCCCCTAGGAGACCTAATGGTCCTAGAGGTCCTCCTCATGGTCCTAGTGGTCCTGGGGGGCCTAGTGGCTTTCCTCCTTGTGGATTTGGAGGGTCTGGTGGCCCTCCACCTAGTGGTTTCGGTGGCTCCGGAGATTTCCCACCTCCTAGAGGTTTCGAAGGGTTTGGTGGTCCTGGTGGTCCTAGTGGTCCCAGTGGTCCTGCTGGTCCTGGTGGTCCTGGTGGCTCTGGTGGTCCTCCTCCGGGAGTCCCTAGTGGTCCTAGTGGTCCTAATTCTGGAAATCAACCCCCCATCCGCGGATTTCCCAGTAGTTCTTCCTCACAAAAACCTATTTTTCAGACAACCTATGGCCCTACTGGTAATTTCATGCCATATCAATATTACCAGTATGTGCATCCCAATAGACAGTTACCTTTCCTTGCAAATTTGGACTTGCCTGATTTGTCGAAGTTGATTAATGATCCCATTTGACACAATCCCTTGTGGCCTCCCATTCCAGTAAAGTTACCATCGGAAATTCCAACATTCGATGGGAAGCAGGGTGAAGATCCGTTGAACCACGTCATGACTTTTCATTTGTGGTGTTCCTCAAACTCCCTCATGGATCATTCCATCTAGTTACGACTCTTTTAGTGAACTTTGACCGCTATGTCCGCGAAGTGGTATACTGAACTCCCACAACATTCGTTTGTGGATTTTGGCTCATTGGAAACCATATTTCTTATGCACTTTAAGCTACCTATTTGTTATGAAATGGGCATTGATCTTTTAACTTATCTGCTACAGAACACCTCCACCCACATTTCTAATCATATTCATGAGTGGAGAAGGTGGAGAAGGATTATTAAGGCCCCTATTCCAGATCAGTTGTTAGCTGATTGGTTCACTAAGTCCTTATTGCCTCCTATTTCCTGAGATGTGGCCATGGGCAGTGCCATTACCGAAGAGCAGGATATTAGTCATGCTCAATACCTAGACTTGGTCTACTCCCTGTCCGGGACCCTTTATGACCTGATTCCTTAAGCTCCTCGCCCCAGCACTAACCTTGCCAAGCCATCAGCAAAAGTACTTGTTGACGGGATTGTTGGTTCAATCTAGTCCCCATATGCAATGAAACCTGCCAAGCAAGCCTAGCCTGCTACTCCTTCAACTCCCAAGGTTTCTACCGAGGTCAATTCTATTCAAAGTACTCAAACCTTGGGTAATAAAAAGAAAGGTAAAAATTGAAATGAAAAACCTAGAAACCAGCAGGAGACCCCACAATCAACCCATAATGACAACAACACAGGGAAAAGGAAGGCTAAATACCCTTGTCTGTTATGTGGTGGTGACCACTTCTCTAAGGAGTGTCCCCATCGGGATGAAATCTCCCATTTTTTTAAGTCTAACCCTGCACCTTCAGTACTTATGGATCCTTTCCCCTCACAACAACAACTGGTAGACCACATGTCGAACCAGGGTAACTCCAGTTCATTAGAGGAAATTCGTATGATTTCCTCAGATACCATCCATCTGCAAAATTGAAGTCAGAATTATGATAAACCCGTAGATAAGCAAGAAGACCAATCTTCTTCAGGGAAAGATCCCTCCACTAGTTCTCTGGAATCCTCGTCTACTATTCCCTTGTCTATCGAGAATCCTACTCTCGACATGATTTTGCACCCACCAAAGAGTACTCTTCGGAAGGCTGTCTTTAATCCCAATGCCTAAGTTGCTCAATTTTATAATGTGGTTGAAGATCTCGCTCAAGCACCTTGTGCGATGTCTACCCTAGAAGTACTCCAAAGTTGCCCTACACAGCGCAAGAATTTGTTGACTGCATTAGGAGATGTAGACCCGAATAACACTAACTTGATTCACTTCAATGTTGAGAACTATAAAACTAGATTACTGCATAAACTTGCTTTTTAGATCATTACAAAATTAGTGGGAAACAAAGTCTTTCAAATGATACTAGATGAAGGAGCTTCGACCTCGATGTTATCTATGACTTGTTGGAAAGCTCTCGGCTCTCTCGAGCTTGTTACATCACCTACAACTCTTAAATCCTTTGATGGACAAGGATTCCAACCCCATGGCCTCATATCAGACCTAGCAGTAGAGCTGGGGGGAAAAACCATTTCCATCCAAGTAGAAGTGGTAGATGCCCCTTTAGATTATAACCTCCTTTTAGGAAGCAATTGGTTCTATGCCATGAATGTCGTTGCTTCAACAGTCTTTCGAACAATCCAATTCCTGCATCTCAAGAGAATTGTTACTATTGACCAGCTTGATTTCTGTACGCCGGATGTTAATACCTCTATGGATAATAACATCCCCATGTTAGGTCAGTCCCCTCGTCCTTACCAGTTGATTGGGGTAGGTATGCTGAACGATTCATCCCTTATGGGGATTTTTCCCTCCACTCCTCCTAGCTCAGATACCGCAACAGTACATATGATCACTTCATTTGATATTGAGTCCCAGGGCACAAATGCTATTGAGTCCACCTAGTTCAGCCCACACGAAGCTATGTATGACACCATTCAAACTTGTTTCGATGATCACACTAATGACATTCATTTAGTGGCTTCAGATCCTTACCATTTACCGTACTGGTTAGCACCTTCTCTTCCGGTTCTAGACTATCTCTCCGTGAATTTTCCTTCCGACGAGTCCATTATAGAGATCATGAACACGGGTGAGCCCATTTGGGAGGATCACCATCATAGATCCATTTTCCTCCCTAATACTAGTTCGGGCAGCTATGATTTTGCATCCTTGTTTCCTACTGATATTGTCAATGTTCCGCTAAGTCCTATATTGTTGCAAGATACAGATTCTAAAGGAAACCTTTGCAACATTACTCAAACGAACCCAATTGACATATCAGCCAAGCCTGATGTTATTGAGCATGTTCATGTTGGGAAGAATTGCTCCACGGATGAATCTGAAGAATATAAGGCACTTTTTAAGGAATTCTGTGATATTTTTACCTAGTCCTATGAAGAGATGCCAAGGATTGACCCTTCCGTTGTGGTCCATGAGATTAAAACTTATCCCATGGCTAAAACTGTCAGGCAGAAACTTAGGCAAGTCCATCCTACGAAGGCCGCAGCTATTAAAGCTGAGATTGAGAAACTTCTGAAAGCTGGTTTTATTGATCCTGTACCTTTGACGGAATAGGTATCGAATGTTGTCCCTATCAATAAAAAGCAGGGCACCATTAGAGTCTATATCAACTTTAGGGATTTAAATAAAGCTTTTCCCAAAGACAACTTTCCTACCCTGCACATCAATCAGATTATTGACAACTGTGCTGGAAGTGCCATCTTTTCATTTATTGATGGCTTCTCTAGCTACAATCAGATTGATATATTGCCCATCGATCAGTATAAGATGACATTCATTTTCCCATGGGGAACCTTTGCGTATAAGAAGTTTCCTTTTGGCTTGAAAACTGTTGGCGCCACATTCTAGCATGTGATGTCCTATGCGTTTCATGGCATTAAAGATAGTGTTGAACCGTACCTTGACAACCTCCCTGCTCATTCACAGTGACGGGAGGACCATCCTGGTCATCTTCGAGACATATTCCTGAGATGTCATCATTATAATATATGGCTCAATCTGCATAAATGTGTTTTTTGCGTTGAGATGGGATGTCTGCTTGGCTTTGTTGTATCCAAATATGGCATTCAGATCGATCCTTTGAAGATTTCCACCATCATTAATCTACCAGCCCAAACCACCATCCTTGAACTCCAAATTTTGTAGGGGAAGGAAAACTTTCTCCGCCGTTTCGTGTGCATTTTCACTGAGAAAACGCACGGTTATATGTGCCTCCTTAAGAAGAACACTTCATTCTTCTGGGATGACCAGGCCCAACGTGCCTTTGATAGTCTTAAGCATGCTCTGACTCATTCACTCGTGATACACCCCCCAGACTATTCAAAATAATTTCTCTTGTATATTGCTGCCTCCGCTACTACCATCACCATGGTTTTAGTGCAAGACAATCTCCATGATCAGGAGCATGTGATTGATTATGAAACCCGTTATTCACATGTGGAGAATCTAGCTTTGGCCACGGTCATTGTTGTGCAAAAATTTTGTCACTACATTCTGCTTCGCACTACCACCGTAGTGGCAGACCAGAACCTAATGTACTACATTCTGACTCGTCAGGTACTCGGGGGCAAGTACTGCCATTGGATTGTCATCCTTCAGGAGTTTGATCTTGAGTTTGCCAAGGCTACATCAAAGAAATCCTTGGTTTTCGCCGAGCTTATATGTGACCTTCCCTATTCTACCATGGAATCTGAGCCCAACAATTCATTTCCAAATGAATTCATGTTCCTAATTAGCACTACTGATCCTTGGTATGGAGATTTGTTGATTTATCTCCAGACCCAGCGTTTTCAACTGCATCTATCTCGTGATGATCGTCACCGCATTTGTCACCATGCGAAATACTACCTCATCTTGCATGATACCTTGTATAGATGTGGGATTGACTCCATTCTTCGGCGATTCCTCACTCATGAGGAGGCTGAACACGTGTTAAATGATTGCCACTCTGGAGCATGTGGCAGTCATTTATCTGGGATGGCTACAGCCCAGAAAATTCTTCACGCTGGATATTTCTGGCCCTTTTTCTTCAAAGACTGTCATGAGGCTATTAATAAATTCCCACCATGCCAACATTTTGATCCCAAAAAGTGCACCCATCCTGCTCCGCTTCACCTTGTCAATGTCATTGGCCCTTTTGCCAAATGGGGGATTGACTTCATGCATTGTAAACCTACCTCAGGCAGGGGGCATGGTTACATCATTGTAGCTATGGATTATTTTACAAAATGGGTTGAGGCCATGCTTAGATATGCAAAATACGGTAAGACTTCCGGTCTCTTCTTGTTCAATCATATCATAGCTAGATTTGGAGTTCCACAGTCCATCATCATTGATCACGGATCCCATTTCCGTAATCAAATGATGGAGGAATTGAGTCCCAAGCTAGGTTTTCACCATGAAAACTCTATACCATATTATCCGCAAGCTAATGGTCAGGTAGAGGCCATTAACAAGGTCTTGAAAACTATGCTTTGTCAGATGGTTGGAGATCATAAATCCAATTGGCATCTCGTTATTTTTTTCACTCTTTGGGATTATTGGACTTCCATGAAAATAGCTACTGGTTTCACGCCATTCCATCTTGTCTATGGACTCGAAGTTGTCTTTCCTATCCAATGTCAGATTCCATCTTTACAACTCGCTGTCGAACTTCTCCCAAACACTTCCACAGAGGAAGTGAGATTTTTGTACTTGAATAACCTTGATGAGACTCGTAGAGATGCTTCCTTTCCTAATGAGGCACATAAGAAATGCGTTAAGGCACATTATGGTAAATCCATCTAGCCTCGTGCTTTCAATGAGGGTGACCTAGTTTTGACTTATGACTAGAGATATGACAAGCTAAGAAAGGGTAAGTTTGAGTCTATGTGGTATGGACCTTTCATTATTTCCAAGGTGTTAAAGAAAGGAGCCTATGAGTTGGTAGATTATGATGGAATCCCTTTAGGGCAACCTCGCAATGGGTTGTACCTGAAAAGGTACTATGCCTAGGTCTTCTCAGATGGTATCTTGTATATATGTATATTGATTGACTTTCAGTGTGTTTTTAGTATTTTCAAGATGGTTTTGAGTTTTGGTGCCCGCATCTGTTTATACCATGTTTTGGTCATGCAGATGGCTTTCTATGGCTTCGCTAATGGTTCTTGTAGCCACACCTTGAATCTAGCCTTGGTTCCTTGGGTTCTCTATTCCCCAGCTGAATATTTGGTCAGTTGAGGAGTGGTTTGCTTAGGTCCCACTACTAATAACATCACCGAGTATGAAGCAGTTGTCTGTCTTCTGACTGAAGCTACCTCCCAGGATGTCCATGATCTAATAGTTTTGATGGAATTTCAGCTCGTGGTTTGTCATTTAAACCATATCTACACCATTAAGAACTTGGTGCTCCTCCGCCTCTTCCAGAGGGTACGTTTGTTAGAAAGATCATTTGGAACCATTACATATAGGCATATCCCTAGGCAACATAATGTAGTTGCTAATTCATAGGATAATTACATCCTAGATTGGCATATTTCCCATTCATGACGTTAATCAAACATGGTACATTGTAAATAAACATTTAAAGACACATAGAACTCATAGAAAATGCATTCATCCATTTGAAACGTATAAACATCATGTAAAAGTCTATATATATATATATACAAAAAATGTTACAAAAGATAGGTCCCGAGACCTCTTCTGAAGCACGTAGGCTTTCAGGAAAAATCATCATACAAAAATCCTGAAGCTATCAGCTTTCAGTATACATGTCTCATCTACTAGTGGTGCTCATGATAGCATATCACTGTTCGAGCCACCCTACGAAGTAGACTGTTGAATTGGCCCGGTACTCCTGCCATAGATCTCTGATATCTAGTGAGGAGATCATCTATGTCAGCATCTGGGATGTCCAGAGTCAACCTCTCAAGGTTCTCCTCCAACTCCCCCGTGATATCATCACCCTGTGGCATGAAGCGAGCTCCGGCTCACCTGTCTAGTGGAGATGCTCCTCCATGCCTCGCTACTCCAACATCTGTATGAAGACAAATGGGTCTCGTCACTTATCATAAAAAAAATATAAAACATAAAAAACATAAAAACATTTTTCATCTTTAGGGTTTCTTGTTTCTTACCAATGTCTCCCCACTACCCTCTAGGTGGGAGTGGTAGGTCAAGATCACCTGTAAAATCTGTGCATGCATAGGCATAGTCCTCAACCATGAGCATCTGATCCCGCAGCCATCTAGAGAATGCATCGCCGAACTTCACTCTGCCCCTACCCATTCTTGTGCGAGCCATGACCTGGACCCACCTCAGCATGCAAGGATCCCATGCTCTCAGACTCTGAAAAGCCACCTAGGGCCTCATCTGGGGGACCCACTCAAAGAAGAAACAAGCTAATATGGAACCAAATCCGAATTGCTTCAACTCTCCCTGCCGATATTTAGTCAGCTGATCCTTGAAGATTGGAAGTAATGCTTTCGCCCAGTTGAACACCATAGGTGCCATTGCCTCTAGGGAATACATCATATATGCCCTGGAATCCTGATGTACACTCTGGATCCCTACCACCCTTTGCATGGTGAACAGAATGCTCTGTAGAGCCCTGTCTGTCACTATTCTGATGGGGATTTCCTTCCTCGATGTACTTGTACCTGGTGCACAGTGTCGATCTATGAGCTCTCTGGTGGTAATTTCCCCGCCACGGGAACTTGTCAGTGAGATAGGGGTGCCCCGTCTCAATAGGCCAGTTAGGAAGTAGATGTCTTCTACCTCCACTGCAATTATATGTGCCCCCAGCTCACAATACTGCTATTCTGGATTCCACATTCGCACTATGTGTTCCGGTAGTCTCTCGTGGCACACCATGTTCGGTGTCCGGAAGAAATTTAGAAGTCCATAGTTCCAGAGTGTGGCAATACACACCGGATTCCTTTCAGCAGTAGCATCCTCATCATCGTGAGTTCTTTCCTTCCATATCACCATATTTTGGAAGCCTAGACCTACCAAAAACAACAATGGTATACATCAATATCATCTTTAAATCATTTAAATCAAAATAATGAGCTAGTTTTGTATATATCATTGGTTAAATTTCTCCATGGCTGGCACCTCCCGTGCTCCATTGGAGATAGGTGGTGGCACCGCCTATTCACCTTGTCTTTGGCGCGGTTCTCGGGTGGTACCACCTATCCCACAAGGGGTAGCCGCAGTGCCCTCAAATAGGATTTTAGGGCTTTCCAAATAGGCCTAAAACCCCATCAAATCCCAAAATAAAAGCTATGAAATGAAAGAAGAAGGTCTTATCTCTTACCTGCAACTGAGAAGAATGAAAACGGACGATGGAAACTCCCGGTATCAGCTGTGGAATATCTGGCTAAAAAATGCTCCAAGTGCTCTCTGCCAAGAGGTAAAAAGTGAAATGTTTGGTTTTTTACTATTTTCTTGCCTTATATAGACATTTTTTGGGTTTGGCTTAGTATAGTTTTGATATTACATCATGTTCTGGTCAAAATCTATTTGTCGTAATCCTGTAATGTTGATTTCAGATGCATTTAACACTTGTTTATGAGTCATTTGCAGGTTGAATTTAGTAAAAGCTTTGGAAAGTTTGTTTATGGCTTTTTCATACTTTCACAAAATGGAAAAGTTCATTGAGCATTTATTACGACACTTTGTCACGCTCGTTAAAATCTAGTATCAAAGTTTCGAGTCTAGTTCAAGTTTCTTTCGAGGCTCGTAAAATACAATATTGTGTAAAGAAAGGTTATGGAGTCTTCTTTTCACATCTTCTTTCAGACTCCTTAAACATGAAAAGATAGTCGAGTCCATTTCCAAATCTTTCCAGGCTCATAAAAAGTGACATTGTGTAAAGAAACTTTGTGGAGTTCTCTTTAAACCCTTTTCAGACTCCCTAAATATGAAAAGATTGTCAAGAGATCTTGTCTTCTTCATGCTCATTAAAGTATTTGAAGAGTCATCTATCCAAAGGTAGGTTATCTCTTTCTTGGTTCGAACAGTACTATTTACGAGAAAGGAACGCTCTAGCCGATCATGACTGGGAGATTTCTCTAAGGTATGATGTTACACTTTTTCAGGCCTTAGAGACTAAATGATACGAAAAAGGCCCCCCATGGAGTCTTCTTCCGTATTCGTTCAGACTCTCTAAAAAAGAACGATACCGATTTTTCTTTCAGTGGACTCGTTAAATATTAAACATTGAGAGACCCATTTTGGGAATGAACCCATCCTCTCTTAGGTTTGTAAAACATGTGAGACTGGACTTGTCTTCTGACAAGCTATATCGAGTGTTTGTTACCCTCTTTGAACTCATAAAACTGAAAATAGGCACTCATCGATGGGGGAAATGGGAAAGGGAATCATTTTGCAAATAATGGCAGTTGTTTGTTGTTACCTTTGAACATGGCACTTGTCTACACAATCATGTCAGTCAATTGGGTATTCAGCTGATCTTCGTGATGATCCATTTTCATGGGTCATGTCAATCCTTTGAGTCTTTCAAAAGAATGCATTGTCCACTGTCGCATTGTGTATATGTCCTGTCTAGTCACGCTGCCAAGTCATTTTGTCGTGCCGCCCGATGTTCAAAGGGAATTTGAAGAAGTCTTACCTCTATAGTATACACAGCCTTTGTGTCAATATCTTTGAGTCAGTCATATGGTTACTATGTTCACATCATTCCAGAACTATGTTCCAAGTTTTGTGTCGTCGATGTGGGACTCATCATGGCCCTCCTTCAATGAGACTATTCTTGTCAACGTCAGCTCATCATCCGGGAAAATACTCTTAGAAACAATATTCAGTACCTTGAGATTTGTATGCCTTAATGATAGATTCTCTTGCTCTCAACATTGGTTCACATCATTGACCTTTGATCGATAGAATCGACTGGGTGTTTCACATCAGGACATCTATTCACACTCAGTAGATTGTACTAGAGTACCTTGGGAATCATTGACATTAATGGTGATCTCCCTCGCACTTGTAAACGGTTCACATCATTGGCCGGTAATCAAGTGGTTTCTACCATGTTCGACTGTAGATCATTGTAATCACATGGATAGAATGGTACTTTGTGAAAGATGAGACGAAGACCCTGGGTATCTGTTTAAAAGTGCTCATTTCTTTTCCCCAAGTTGCGATGGATTTTTGTATATCTAGCATGGATCCACATTTGTATGGTCATGGCTATGCTCAAATTTGCGTCTGTATGACATAGATTTATGTTGTATGTCTGGTATCTATATCCAAGTTTGAGTCCTCTATCACATGGATCTATGTCGTATTCTAGTAGCCATGCTTGTTTATTCCACTCATGGATCTTCCTTGTATTGGTATGCAACTATGAGTTTGGTTACTTGTGTCTATGAGTCAACATATTGATGTACTACAGATGCCTACTTGACTACATGCTCCGATCGAGCCAACATTTTCATCTCCTGGCAACGAATTGTTCTCAAAGCTCTCATTTATCGTATCACTCTAAGACTCATGCTTTGGGGGCCATCCTGTTATACCAAAATCCTGTCACCATCATGTGATAAGACCTTTGACATACCTACTTTCCTTGAATCCTAGCCTCTAGAGTGAATACTAAATGGTTTCTTATCAGTCTATCATACAAATTCCTAGCACCGCTCATAGTCCCTTATCCAGGAGCGGTACCCCTGTTCACATTGCTTTTCATCGGTTGTCCACAAGCAGTGCCACCACCTGTCACCCTTGGTCCATAGGTGGTTATTACCAGAATCGCTTTGTCAAAGAAGGAGAAGCGCGGTACCCTGGGTAAAAGGGTAAAAAGAGAAGCTTTCGAGGCTTCTAGATGATAAGCCTCAAGATGTCTCTTATCCCTACTACTCTGGGTTGGTTGAGCTCAAGATCCCTCATCCTAGGATCTTAGAGGCCACCTCACCCACTAATTTCTCAACTATCTCTATCCATTAAATCCCTATATATATGAGCTCATATCCATGGTTAAGGGGAGAACATTGAAGGTATTGTTATGTTGTTGGACTAATTCTTGGCCCAAGATCATTTGGAGAGAGCATAGAGAGCTAGAGTCAGAGCTTTTGGGGATGAAGAGTTGGTTTCATGGAGATGCATGTCAACACTAAGGATTGGTTGTAAACTTCTTCATATTTCTAATGCAAGTTGATTTTCTGTCCCATATATACTGTTGATGTTTGATTTTAGATATATATTGTTAGATTCCTTAGTCACTAGCATAGATTAGTAGATCATATTCTGGTTTCTTTGATCTGCTTCGTGTTGAACTCTTTTGCAGGTACACAGGTGAACTATCAAGGCCTTATATTCCAGATATCTATAGCATCTAGGGGGAGTTATCAACCTCTGTGATCTATTTGTTCTGTATCTAAACCATTCAGACCAGCAAAAAACCTTGTTGATCGCAGGAGGTGAAATATTTCGATCAACAAGCCTGCGTGAGCACATAACAATTTGGGAATAATTTTAATGACATTATTCATGCCTATGATTTCCCATCCTCCCTTCCCATTCCGGGTCATCATGAAGGTTTTCATTTTTTGAATAAAGTATCCTTAGTTTGGCTGGTAACCAAAGGCAAGGAATTTTTTTTTATGTTAATAAAATGCTTAGGTGGTTACATTGGATTTCTGATTACACTTAGCCCTTTTTATATCATGCTTAGACTAGGAAAATAAGATCCTTGAAAGAGAGCATTTACTTTACGCATTTATGTTTGCTACTTAGCTATAATAATAAAAATAAATTCATTAGTTAGTTACATTTATTTTGTTTTAATAAATCAGCTTAATGGTTCATTTGGTTTTTTTATAAAGCTTGTGCTACTAAGGTTTTCTTGTCAAGTTGAGATGTTTTTACAGGGTATATAAACCAGAGATTCTGGTGTTCTCGTATCCTCTCCTTGCCTTAAGATCAGATCGAGCACACGTCCCACAGTTGGAGCTAGATGTTACCACCTAAGTTGTACTTAGTGGTTTTTTATCCTAGTGAACCATACAAAGATAATTTGTTCGGACTTCAGAAAACCTTCAGAAGTGCTTCTTAGAAGTGTTTGTTGTACTATATCACATGTTCAGACCCCGTAGGGGAGTTGTAATAAAATTTTCTAGCATGATAATGTCTATAAAATACTCGGTCTCTTAGACTTTATTTGTCAATCCGATCAGCCTAGGGTGTTTTTTCCCTTGGTTATTATTGGTTGTTGAATAAACCACTGATAATTTCTGAGTTTTTCACTCAATACCTCCAAAGTTGGGGTGGTTGGCTTGGGATTTAGGCCTATTGAGGCTATTAGAGTCTATGTGTCAATGTATAAACATGCTAGACATCATGGTCGAGTCATATGAACATGTCTAAGTCCCCCTAGGTTTTATTTTTTTTATTTTTAAAGTTTTTTTAATTTTAATTTTTCCACAAAACTTAGGCTATTTTTTAATAGTCTAAATGGAAACAATGGTTTTGTAATAAAAGTGGGCTCGAAAATCAGTTTCAGTCACGGGGGTGCTCATTTTCAAGCTAAGAGCACCATGTAAACACATAAACCCACTTTTTCTAAGTTTTGAGTGATTTGTCCAACACTCAGGTAAAAAACCCTAAAAATCAAATATTGATTATTTAATTGATAAATTAATTAAATAATGGAGAAAATTCAAAATCCTAAATGATTGGGATTTGCTCCGATTTGACTGAAATCAATCTCATCGGCTTGGGATTGACTGTATCTAACCATTCGTTGATAGAAGGGGCTGATCTGGACTAAACAGAGAGTATATTAATGCATGCAATCTTGGGAATTTGGCCCTCCCTCTCTCCTCCACATGTGTGGGCTCATCTGGATGAATTTTGGTGGATGCTTCAGTAATTAGGTTGAGGTGTTAGGAATATCAGCTCTCTGATTGACAGTTGCACTTAGTGAGACTCATATCAGACTTAGATAGACTCATATCAGGCTCAAATTCACTCCACATGTAGTTGTAGTCTCTCTCTCCTTGGGAATTGCGCCCCCCCTGGGCTAGATTTCTTGTTTTTTGCTATAAATAAAGTACAGATTACCTCTTCCAAGCTAGTTAGAACTGGTATTGAGGTGTTGATGCTATTGTACTATTTTTATTATTCATTTGAAATAAACAGAATCTTTGGAGGCAATATGGTGTCATGTTATTGTGTGTGTGAATGAGCATTGCCATGTTTTACTAAGGTAACCTGTATCTATGTTAATAACTTGCTTATTGTTTGTGGATCCATTGCTAAAGATTGATAATAAGTTAATTATGATATTTATAGGAAAAAAGTTTCTTAATAAGTTTATTTTCCATCTCTTTCCTTTTTATGCATGTTTAGAGATCTAGATTCAACATGTTTTATAATTTTATATGCATGCTATTCTGAAATCTCTGTTTATGTATTAATTGGATCTCACAAGCATTTTGAAAAGTCTTTGTATTAAGTTGAAGGTTCCTAGCTTGGAGAGGGTGCTGATCTAGTTTCCTTCCTCACTTTCTCCAACACTTTCTCAAAGGCATAGTCCCTCGACATTCGACCGGAAAGCTCCACAATTGATCTTCAAGGCTTCCAACACTCTTTCTCTCTCTTCCTCCTTCAAAAAATAAAATTTTACGTAGTTACTTTGTTACAAGATTTGTTACTATTAATATCTATCATATCATAGTAAAACTTACATAGATATGTTATTTCAAGGATAATAATCTAGATCTCATTCCTAAAAGGTTTCATAAAGCATTCTAGATCTAGTTTAGGGAAATCGTCCATTTTGCATGGAAATTTAAAGAGAAGCCATAGGTTGCATGCATTAGATTTATTTTTATGTTTTAAAAATATTAAATCCAGAAATCAGTGCATATTTCATTGGATTCCCAAACAGCAAGTCAAGATCCCAAGGAAAGCTTGCTTTCCTTTGTTCCCTTTTCACTGTTTCAGCTAGTTTTAACTTATTTTTGTTTGGTTTAAAGTAAGATGACCCAAAGGTACTTTCAAAGTGATTTTGGGAATATTTAATTCTAATATGATCGCTGTATTTTATCAGGAATAACATAAAAAGGAGAAGTTGTTGTTCGAAAGTGGCTTTGGGATTATCCACATCCCCCTAGGGGTCTCCATTTTGACTATATTTTAAAATTTTGGGAAGATTGTAAGATCTTGGTTTCATCCTATATAAGAACCAAGAGGATTCATATAATTTTACTGATATTATAACAGCAAATAATAAAAAATTTCTTCGAATAGGCTCTTTCGAGCTCTTTTCCCATTCCCCCCTGGGGGGGTTTGCGCCTTTTTTTGTCGTTTTTCACATTGTCTTATTTTTGTTCACTTTAGATTAGTTTCATTCATGCAGAATAACATGCTTTGATTCCTTTATCATATATTCCATATTTCAGTGTCAAAGTAACTTGAATACTTACCCCACGACTTCCTGATTGACCCACAAGGGGAAAGAGATGCATGGTAGGAATAATTAGAATAACCAGTGGTTTGCTTCTTTTATTATTATGCTTATATTTGATTTATATAATTAATTTCTCTAAAATAACCCTCTTACTTGATTCCCCAATTGAGGTCCACTTAGACCGAAAGAGGTTCCTGGAGGGTTTTTCTTTCTAAGAAAATACATCCTTTAAAAATCTCTAAAATCAACAAGACTCCGGGGTGTATGCTCTGCACTTGGATGCGATTCATCCAATTAGTACAAGCTATATCAAAATCAACATGAGTGACTAGTTTAATTAGTTTTCACCTTCTCCAATTAACCACCATCAGGAGAAAATCCAACGCCTCGATAAAACTGTAAACGGTGGAAAAATACCCAAAGGAAGCGGTGTTAGTTTTTCAACATTAAGCTAGCATTATTATGATATTTAACTAAGAGAATAACAAGTACAGCAATCAAACACAAGAAACAATGAACACAGTGTTTTTCCTTGGGGAAACCATAAAGGAGAAAACCCCGCAACTTCGTGAGAGATAGAATCAGCACCAAAATAGTAAGTGATCTCCCGACAACAGTAATCTTCTTTTTATCTAGCCCTAGCGTCTTATCCTTCCTCAACTATGCACTATACTTGAGTGTGGATGACTTGTGTGATAAATAGAGACTCCAGTTATATATTTATACTAATCCCGACATGACTAAAACCCTACCAGGGCCGACCTCTACTAGGAGAGTCTAATAAACCTAGTGCCCCAGAACTATGAGGATTTTAACCCTTAGACAATCGGAGGGTTATCCACTATGACTTGACATGAATTGTTTACATTATTTATTCTCCCGATTGAAAAATCGGGGCATGAAAACATGACTCAATTACATTATAGATACATCCTGGAATAAACATCGGGTCACAATACATAAGATACATAGATGAATACATTCCAAAGTTACAAATACATCAACACTCCCTCTTAACTAGGAAGGTATTCTTTCGACACAATTTTTCAGCATTGGTCTTTTTCTCTGTATCAACTGGATCATATTGTCATCTGCATCTCAAGTCTTCTGAGTGTTCAAGACATCTTCATCTTCAGGTCATCTTCATCTTTGAGTTATCTTCATCTTCAAGTCATCTTCAATCTTTGAATCTGGATCATCTCTCGATCTGGATCATCATGGGACATCATCACTGGATCTGGATCATCTCTTGATCTGGATCATCATAGGTCATCATCACTGGATCTAGATCATCACTCGATCTAGATCATTACTGGTACTGGATCTAGATCATCACTCAATCTGAATCATCATCACTGGATCTGGATCATCACTCGATCTGGATCATCATTGGTGGATAATCATCACTGGATCTCGATCATCACTCGATCTGCATCATCACTGGTACTATCTCATGATTCTTCTCGTCATAGGAAGTTCTATAGAGCCTGCCCTTTTTCATGCTGGTTGTAGGCCTAGCCATCATGTAGGTCTTTTCCCAGCACTTACATTTGACCTACTTGTCAGAAAGGCATGCCCAACACTCACATCTGATCATATAGGAACCAATCCTATAATCACATCAGAAAGGCCCAACACTCACATTCACCAGCACGATAGGACATCACATCACTAACATCTGTGAAAAGGCTTCAGCACTTACATCTGACCTACTCATCAGAAAGGCATAGTACTCACATCCATCCAGGCTGGAACACATCCTTCTCATAATAATGAAAGAATCCCATCCAGGATAGAACACATCTTGCTCACAATGATGAAATATTTCTGTACTTACATTCATCCAGGAAGGAACACATCCTGCTCATAGTGATGAAAAGGCTCTGCACTTACATCCATCTAGGTGGGAACACTTCCTGCTCACAGTGATGGAAGGGCTTGCACTCACATCTGATCTTGTAGGAACCAATCCTATAGTCATATTAGAATGGCCCCCATTCCTCCTCGACTGAGCTACCTGGTAACTGACCAGGTGCCTCCATTCTCCTAGAGAATGGAAGTTTCCCTTACATCTAACCTGCTCGTCAAAATGGCCAACACTCACATCTGACATGGAAGGAACTTAATCCTTTAGCCACGACAAAATGGTTCAGCCCTTACATCTGATCAAGTGGGAACACATCCCTCTATCACATCAGAATGGCTACTCAGTCCTAGATTGAGTGTTCTTGGTACCTCACCAGGTGGCTCCATTCAAAGAATGGCAATTTCCCTTACATCTGTCCTACTCGACAAAATGGCCAGCACTCATATCTAACATGGAAGGAAGCAATCCTCTCACCATGACAGAATGGCTCAGCCCTTACATCTGACCTACTTGTCAGAATGGCTATGGATCTCAACACTCATATCTGACATGGAAGGAACCAATCCTCTCACAATGACAGAATGGCTCAGCCCTTACATCTGACCATGGAAGGAACCAATCCTCTCACCATGACAGCATGGATATGGGACTCATCACTTTACCTTAGAGGAATTATCGATCTGGAGAACACCAGGCTTCTCCCTGAAGTACTCGAACTTCACCCTAGCCAATGGCTTTTTCAATTCATCAGCTATCTACTCCTCCGTCGCAACATACTGGAGCTTCACTACTCCCCTCTGCACCATATCCCTGATATAGTGATAATTGATCTCGATATGCTTCAACTTGTCATGGAACACTGGATTCTCTGACAACTTCACGCAACTCTGGTTGTCACAATGCATAAAAGTAACATCCAAATGGAGATCAAATATATCATACAGTAGCTTCTGTAGCCATACTTCCTCACAACTAGCTGAACAAGCTGTGACATACTCTACTTCAGCTGTACTCAGTGGCACACATGATTGCTTCCTCCTAAACCAAGATATCACACTTGATCCCATACTGAAGCAACACCCTGAAGTGCTCTTCCTATCAATGGCACTGCCTGCCCAATCTGAATCAACATAACCCTCTAGGTTAATCTTTTGATTTGCATCATACTTGAGCCCATAATCAACTGTACCCTTTAGGTACCTTAGAATATGCTTTGCAGCAATCAAGTGAACATTTCTTGGATCTGTCAAGAACTGGCTCAAGGTGTTCACAACAAAGCAAATGTCTGGTCTCATGTTCGTTAGGTACATCAATGACCCAATCATATGATGATACATCGTAGCATCAACCGACTCTGATGAAGCATCACTCAATATATTCAGGTTCAATGCCATAGGTGTGGCCATAGCCTTGTAGTCCATCATCCCAAACCTCTTCAGGATCTCTACTACATACTTCCCTTGTCCAAGGAAGATTCCATCTATACTTTGCCACACCTCCATACCTAGAAAGTAATGCATCATCCCCAAGTCCTTCATTTCGAACTCAGTAGTAAGCTTTCTCTTCGTATCAGCAATCAACCCATCTGTACCTGTCACAAATAGATCATCTACATATAGTAGAAGCATCACTAGGTTGCCATCCTCAACCTTATAGTAAAGGTTGGAATCTGCTTTTCTCTTGGTAAATCCCAAACTGGATAGAAAACTGTCAATTCTGTCGTACCGGGTCCTGGATGCCTATTTCAAACCATACAGGGCTTTCTTCAATCTACACACATGAGACTCCCTGTCATGTGTCTCAAATCCGAGTGGATGTTCTACATACACTTCCTATTCCACTACACCATTCAAGAAAGTAGTCTTGACATCCATCTAGTGTATCTTCCATTTCATCACTACAGCCAGAGCAAGTACTGATCTGATAGAAGTGTATCTAGCTACAGGTGCAAAGGTTTCTTCATAGTCTATTCCTTTTTTCTGAGAGAAACCCCGAGCTACAAATCTTGCCTTATATTTTTCAATGCTACCATCTGCAGCATGCTTGATCTTGTAGATCCATTTGGAATTTACAACTGAATTCTCTTTTGGTCTTGGGACAATATCCCAAACATCATTCTTCATGATCGGTTGATATTCTTTGATCATAGCATCCTTCCATTCTTTTCGTTCTGCCACTTCTTCATAACTGGAAGGTTCTTTATCAATGAAATCACATAGTAAAGCTACATACTCGGAGCAGGATCTGGTCCTCTTTCTTTCTCTGTGATTCTCTTCTGGAGCCCCATATATTTCCACACCTTGGATAAGTTCACATACCCAAGTAGGTTTCCTCTTATGAGGATTCTTCTCCAGAGGTGGATATACAGGTCTTTGTGGTTCTTCGAAATCTCGATCTTCTTCTTGAGCTTCTTCGTTCATGGTTGTATCATGAATTCTGGGTCCTTCTGCTTCTGCTTCTTTAGGTTCTTCAGTAGGTCTCTTTCTGGATTTGTTGTAAGCTGTGTCTTCATCAAATGTCATAGCCCTGTTGATGTCAATGTTCTTGTACCCTGGAAAATATATTCTGTAAGCCTTCAAGCTTTCAGAGTATCCCACAAATATGCCCTTCTTTTCTAAAGGATCTAATTTTGTTCTCTTCTCTTTTGGAATGTGTATGTACACAAGACAGCCGAATATTCTGAGATGGCTGACTTCTGTTTTATTTCCAGAGAAGACTTCTTTAGGAGTCTTGTTCTCAAGTTCTCTATGTGGAGTACGGTTTTGTAGATACACCGTTGTTCTGTAAGCTTCCGCCTAAAGATGCATAGGAAGATCTTGATCATGAAGCATGGATTTTGCAGCTTCCATGATGGTTCTGTTCTTTAGTTCCATAATCCCATTCTCTTTTGGATTATAAGGAGTGGACAACTCCCTCTTAATCCCTAATTCTTTGCATAGCTCTTTGAATTCATTCGAAGTGAATTCTCCGCCATTATCTGATCGAAAAGTCTTGATCTTTTTTTCAGTGTGGTTCTCGATCAAGGCTTTGAATTCCTTGAATTTGCTGAATACTTCATCTTTGTTCTTCATGAAGTAAACCCATGTCTTCCTAGAAAAATCATCAATAAAAGAAACATAGTATGCATACCCACTTAGTGAGCTTGATGACATCAAACCACATACATCGGAGTGGATGATTTCTAGTATGCCTTTGGCTTTTCTTTCGCTATTGGGAAATGTATTCTTTGTATTCTTTCCTTTCACACATCCTTTGTAGATCCCATCATGTTTTGTTTGGAATTCTGGAAGACCTTCAACAACTTATTCATTTGGCTCTACTGTGTCATGGACCAAGGCTTGTTCTAGATGGCCCTTCAATTTGTACAATCCTCCTTCTTGTTCTCCAATCACCACTGCATCATTGATAGTCTTACCTCTTGGCCACATGATGACTTGACCATCTATGAATGCAACCCTCATTCCTTTTACATCCAATGCTGATATGGAGAGAAGTTTCTTTTTGAGTCATGGCACAAACAATGCTTCTTTCATTGTTGGAGACTTACCAAAGTCTAGTTTGTATGAAGATTCCCCACTACCTTTTATTGGATATTGGTAGTCATCTCCTAGCTTCACCTTGTGAGGTGATTCATGTTCTAACAGTCTTACAAAGGATTCCTTGAATCCAGTCACATTTTTGGAAGCCCCACTGTCTATAAGCCAATCATCACTACCATGAGTAATGTTACCTGTGAGAGCGGAGATCAGAACATATTCATCCTCGCTTGAAGAATCTTCACTTTCATATCTAGATCTCTTCTTGGATGGTTCATCATCCTCTGCAGCATGAGCATGATGTCTTCTTTTGTTCCCCTTATTCTTATGAGAGTGGTTCTTGTTCTTAAGACATTCTTTTGCAAAGTGTCATATCTCATCACATGTATAACATCTTAATCTATATGGGTCCTTTCTATTGTTATCTCTATGATGGAAATTCTTACCTTTTAAGTGATGAGTTTTTCTTCTGCCTCTCTTGGAGTGAACTATGAGAGCTTGATCTTCATTTCCCATATTCTCTTCTCGAGCTGCTATTCAAGATTCTCCTTGAGAACATTCTTCCCATAGTATGATGAATTTGACTCACTTCTTTCTAGCACAGATTCCTTGGATGAAAGAATCCCATGACCTAGGAAGGCCATTCAAAGTAGTCATCACAATCTCTGCATTTTCCACTTCTTCATCAACATATTCTAATTTTTCCTTGATCTAAGAAACCCTTGTGAAGTAGGGCTGGATGGTCTCTGCTTTCTGAATCTTCACATTCTTCAGTTGATTCCTCAGAGTCATCTTCTGATTTATGTTCTTCCCTTCAAACAATTTGGTTAGGGAATCAAACATAGCTTTAGGTGTCTTGAGAGAGGACACCTATGGGATAAGGTGATACTTGATAGAATCAGCAATGATCCTCTTTTCCATAACCATCTTCTTCTTATGTAAGGCCTTTGCCTCATATCCCTCTAGAACTAGAACCTCCTCATGAATGTAGGAGTATAATTCATTCTCTTCCAGGACTAGGGAGATCCTATATTTCCAGGATCGGAAGTTGTCATCTCTCTCAATATTTTCATCAAGCTTGGTATGATGAGACATCTTAAACTGAGAACCTCAAATGGAAATACAAAATATCTTAGTTCTTACTAGGTCAAGATGTTGGATCTGAAACTTGAGCTGAAATCCTACAGAGCTGGTTCAGGAGCAGATTAGGGTTTTTCTATTCCAAAGTTTTGTCTACGCAAATGCCTTAAAATTTTCCCCTAACTTCGATTTTGGGGGGAATATCAATCTAGAACTGGGCTCACTGAAAAATTCCTCTTTTGTGAAAAGCCCTAATTTTCGCCAGAAGTGTCGGGTCCAAAATTGAAAAACCTCAGAATTGGATTCTTCTTCGACAGAAAGATGCGCCCTAAGGAGGAGAGTTATTCCACCTTACTTTTGCTAAAAATATGTGGAGGAAAATCCACAAACTAGGAAGCTCTAGTTCCCACAGCTACAAAGTGTCTTCTTCTCAAGTTAGTTCTGATACCATGTTAGTTTTTCAACATTAAACTAGCATTATTATGATCTTTAACTGAGAGAATAACAAGTACATCAATCAAACACAAGAGACAATGAACAAAATGTTTTTCCTCGAGGAAACCATAAAGGAGAAAACCCTGCAACTTCCTCAGAGATAGAATCAGTACCAAAATAGTAAAAGCCCCAAAATAGTAAGTGATCTCCCGACAACAGTAATCTTCTTCTTATCTAGCCCCAATGTCTTCTCCTTCCTCAACTATGCGCTACACTTGAGTGTGGATGACTTGTGTCATAAATAGAGACTCCAGTTCTCTATTTATACTAATCCTGCCATGACTAAAACCCTACTAGGGCCGACCTCTACTAGGAGAGTCTAATAACCCTAGTGCCCCGTAATTATGAGGACTTTAACCCTTAGACAATCGGAGGGTTATCCACTATGACTTGACATGACTTGTTTACATTATTGATTCTCCCGATCAGAACATTGGGTCATGAAAACATGACTCAATTACATTATAGATACATCCTGGAATAAACATCAAGTTACAATACATAAGATACATAGATGAATACATTCCGAAGTTACAGATTAATCAACAAGCGGGAACTCCTGAAAAGTGACCTCGAGGGGTTGATCTCTGTTACATCTTTAGGTGTATTATGAACACAGTCTTAGAGACTCCATTCATCCCACATATTCCTTGCAAGTAGCCATGAAGGTTTATTTTTTGGACATAATCCAAGTACCCTTGGGTATATCTAGAGTCCCCCCCCCCCCCCCCCCCCCCCCCCCCCCCTCCTCACCTAATTTAATCTATTCATTTTTCACATTAACTTAAAATGTACCAAGAGGCAATTGCAAAACATTCACTACAAGCACATGAAAGTACATTGATTATTTCATGACTCCATTTTAAGGAACTGGCTATTTTTCTTTCTATATACATATATTGTGTCTCAGCATTGTGATTTTGTGTGCTCATTTTTAATCATGTCAGCTATGGTTATTTATGGTTAAACATCTAACTCCTAAGTAACTTATTTAGTTTAACAACATCACACTAAATAATTTTTCCTTAGTAACTTAATAGGGTCTAACCCCCTTGGATTTCTTAGGATTTGAGCCTAAACGTAGGATTCAAGAACAAGGCGATAGCCTTGACTTGAGAATTGCCCCAAGGACACACCGAGTGGCTTGAATATTTCTTCCACGTCCCCCCAAGGTGTGTGAAAGGCATAAACATAGATCAGGAAAGAGAAGGAAAACCGAAAGTGGATGACAGAATCCTAGTTTGTTAGAGGAAAGAGTACATGAACTTTGATCATGCAAATATGAAGGGTCTTGCGACGAAGAGGAAGACTATGGACCGATTCGGAATGGCGTGAAGATTTTGAGGACTCTGAGGAGACACCAAGGTCAGGATACAACTACATAACACAAGAAATATCACCTGAGGCAATATCTATAGTTTCATCCCTCGAAAGGACTGCTAATACGGATAGTGCTAGCGCTGGAAATAGTGCACAAGAAGGTACACCCCCTTTGAATACTGTCCTAGAAAACCTCGATGCCAACTCAATGGCTACAACAGATGTCACGTTACCCACATTCAATGGAAATGGAATGGAATACAGAGTTCAACATTGGTTCCTTTGTGAAGCTGTTTGGATGGTATGTTTAGTCCTTAATGCAGACATAAAGAAGGCGCAGATGATCACGACATTGAGGGGTCATGAGCTAGACTAGTTCATGAAGTTCTACGCCGCACCAATTGGAACAACATAGAATAATTTTGAAGAGATCTGAGATGTAATGATCTCTGAGTTCAGGAAACCTAAATAGGAGTTGCAGTGTATTACCGAAATCAAAGAAATCAAACAAGCATTAGTGGAAACAATATGGGATTTTGACCAATGGTTTAAAACATTGATGGGAAAAGTAAGCTTCTAGATGTCTGATGTGCAACATAAAGAGTGGTTTATTTCTGCGCTGTGACCACACATTCAAGGGCCATTGATGTAGTAGAAGATTGAATTGCAAACATAAACACTAGAACTGGCAATGAATTTAAGGCCTCACCCATTGGCGATGGTGATGAAGGGATGGTACAGATCCAGTCGTAGCTGGACAAGCTAATGATACAACTTCAAGACATCGAGAAGGGTAAAAAAGCACAAGAATATTTGTGGTGCACAAAATGTAGAATGAACAGACACACTGAGGATAACTGTCCAACATTCATGAACTACATCATGTCAGGTGCACCCAACCCATTAAATGGGTATGGGCTACCATGGTGTCTCATATGCCATTCAAGAGGCCATTGCAACGAAGAATGTTTATATTTTCAAAAATTTGTAAGTACTCCTACAAAAATATTCTATAAATTTTGTAAATCAGTAGGAAACAATGCGAAATATTGTAGAGCATATCAGCTCTTGAAAGAAAATACTGTCGACACATACTTGATGAAAAATGAAGGATTCACTTAGGCTGAATAGGCGCAAGCCTTGTACAAGCCTGTGTAGTTCCCACCTAATAAGTACCAACCATAGTACTCACCTCAGCAGTCGTATGTTCAATAAAATCCTTGTCAGCCACTCTTCCCGTAGAACCAATATCCATCCCAGCAATCACACCCATAGGGAAGGGGTGGCACCAACTTCAGAGGAGGATGTGGAGGAGGAGGATTTAGTAGAGGAAGAGGTCAAGTTACATCCTATAAATATGGACATGGCATGTCACTATGCCAGAGATTGTTTAGAGTGTGCCAAGACATTTTTGTATTATAAGGGACAGGACCATAATGTCGAACAATGTCCTCAGCTGATCGCAAAGTGACAAGCAAGGAGCATCGCAGGACCTAACCCTACATCGAACCTGAATCCAAACTAAAACCCAAATCCAAATGTAAATGTTCAAATGATTATCCCTAAACCACAATACCTAAACATTGTTGTCGTAACTCGAGGAGGTATGATGACTGGAGCACACTGGGATAAACCACAAGAACAACCGCAGCCACAAGTAAGGCCAACGGCACAAAAAAAGGAGCCATTGAACATCCAAAAATAGAAGGAATTATTTTGGGATGTACAATCATAATTCGTTGGCCCAGAAGTACCCTCGACATCTACATAATTCAAGGAAATGCCTGAATGGTTTCAACGCATATTCCAGAAAAAGGTTCCCTCAAAGGTTAGTAAGCTAAGAACCTTTCTGTCAAGTTGTTTAACGCTAATGCAAGATAAAGATGCTATTGCAGAACTACAAGCAATGATAAAAGAGATACCTAAAGAACCGTGACCTGAAAAGAAGGTTAACCAAGTGCAGAAAAAACTTAAAAATGGTCGCGAGTTGAGGATGACTGCATAGATAGGTGACTACGACATGGAGTATATCATCTTGGATATGGGATTTGATGTCAATATTTTGATGCAACAAACTTGGGAAGGTATGGACAAGCCGCGCTTGGACTGGTCTCCTATCCATTTGTGACTAGCCAATTAGGCAAAGGTCCTACCCATTGGCTGACTGAGCAAGGTCTTTGTCAAAGTCGAAGGATTGTGCACATTTGCAGACTTTGAAGTCATCAAAATTGTTGATGTCATGAACCCATACCCCGCTCTATTGGGAATAGATTGGGCCATAGACAATCAGACCATTATAAATTTTAAGAAAAGGATTCTCTCATTTGAGGATGAGGAAATGAGGGTAGTATCACCCATCGATCCATTCAAGGGACATAGATACATTGATCCTATCTACAATGAGGTTGACAGGGTGACTATCTCGACCATATCTACAATGTCACAGCTCTGCAGGAAGATTACATTAATCCTACTATGAATGGTAACCTGAGCTGGAGATGCACGAGTTCATGTACATCTCACTCAAGAGAGGCTTTATATGGTTGGAAAAATAGATTACATGAAGTCTTAATGAGAAGGTGTGCAATATTTACAAGGTATGTGCAATTGGTGGAGAATGAGTTAAGGGAGCTACCCATCTATGAGGGTTTCATACACACATTAGAGATGACACCTAGAACCTAGTATACCTCTGTGTAGCCACAATAAGGAAACCAAGATTACAAAATATGCGCTAACCAATATACGCATACAATTGAAGTTGCAGATGATCATATGACAATCAATGTTGCACTTCAGACGGTAAAGGAGAAGATAATTGTAGAGAACCCTGTCGAAGAGGATAATTCTCACCAATGTAGTGTAACCATTCAGTAGTAAAGTCTACCCAGAGATCTAGATAAATATCTGATTAATATCAACAAAACAAAATTAGAGGGCACACAAGAAGTAGAGGGAAGTGGTATTCCAAGTGATCAGTTCCTCCAGACCCTGAAAATAAAGAAATTACATATCGGATGCCCAAAAAACCCAAATCTCATCAATATCAGATATTATTGGAACGGTGAAGTAGTTGCAAAGATCACGGACCTACTGTATGAGTATCAGGATGTATTCCCTACCAATGTCTCAGAAATGAGGTGAATAGTGGAAAATTTAGGAGACCTGAGAATACCCCTGCGGCTAGCTACTAAACCAAGTAAGAAGCAACAAAAGGCATGGTAGGATCAACATATCTGGGTTAATATAGCCAAAGAAGGAGGACTTATCTTATTGTATAACAATATACTGTTCAAACAACTGGGCAAGTTGAAGACACCATGTCTAGGGCCATATAGGATCGCGTGCATCACAGATGCGAGTGCAGTAAAAATCCAGAAGTTAGATGGTTCATATGTCACAAGTATGGTGAACGGTAGTTTCCTGAAGGCATACTATGACACATATAACATCCCAAGCTAAAAAAAAAGAGGCCAAAAGACGTAACCTAGTTTTGTCACAGGGTTGCGACACAGCCACTATAGAAGCCAAGAGATAAGCGCAAGTGCCAAAACACACAAGAATCAAGTCACTATGCAAGCTCAAGCAAGCAAAAGGAAGTGCACAGTGGGTATAGAAAGAAGCTGTGCAGACCAAGAAAACAACGCGCAAAAAGGAAATCAACGTAGAATCAGCCATACGCAAAGCAAAAAGCGGTAAACGGATGCAAAAAGCAAGAATGACAAGCTGGCCAGCATTAAACTACGAATCTCTGACAAAGATTTAGGTAGCTATCACAGTTAAGTGACACTAATCCGACACAGTACGAGGAGAAAAGTGGTGTCCTTTTTCATCCCATCACCCATTCTTTCCATAACAACCATAACTATGCTGACATGTACAGCCTGAAAAATGAGTTGCCGAAGTTAATGAAGAAAGTGTCGGCAGAAGCAACCCAGGAGATCGATTAGACCCCGACATCTCGTCAAGTGACGATTGTAGGACACGAAAGGGATGTATAGATACTCATTCTCCCCATCAACCATTCTGTTACACATAGTGAAGACTTGATAAAACCAGAGCCACGCGATTACAGAGCTAAACCCTGCAATCATTGTTCAATTACTCCAACGTCCATGGTAATTAACATTCCTAGTGAGAGTGACACATCAGAAGCAACTGTTATCTCTTGTTGCCCCATTGAAGAGGAAGAAGAACTACAGTTCATTGAGGTACAACAACCGCACTAACAACCGAAGATTGACCCCATGGTGAGAACGCGTAACCAGCATATCAGGGAGGATGGTTATGCTATCATCCCAATCCTGGGGGCACGTGTTGTGCCTAACCCAGTTCAAAGAATGCCAGTTTCTCTGGGACCACAACAAGTAGCTATAGTACCTGACAAAGAGCCAAGGTAGCTTGGAGAGACACAACCAAGAGAGGCATCTAGAATACCACAATCCCAGAGGAGAAAACACAAAGCTACGACCGTTCTGGATGACCAAGGAAAGACACCTGCTAGCGAAGAAGCAGAGGATGTCGTGGAAGAAGACTCACTGCCAAGAATAGGGTTGGGAGCAGAGTGAGTTGATAACAAATTCTTGCACTATATTTGGCCAAGGAGAACTGATGCAGAGGAGAGAACCCTCCCAAATAAGGCGGTGACTACTCTGGTCGCACCGTGAATTCCTTTCGGTGCTCCCCTACTAAAAGATATCCTACTTGGGTTGGCTACGTTGAATTTCCATGACTTTGACACTCAACAATAGGAAGGATTATATATAACATACTACATGGTCATGGAACAGTACGCTACAAGTGATGGCCAAGTGCTTAAGCCAAAGGATTGGGCTAAGGGAATTGCCCATATAGGTCTGTTAAACATGTTGTCCATGCCTCACTTTGGCCATAGCATCCAATTCAATACATATGTGAAGCAGTTACTGGTATGTTTACATGAAGGATGCTTATGGCTATATCAGTTGTCTCCCGTTAATGCCGAGTTAACTTCAAGGATCACTGGTATCCCAAATGAAGGCGGCGATCTTGTGACCTATTTGGCCAAGCAATATGTTAACCCAATTAAGCGGAAGCATAACCTTCAGCGAGCGGGCCGAGGCTTCTTGATATGGCCCATCAAGGACAAAAGTGTGTGCATCATCATAAAGATCCTATATTGTAAGATAATCCGCAAGATGATACCCAAGCAATGTTTGGCAGCAGTGGTGGAACTCACTGATTTATGTGTGCTAGGAGGAATATTCAACTTGTCACAGTACTTGTTGAACGAACTTATAGATGATGCAATGCAGGCTCATCATAAGGACACCTACAAATTCCGCTATTCCTGGCTGCTGATATTGATTTCATGGCACCATGTGGGCTAACCCACTGGATTACATTCATATGGATGTCCCACTACCTTTCCTCGGTGCAAGGTATCAAAATTTATGGGAAGACAAGGGAGACAATAATCAGCAGAAGGACAACAACATTGCATTCTTTGTACACGTAGAGGCACTCCGTGATGTTGTCCACTAATCCTATAGAATTTGAGCTGCAACGGTGCACAGGTACACATCTTTTATCAAGTTCCAAGCTGAATTGCATAGTATAATCCTACTACCTACGAAGGACCCGCTCAAACAGGAGCACCCTACGGGCTTCATGGTGACAGATGACGATGTGGATGCAATTATACACCTTTGGCTAGAGGAATGGTGTGGCCTACTGGTAGAGCCACTACCTGAAGGGCAGAATGTAGAGGAACCATCACTTCATCAACTTAATGGTGAAGAGCACGAAGGAGAAAACAACCAAGATGATCAGTCGCAGGAACACAATGAGGACGATGATGATATGGGTAACTCAGACCATCATGCATTAGACTGACTACCAAGTCAAAATCATGCACAGAAATAGACACATGCACAGTAAGAAGACGGTTAATTGTCCCAAAAGAAGCAGAAATCCAAAATAATGGAGAACACGAACACATTGACTGAAGACGATGTGCAAGAAATTGCCGATGCAATTTCTAAGGTCGAGCAAGATAACCTTGCTAGTCTGAGGACCCAACAATTAAACATTGCTACCCAATTCGACGACCATATCAACAAGTTAATAGAGGTCATCTAGGATGTCAAAGCCACTGTGGAGGCTGAGACATATGGTGTATATCCCAGTGTTTTGCTCATTACACCAGCATTAGTGCCACCAATCAAAGTGACGATCCAAAGGCAGGCACTAGAGGTAGAGTGTAACACCCCGGTTTTGACCCCGTTGCATTAGATGTATATGATGTATATATTGTAAATAATCATGTTGTAGAGCTAAAGGACAAGGCCCCACCATCAATTGGTTATGCTATGTTTCGGATTCAAATTTGTCACCAATGGTATATCAGGGCATGCGGCATACATATTAATTTTTGTCATCATGTAAATATACATATTTAATTAAATGAAACCAACCAGCTATGCTCACTGTAACCATAATGAAAAGGGCATGATTCTTACAAGGATAAGGGGGGGAATTTTCAAACCTTGGGGATATGGGGGAAAATCCATGTGTCACCACCCTATTTGATTGCTCATCCTTCCTTGTCTCATCCAACCACCACCATTAAAATTTCTGTTGTTAGTTGGGGCAGCTATGGATGGGAATGGAGTGTGGCAGGATTGTCAGTCCTTGCCCACACGCACACTCCACCAGCAGGTTGAATCTCACATTGGAAAGGAAAAAAAACCACCACCATCACTCCATCGAACTCTCCACTCTCTACACTACTACACCATTCTATCCATAGTTTGTTCATCCTCACGCAAGGGTAGTAGTCTGATTGTTCCCTCGCACCATCTTCTTTCTCGGTTTGGTCTCACGCAACCAGGAGGAAGGATCCATTTCGGATGTCATTCACGTTTCCACAGAGTGGTACCTAGCATGTTTTCCATCTGAATTATAGAGGAGGGGATATTTTTTTCCCCACATTGTGAACTGTGTTGTTGATACGTTTTGAGACTACAGTAAGTTGCTTGGGAGTCGTTTTGGCCACAATAGGGCCAAGAACGACTCAGGATTCATTTTCCTTGTCTAAGTTGTAACTGTTGATTGATTGCATGCGTGCAGTGGTTGGTCTTAGGACTGTGTTGGAAGTAGGGATGGGGGATTTGTTTGCTTGATAAACATGGTGTGTTTGGAACCCACATAGACAGAGCTAGAGGGCTGACTTTCTTCTCCACAACCCCTGAATAGCACTGGAAAGGAAGTCAGGGCCTGAGGGACTGATTCCTTTTGTTGGGTGTGTGTGGGTGTCTTGGAAGTTAGGCTAGTTCTGGTGTAGGTGTTCCTAGCTCTGTAATGGGCTCACCAGCTTAGAATTTATCCTTTCCCAGCTCCTTGATGGCTTGATAAACCCAACTGTCTTGGCTTGGCTGTGTTTTGGTGTACCCTTGGCTATGTGCAATCCTACTTGTTCCTTATTCCTTGGGGAATCACACCCAGCTCGAGGGTGGTAGCATTGTTGAGAGATTTAGGAGCATGCTAGCCTATGGTTGGGTGGAACATTGCAGTGACGCAGCTGGTTGCGGAACGAGTTCTTCATAATATAAGTAATATTTTCTATTTTACTTCCACAATCATATTTACTGTTAATGAATGTAATGAACATGTTGAATGCTTGTATGAATGTATGTTGCTTCAGCTGTGTATGATAAATAATTATGTATCTGTGTATGTTCTACTTCAATGCATTTTGTTTCAGTATTTTATGAATGCACATGTTCATGGGGCTGGTTTCCCAGATGGTTAAGGCCATGGTAGCATCCTCTTCGCCGGTCGGAGGGTCGGGGATGCTAAAGTGTGGTATCATAGCTTGCAGGTTGCATCATGTGCCTCTATGGGCCATGAAGAACTAGTTAGGAGAGGCATGTTGCCTTCTTCCTAGAAGAAATCGGTTAATGACTGGAAAATTCACAAAATTTGTCTAAGTGTTTGAATTGTCGGTTCATCGAAACACTCAGTGGGACGGACTTTTGATGCAGTGGAGAGCTAGGCGGAAGCACACCCGACGGATGACAGTTGGAAGAAAAAGTGTGGAAATTTTTCTAAAATGTTTTGGGCGTCGGCACATCGAAACACCTAGAAAGATGGATTGCTGATACTTAGCCGATTGAGCACCACCGTTGCGGATGTCTAGACCACAATGCTTCTGACAGATAGTGTTTCGAGCATCCGTCATTGCAAAATCATAGAGCACTAGTCTTCCGACAGGGAGAAGCTCTGACTGCCGATGATAGTCAAAATAAGTTTGCCGATCGAAAAGCATTAGCGAATTGGATCACCGATCGGGAAAGGATCGAATATCATAAGCCGCTGTTGCGGCTACTGATCGAACTAACCCACCGATGCTTTAGTCTTCCACTTGCTGATGTTGAGGTGTTGGTGTATTGTGGAGCCGACAGAGTCAGTGGAAGGTAGAGAACTTTTTCACCGACAGAAGAAGAGAAAAAGTTTAAAAAATTGTCTAAGTGTTGAGGCCATCGATGATCGGCAACGGTTAGCTGTTTGGATCGATGGAAGTTAGTGGTTCGTGCATCTGCCGTTGTAGAAGCCTAGAGCACTAGCCTTCTGATGAGAAGAGACTATTGGTGCCGATCAGGTTATGCCTTAATATATTTGGCCGCCGATCGAAAGAAGATCGAAGATGGTGGGCCACTGTTGCGGCTGCTGATGGAACTATTTCGCTGACACCTAGTTAATTCAGTTACCGATGAGCTACGTCGGATGAAGTTAGTGGATTGAACGTCTGCCATTGTAGCTAGCTAGTGAAATATCCTTTCGATGGATAGAGGCTTCAACTGCCGATGCCGTAGTGATTAGTACTTTTGACAAACAATGAGAATAAATTTGAAAATTTTGTTTAAGTATAAGGTCGTCGAAAAATTATTGAGGATCGGGTCATCGATCGGGTAAATTAAAGGTTTGAGAATCCACCATTGCAGTTGTCTAGGACACTATCCACCTGACAGTTAGTAGGTACGGCAGCTGATAATGTTCATGGAACCCACTATTAGATCGCTTTCCGCCGTTGCAGCTACTTAGAAGACTAATCGTCTGACACAACAACATAGCCAATCGCCGACATAGAGGAGGTAAGTTTCCATTTGGATCACCACAATGACAGGAAGTATAGTGACTTGGATTGCCGATTGAAAAAATTTCAATGAAGGTGACTCACCGTTGCAGCTACTTAGTCAACTAGCCCTCTGACGCCGCAGCAACTAGTGCTTCCGACCACCAATAGACTTACGGCTGCAAAATACTTAAGGAGAATAGTCATTAACATTGTCGATCGAAAGTCTAGACATTTTCTCATGGAAGCCGAAGTAAGAAAACCTTCCACATTGTGACTGCTCAAAGGACTATGCACCCGATGCACAGTCAACTTGGTCATCGATGCAGATTAGAAGTGTAGTTGTTTTGACTACCACAGTGTCGGCAGAGTAGCTGGGAAGAGGTCCAATTGGGCCTAAGGAAATTTGGGTTTTTCAAAATAATTTCTTAGTAGTTTTTCGAGCACTTTTCAACTATCTTCAGCCTGTTTTCAGTAGATTTCAGTAGACTGTCCATGGTCACAGAGCTGAATATGAAATAGAGAAAATTCTGTGTTTTAGCATAATTGTTGTTTTATGAATTTCCAAAAGAAAAGGTAAGTAATTTTGATTTATATTAATATTATGCATCTAACAGTTTGCTACAAACACATTTGCGGAACTTTAGATAACTTCCAAGAGAAGTACTCTAGAAAGAATAGTGTGGTAAAGCCAGAGGTGGTTCAGTCATGAGAACCCATGATGAGTATGATGCTCGGGATTCTTACGAGTGAGCAAAAGATGCCATGGGAGAAAATGTCCGTAATGGAAATGATGACATAGATTCTAATGGAAGGAGATTCCAGGGGACACCATCTGAGGTTGCAGCCACCATGAGAAGCTTGATCAAATCCCAGGAAGAGAAACATCAGTTGAATGCTGCAACGTTGCAGAGTTTAATACACTTGCAAAGAAAGATAGACTCTAGATGAGGTACAACAAGACCATAAGGCAGTAAGAGCAGTACTAGAAGAAGAAGAAGGACTTCTAGTGGATTATCTGACTCCGAAGAATCCAGTGGGGATTCAAGTTCTTCTTGTCATAAAAGAAAAAGAAAGAGACACCATAGGGATCACTCTCGAGATTAATTTAAGGAAGCTAAACCTCGTACATTTGATGGTGAGGTAAAGACTGGACAAGAAGTTGAAGCTTGGCTTCTTGGGATAAAGAATTACTTTCAAGTGCATGATTATTTGTGAAACATGAAGGAAAGAGTTTCCATATTCAATTTGAACAGAAGGGCATCCATTTGGTGGAAACAATTCAAGCAAATAAAGAGGATCAATGAAAAGAGACTTAAGTGGAAACAGTTCAAGAAATATTTCAAGCAGAAATACCTCTCTGACAGGTATTATGATGACAAGATTAAGGAGTTCCATGAGCTGAGATTGGGACAGCGGGCCATGGAAGAGTATGCAAATAAGTTTTTGGAGCTATTGAGGTATGTCTGGTACATCAAAAATGAAAAAGTGAAGGTCTAGTGTTTTCTGAGTGGATTAACTCAGTCTTATAAAGATAGAATTGAGTTTTATGAACCTAAAACTCTTGAAGAAGCAATAAGGAAGGCTAAGTATTGCTATGAGCAAATCATAGGTAAGAAGGATTACCATAAGGCATGGAAGGACAAGAAGAATGAGAATTTTGACCAAAGAAAGAAAGGTTTCAAACCTTCTAACTTCAGGAATCAGCAGAAGCATCCATTCCAAGCTCCAAGTAAGCCAGTTGGAGTGACAGGAGAAAAGCCTAAGGATCCACAACAGAATAGAGGACCACTTCAATGTTGGAAATGTGGAGGACCCCACATGCGTAGAAATTGTCCACTCAAGAATGTGAGTTCAAGACCGGCTTATAACATTTAAGAAGCAGAAACAGTGGGTCAAGTAGCAAGGGCAGTCCCTAGGATTTATGCAGCACTGGAGGACCGCTAGGCAGATCACCAGTCAGCTGTGGTTGAAGTTGTAGGTAATATTGTTGAACAATCTGTTTCTATTTTGATTGACCCTGGTTTTATGCACAGCTACATTACTCCTAGAGTAGTGGAGATTTGTGCTTTTAAGAAAGTAAAGCATAGGAAGTCTTGGCTAGTTCAGCTAGCCACTGGAACTAAGAGAAAAGTTAGTGAAGTGGTGGAGAAATGTCCATTGGTCATGAATGGATTGGTCACTTATGTAGATATGAATGTTCTACCGCTTGGTTTCTATGATGTTCTCATTGGAATGGATTGGTTAGAAGCTCACAGGGTAAATCTTGACTGCTACAATAATACTTTCGAGTGCATGAATGAAGAAGGGAACCTAGTTGTTGTGAAAGGTATTCCAAAGGTGATTTCAGTAAGGCAGGTTTTAGCAATGTAGTTAAAGAAGTTATGTAGGAAGGGTTTCTAGTTGTATGCAGCTCAGATTTTGGAGGCAACAAACGATGAAACTCTTAGGTTGAAGGACTATCAGATGTTACAGGAATTCAAGGATGTGTTTCCTGATGAGATTCTAGGGCTTCCTCCAAAGAGGGACATTTATTTCACAATTGAACTTGTGCCAGGAGCAGCACCAGTGTCCATGACACCCTACATGATGAGTACACAGGAGATGCTAGAGTTGAAGATACAACTGCAAGAATTGTTGGAAAAGAAGTATATCCAACTGAGTGTGTCTCCTTGGGGATCACCAGTTCTATTTGCAAAGAAGAAATATGGTACACTCAGGTTGTGTATTGATTACAGACAGTTGAACAAGGTTACTATGAAGAATAAATATCCTTTGCCTAGGATTGACGACCTCTTTGGTCAAATGAGGGGAGCAAAGGTATTTTCCAAAATCGACTTGAGGTCTAGTTACCATCAGGTGAGAATCAAGGATGAAGACATTCATAAGACAACCTTCAAGACAAGGTATGGACATTATGAGTTTGTAGTGGTACCATTTGGTCTCAACAATGCACCAGCTACATTTATGTGCCTTATGAATAGTGTCTTCAGCAGATATTTGGACAAGTTTGTTCTTGTTTTCCTTGATGACATTCTTGTTTATTCTAAGAATGAGAAATACCATAAAGAACATTTGATATTGACATTGAATTTTCTCAAGGAGCATCAGCTATATGAAAAACTGAGCAAGTGTGACTTTTATAGAGATAGAATTCAATATTTGGGTCACATTATCTCAGAGGAGGGTATATCTATGGACCCTGAAAATATTGAAGCCATTTTGAATTGGCCTACTCCAAGAAATGTGACAGATGTAAGATCTTTTATGGGACTTGCAGGATACTACCAGAGGTTCATTGAGGGATTCTCCAAAGTTGCACATGCCATCACTTCTTTGCAAAAGAAGGGGATGAAGTTTGAATGGACATCGAGGTGTGAAGAAAGTTTCTAGCAATTGAAGAATCTTCTCACCAGTGCACCTATATTGAAGGTTGCAGATCCAAAGAAATATTTTGTGGTGTGTACCGATGCATGCAGACAAGTGCTTGGGGGAGTCCTTATGCAGGACAACCATGTGATAAGTTATGAGTCAAGAAAGCTGAAGGAGCATGAGAATAAATATGGCACTCATGATCTAGAGCTTGCAACCATAGTACATGCCCTCAATATGTGGAGACATTACTTGACTGGTAGAAGATTTGAGCTCAGGATAGACCATTGTGGTATGAAGTATTTGTTTGATCAGCCTACTCTGAATCCTAGGCAAGCAAGATGGCTGGAATTTTTATGTGAATTTGATTTCGAAATCAAGCGCATAAAAGGGAAAGAGAATAAGGTAGCTGATGCACTCAGCAGGAAGGTGCAGGAAATGCAAGTGGCATCTCTTAGTATTTGCAATCAGATTTGAGGCAGCATATTGTTAGTCATACTGCTGGAGATGAATTGTATGAGCAGGTAAAATTCAAATTGAAATAGCAAAGTCTTGAGAAGAGGTATGAGGGATATAAATTGGAAGAAGATGGACTTCTCACTTATAAAGGTAGAATTTATATTCCAAATGTAGCAGGTTTGAGGAGAGTTGTTATGGATGAAATCCATCAAGCTCTGTATTCTGGTCACCCAGGATATCAGAAGACAATTGCTACAGCTAGAAAGCAGTACTTTTGGCCAGGAATGAAAATGGATATGGCTGAGTACATTTCAAGGTGCATGAAATGTCAATAGGTAAAGGTTGAGCATCAACACCCTGCAGGCTTGTTGCAGCCTTTGCCAGTTCCAGAATGGAAATGGGAAGTTATTTCCATGGATTTTATTACAGGATTGCTGATGACTTGGAGACAACATGATTCCATCATGGTTGTGGTAGACAAGTTGACTAAGGCAGCGCATTTTATACCGGTTAAGTCTATGCATAAGAATAATGACATTGCAAAGATCTTCATGAAGGAGATTTTCAGATTGCATGGATTGCCGAAGGAAATAGTCTCTGATAGAGATGTCAAGTTCACTTCCAACTTTTGGAAGGGGTTGTTTGCAAATTTGGGGAGAAAGCTAAACTTCAGCATTGCGTACCATCCTCAGACAAATGGGAAAATAGAGAACTTTAATCAAGTTCTTGAAAACATGCTTCGCATGTACGTGATGGACAAACCAACCAAGTGGGAAGATTACTTACACTTGGTAGAGTTTGTTTATAACAACGGACAACAAGAATCCTTGGGGATGAGTCCGTATGAAGCTTTGTATGGAAGAAGGTGTAGGACACCTATGACTTGGGATAATCCAGTGAATAGGATTGTGCTTGGACCAGAACTGCTCAAGGAAATGGAGCAAGAGGTTGTAAAGATCAGGAAAAATTTGAAAGCAGCACAGGAAAGCCAGAAAAGCTTTGCAGATAAGCATAGGGTGAACAGGGAGTTCAATGTTGGGGATCATGTTTACCTTAGAGTGAGGGAAAGGAAGAGTTCCTTGAAGCTTGGAAGTTGTGACAAGCTGTCACCAAGATACTGTGGGTCGTTTGAAGTGCTTGAAAGGATAGGACCAGTTGCATATAGACTTGCATTTCCTGCTAGCACTAGAGCTCATAATGTTTTTCATGTTTCTTTGCTTAAGAGATATGTACATGATCCTAACCATGTGATAAATTGGGATGTGATTCAGGTGGAACCCGAGGGAGAGTTCCGAACCGAGCCAATGCGCATCTTCGACAGGAAGGTCACAATGCTCCGGAACCGCACCATAGGGCAGGTAAAGGTGCAATGGGAGCACTACGGATCTGAAGAGGCTACGTGGGAGCTGGAGGATGCCATGCAATCGGCACATCCATTTTTTTTAAATTTTGTGGAACACTGAGGCGATACCAGTGTAGCATTTTGTTCAATTTTGTGAAGCACTGAGGATAGTGCTATTGAAGGGGGAGGGGAATGTAACACCCCAGTTTTGACCCCATTGCATTAGATGTATATGATGTATATATTGTAAATAATCATGGTGCAAAGCTAAAGGCCAAGGCCCCACCATTGATTGCTTATGCTATGTTTTAGATTGAAATTTGTCACCGATGGTGTATCGGGGCATGCGACATACATATTAATTTTTTTCATCATGTAAATATACATATTTAATTAAATGAACCCAACTAGCTATGCTCACTACAACCATAATGAAAAGGGCATGATTCTTACAAGGATAAGGGCAGGAATTGTCAAACCTTGGGGCTATGGGGGAAAATCCATGTGTCACCACCCTGTTTGATTGCTCATCCTCCCTTGTCTCATCCAACCACCACCATTAAAATTCCTGCTGTTAGTTGGGGCATTTATGGCTGGGAATGGAGTGTGGTAGGACTGTTAGTCCTTGCCCACATGCACACTCTACTAGAAGGTTGAATCTCACGTTGGAAAGGAAAAACAACCACCGCCATCACTCCATCGAACTCTCCACTCTCTCCACTACTACACCACTATCTCCATAGCCTGTTCATCCTCACATAGGGATAGTAGTCTGATTATTCCCTCACACCATCTTATTTCTCGGTTTGGTCTCACGCAGCCAAGAGGAAGGAGTTGATTTGGATGTGATTCACGTTTCCACAGAGTGGTATCTAGCATGTTTTCCATCCGAATTCTAGAGGAGGGGCTGTTGTTTTCCCCACGTTGTGAACTGTGTTGCTGATACGTTTTTAGACTATAGTAAGTTGCTTGGGGGTCATTTTGGCCACGATAGGGCCAAGAACGACTTAGGAGTCATTTTCCCTGTCTAAGCTGTAATTTCTGATTGATTGCATGCGTGCAGTGGTTGGTCTTTAGACTATGTTGGAAGCAAGGATGGGGGCTTGGTTTGCTTGATAAACCTGGTGTGTTTGGAACCCACACAGATAGAGCTAGAGGGTTGACTTTCTTCTCCACAACCCCTGAATAGCACTGGAAGGGAAGTCAGGGCCGGAGGGACTGTGTAGCAGAGAAGGGACTGATTCCTTGTGTTGGTTGTGTGTGGGTTTCTTAGAAGTCAGGCTAGTTCTGGTGTAGGTGTTCCTAGCTCTGTAATGGGCTCACCAACTTAGAATTTAGCCTTTCCCAACTCCTCGATGGCCTGATAAACCCAACTATGTTGGCTTGGCTGTGTTTCGGTGTACCCTTGGCTATGTGTAAGCATGCAACAACGTAGCTGGTTGTAGAACAAGTTGTTCATAAGATAAGTAATCTTGTCTATTTTACTTCCGTAATCATATTTATTGTTAATGAATGTGATGAACATGTTGAATGCTTGTATGAATGTATGTTGCTTCAGCTGTGTATGATAAATAATTATGTATCTATTTATGTTATACTTCAATGCATTTTATTTCAGTATTTTATGAATGCACATGTTCATGGGGCTAGTTTCCTGGATGGTTAAGGGCATGGTAGATTCCTCTTCGCCGGTCGGAGGGTCGAGGAAGCTACATAGAGGCAGAGACAAGTGCATGCCCTAATGATGAGAGTGCGAATATAGAATTCTCCAAGCTAGTCTTGGAGAAATTCTATAGCATTCAGTAGGTGGCTGCATCTCAAATTTGACTAAGGGAAAATGTTGTTTCTCATCAGGCAGCAAAATAGTAGCAGAAGGAAATGTTACGCAAGGCAAGGCCCTGTTGAAGCAGAAAGGGAAAGAACTACAGGGGCGCATCACCCTTCTTGTTGAAAAGGAACAAGAAATATTAGCACATGAACAAAGTCACGTCACATTAGTGGACTCCATTAGGAATGCCATTGTAGCATTCCCGCCAGAAGCGGTGCAAGAAGATGAAGACTGCATGGCTAAAGGAACCAGGATCGTGAAGATCGTACAGAACCTTCGACAACATGTGGAAGAGATGCAAGCTAGGAAGACACCAAGCACACCCCTAGAGATGCATGAGGAAAGAAGAAGAGTAGTGTATGAAGATGCTAAGAAAATCAGACAAGGTGAAGCACTCTGCGCGAAGGCTGCAAATTCTATCGCTAGCATTTGGGGAGTGTTGCTCGAATATGAAACAGCTGAGCAGATCAGATCAAGTGCACAGAAGGAAAATGAGAAAATCAGCACTACAAAGGCGGAAATGAGGAAGCTTCCCCTTCAGCAGAAGGTCACTAAGAATGTAGAGATCAAAATACTGCAGCAAGAAGTGCAGACCCTTAGTGAACAAGAACAAGAAAGGGAATCTAAGGTAGAGAAACAATAGTCAGAATCTGATCGGCTTACATAATTTATTCATCCTATACAACAAAAACTTCAAGGCATGATACAGTCAATAGAAGTGGAACCATTGGAACATGTTTGTTTCGACCGGGTTGAGCAATTGGCTTCGTAAGCAGAAGAAGTTGCGGAAGATGTCACCAAGGTTCAGAAGATGGTACATACATTCCAGGACAAGGTTCATCCTCCTGTGCATCCTGAGACAGCACTGGGAACTTAAAATTGTGCAAGGAAATAAGGTCGAGGTGTGCAACAAAAAAAAAATTACAGGAAAGAATGCAACAAGGGAGGCATCTCCAGCACAACTTGGCACGTGCGGAGGAATTTGTGCAGAAAAAGGAAGTTGCATGAAAAGACAATTTCACATAGAAGCAATGGTGCATTATAAACCCACCAACAAATAATCTAAGAGACAAACTAGCGAGAGGTTACAGACAGCTGGCATTGGTAGCCATCGACAGACTGTTAAATGCATAAGGATCCACCAAATATTTGGCGCTTGCAACAGGACGTTGCCCAAGGTGGAATGAATACCTCATCATGTGTGGGAAACTGTTTGACGGTAACTGAGCATAATGTCAATACTCGATCAACGCTGTCAGTACGGGCAAGTGACAACACCGTTAATCATAGAAAATATGAGAACAAAATCCAGTACACCAGTGGAAGGTCGTGTCCTAATGATGCACCTGGAGATCCCTAGATGACATCTGACCCAGTGCTCCTCTTATAAAAGGTGGGTGCACCCTTATCTAAGTAGAGATTTGGTGCATGAACCCATTCAAAGGGCTGATAGAGAGTTTGGTACAGTTGGTCATGCTACTTGAGCACTAGTTACATATGGGTTTGGGTGTGTCCTGGCGAGCAACCCTGTAGGATAAAGCAGTTGCTGAAGCCTTTAGTGTGTTAGGTATCTCTAAGGATGGGAATAATAAATATGTTCATAGTCTGCTAGATAATTCGACCCATCTATACCTCTCTGGTGAAGTCATCCTTGGTTATTTCTTTTTCAGTAGGTTACTAGTCCTGGCTACAGCGCCCGTAAGGACTATGGTAGGGACCAGATTTCTTGGCCCATTTGACAAAGGCTATAGGGTAGGGACCAAAGTCCTTGTAGCATTTGAAAAATTCTGTAGGGCTGGCGAGCAGGCCCACTTTTTCCAAGTCTAGGCAAGGCCTCCGTGTGGGGGAAAAAATAGAGACGGGCTACATGGCCAGATATGGCTTGTAGATCGTGATGCTCAGGTGAAATTCATCAAATTTTGGCATATCACTCACCTCTGATTACTCCCTTGCATTCAGGGTTTATCTGGTTTTCAATATGGATGATGGCTCATGCTTCAAATCTCATACCTCCGATTGGGCACTAGCCTGTGCAGCTCTGCAGAACAGGAAGTGGCAAAGCAAGAAGGAAAGGAAAAGGAGGATGCAGAAAATGATGAAATAAAGGAAGAACAGTAAGAGACAATCCGTCACAAACAAGGAAAACCCTAGGAGCCTCAGAATGATAATAAGAAATGGCTTTCTTTTTCAAAATGAGACACTAACAACCCTGGTGAAATTTAGAAGTGGAACTCACCATTAAGAGTCTTTAGAGGATGTCGTGGAAGAAACTGTATGACTAAAGTAACTAAATCTTTGTAATATAAATTTTTTTTCTATAGTATGGGATGAGGCTACAATGCGGTGCAAAAAACACCACCAAAAAAAAAAGAAAACATAAGGAACAAAGTGCGCAAGGCATTAAGGAACAAAGTGTGCAAGGCATCACAGAACAAAGTGCGCAAGGTAGAAAGCAAAAATAAAAATGCAAGTTGTCAAAAGAAGCAGTTCTGAACGTCACACCACCTATTATGTCCAATGCATAGTGGCTTGGGATGAGCCACATGTGAGTGTTGGGGGCCTGTTGACCTGGGAAAGGAGCGCAAGAAATAATTTTGCGCGCAACCAAAAAAAGGCACATCGTGCACGCGGCAGAAAGAAAGGAAGGTCGTGAAGGAAGAAAGGGACCAGTGTAGGCAGAAGGGAGATGCACATGACAAAGTAAAGGTAAGCACATGGGCATGCATGTGATAATGTCCATAGAACAACATGTGCAAATCGCGGCCTCTTAATACGGTGTAAGCCTGGGGCTATGCACGTACGAGGGAATATTTTTAAGTCAGACCGATAGTGCCTCGTGTCAAGTCATGATCACCATAGTTGTAGCCTAAGGGATAGCTAATGGTGACAATTAACAGACTGCATGTATGTAGTTGACCCAGAGTGGTCATGTAAAATAGTATAAATAGGATGGATTCGGCAGTTAGAGGGTTGGCATGTTAGAGGGGGTTGTTGATCCCCTGTTTGTGATAGTGGACATTTCAATAGTTATTTGTGGGTTCTTTCCATGGGAAATACATAGCAAAGGATTCCCTTTACTGTAATTATGTAGAGAGTAGAGAGGAGGAGACTTAGGAAGAGTCTGATAGTGATAGGAGGCTGATGAGCTGCAGATATGGCTACTGTGTGCACGGACCGCTAAGAGTAGGATGAGAGTAGAGGAACAAACCAGAGAGGATGAGAACCAAAATTCTAAGTCATAAAGACATATCATATGATCAGTCTACATCCTACAGACTGTAAGGTGTTGCACCCCTTTCTCATGCTAGATGAAGAGCACCTTGGTGGTTTTTCCCATATGGGTTTCCATGTTATCTCTTGTGTTTGAATGAATGATTAATGATGTCAACGTTTATGCGAATGGTTGTTGATTACTTCCTGTATGCGGATGAAATATGGTTTAAATGTCGTATGTTATATTGTAATCAGTAAATGAATGTTAGGGGAGCAGCGTTATAATATATGCATACATTGTCCTGTGTGTTCATGTCTTAAGTCACGACGTAAGTTGTAGACGGTCTGTTAGTACGAGTCAGTGGCGTTGCACAAGTTGCACTAGCTACGATGTCAAAAATAAAGATAGGGTGTGTGCATTGACATATTATTGTGCTCAGCCATGCAAGACGGACCCCATCGTCCAGCCATCCAGTGGCCTTCTCCAAGTGCCTTAGCCACGCACCAAGGGACTATAATCCCTTGAAAATCACTGAAACATGGTTCCAGTGGTTATCCATCGAACAGATATCTCGGGTGAGAGTGCGCCTGCTTGGTGGGCGTTGCCAACGGGGCTTGCTCTATTGGGCTAGTATCTCAGGTGTTTGTTGGGTTGACGAGCTACGCAGAACTTGGGTAGCATGAGTTAGGAAAAGTGGTCAACAAACTGGTTCTATTTTTGCAACTGATTCTGAGTCTATATCTGACTCTGGTTCTGCAGCTGAGGAACGTTCCCAGCCTTCCATCTTGCGATTAGCCATGGGAATTTTTTGACAGTATGATCATTCGCCATGCAATATGTACATGAGCACTGCAATTGTGGATAGTCCCTCTAGTAGTGTCCAAATACCCCATGATTGTAACACTGGACTGATTCGCAACCTCATCCTCCTCCTCTTCCTCGAAATTGTGGCTGAGCCATCTGTTGCGATGGGGGATTTAGCTGTTGCTAAACATACTATGTAGCTTGAACATACTTTGGTTGTAGCTGAGGCATCACCATCTTATTGTACTGCAGCTGCGGTGCAAATTGTAGTTGTGGTGAAAACTGTGGCTGCGTAAGTAGAGGTATAAATTGCATCAGCGACGGTGGTGTATACTGCGGTTGAGGTCAATATTTTACCACCTAAGGCTATGGATGCAGTTGTTGTACTACGCGATGATATTTACCCTTCACAAATTATGAATCATATGTTCTTTCCTGCAGGAGATCATATGCACAACAGTATTTGTCTTCATGTCCCACTAATCTGCAAAAGGAACAATATAGGTTGGCTATTTTTGACACAATCTTATGCATGTAGATTCACTCTTCATGGCTATTCCCATAGACTTGACATATGCGACACCATGGTACACTTCCGCAACTTAATGGGTTTGGCGCTCTTGAGGCCAGATAATTTTAGAAATTGAGGCAGTTATCTTTGGTGTGCCCGTTTGCATGACACATAGTGCACCAAAGATCATCACGATCCTCTTTCACCTTCTTGATTTCTTGTAACTAAAGCGTTAAATTTTTCAGCTACGCCCAGATTTTATTCATACCAACTACATTCTTTCCAACAGGTGAAACCTCTAACTTCATCGTAATCTCCAGAGCCTCACTCTATGTCACTATCTTCTGCTGCATTAGTGGTTGTCGAATATGAGGTACCAAGGCTGCGATAAACCACTCTTTATGTTGAACATCGCTCATATCAAAGATGACTCATGCCATCAACGTATTAAATATTTGATCGAAATCCCAAATAGTCTCATTCGAAAACTGCTTGATCTCTTTCAACTCGGTAATGTATTATGCCTACGATTTAGGCTTCCAAAATTCTTCGATCATTCCCTTTCGAAATTCATTTAATTATTTTGCAAAGGTCCCCGTAGCAACCTATATAAATTTCATATACCAATCTAGCACATGAACCCTTAGAGTAGTCTCTAGTTAGCCCTTCTTGACATCGTCATTTGTGGCTTGTTTAATAGTCCATACTGCCTCGCATAGAAACCAATACTTCTTAGGATCGTTAGTCCAATTCCTATGGAACAATGGTAACTTTGTGTCATCTCTTGCCATCTTGGGACTTCTTCCTGTAAATGCTATCCTATTACTAGATTGTTGTTGACATGTCAGACAAGTTGACGTGGAATTTATGTTTTTTCCTTGAGTTTGAAGTAGTGCACAGAGGCATGGGCAAGATGTTGTTGGGGTTCAATCTTACTATGGTCCTAGGCATAGTTTGGTTCTGGTCATCATCTTCATCACTATAGGATCACTTCCTCTAGTGTGGTTTCCCTTCACATTTTTGCGTTTCAATTGCAGTAGGATCTTCCCCTATCCTCTTCCTCTTCTATTGTCGAAACCTTGCTCCTCCCCTTGTACATCCACTTTCTTCCTCAACTTCCCTCACAATCTTGTCAAAACTTGCACCCATATACCCCTTATCTTCCCATCTCCCCCCCCCCTTTAGTCACAATATCCACCACCTCCTTACACTAGAGATCTACTACTCTAGGTGTATCTTCAATATGCCCTTTTCATAGACAAGCATTTAATTGATAATTGGAGCGATAATATGAACCTGCCTCTGGGTTCATTGAATAATTCTCTTTCTTCTTTGCTGTAACACTTAGTAGTGTCGAATTTGAACTCAGTAATATATCCTTCTAGGATACTATCTAGAAAGACTTCAACAGCTCACAATGCTCCGTTGTCAATTTCTTGCAGCTCCTGGATCAATTCAGGGGTCCAGGATGTTGATTCTCCTCCTTGGAAATTTGTCTTCTTGTATGTGAAATGTTCCAAGCATTCATATAGTATGATTGTAAACTCATAGAAAAAGTACTCGTGAGGACCGTTGTGTATGTAATTTTCCAACGACTTATCGCTCGTCAGTCCACGGTTCTGATTTTATGCTTCAACAAATTCTCGTAGCTTCTGATCAAACTAGTCTTGAATATCTGGTCGCATTAGATGCCATATCCACTCTTTAGTTTCCAATCACATTGGATTCCAAATACCATCCTCTCAGTCGCAACAACGTCCCAACAATGGAACCATTTGTTGGCACAAGCCTCAACTAAGAAAACCTAGTCGATAGGGGTCCCACTCTGTCGACACTTGACTCATTGTGATCTCCCTAAGCATCGAACCAGATAGGTTTTACCATGTCCATCAACACCCATAGACTGGATGAGGTCTCACATGATATGTTCAAGGGAGGGTTGACAGAACCAAGTTTCCATAGTATAGAAGAGGATTAGGGAATTGACAATTTATCAGCTAACGGATAGAAAGGATCAACTTATTTAACAGAACCATTCATCATTGCACATCATTCATTATTAACTATGACATATCTATCAGAGAAGAAACAAATCTAAAAATATAACTGCATTCATAACTAGTAACCGTCGCATCATAGATCCATATTTCAAATTCACTGAGCATTCATCGTTGAACTTTGCAGGAATAGAAAGACAGAAAAAGATAACACAAGATAACAATGATTCAAGTCAACATCATCCTTATGATATTACTTTTGTGCAATCAACCACAGATAAAAACAGATAACAATTCATCTCTAGACTAATACCTCATATATCAATGATCAACTTGATCTCTACAACAATCATCTATCGATATCTTCATTCACAATTTTAATTCTATATATAGGCTTATGGATTTACATTCATTTTCCACTTCTAACTAACTCCTAAATTATTTAACTGACTAATGACCAATATCCACAAAAAATGGTCAACAAGTGCAAAAAGTGACATAAAATAGTAAAAAAATAGTCTATCTTCCGCCTATTGCACCATCTTTGTCTTGCGCGGTGTCTTCTGAGCTTGCGCAGCATTAAGATGCTCCGCAAATTACCCCAAACCCTTTCCAACAAACCATGGAACGATAGGAAAGGTTGATATTCTCATCCGTGAGGTGGACACATCATAACAAGCTTTGTAACTCGACACATCATAACAAGCATTGCATCACATCTTGTCGCATTATCATGAACATCACATATCATTGTATCATCATGAAAAACACATCGCATTGCATCATCATGAGCATCATATCTCGTCTAATCATCACGAGCATCACATTTGATCACATAATCACTAGCATCACATCTCATTTCATCATCATGAGCATCACATCTCATCACATCATCACGAGAATCGCATCTCATCGCACCATCATGATCATCACATCACATCACTTTCATTAAACACAACATCACAACTAAATGTGAAATCACCCACAACATCAAAATATCATGAATCGTCCACAAATGAATGTATGGCCACAACATTTCCAAATGAATTCCATTCCATAACATCTGCAAATGAATCCCAGACCATGACATCGAAAAATGAATGTCGTACCACAATGTCTACTAATGAATGACAGAACACAATGTGTGCAGATGAATGCCATACCACAACGTCCACAAATGAATGTTGGACCACAACGTCTGCAAATGAATGCTATACCATAATGTCTGCAAATGAATGTCAGACCACAACGTTTGCAAATGAATTCCAGACCAAAACATCCACAAATGAATTTCAGACAAAAACGTCTGCAAATGAATTCCATATCACAATGTCTATAAATGAATGTGTTGTCGCCTTACACACACCTGATTCACATGGCAAAAATATTAAAGCCACTCGGTGTGTCCTTGGGGGTAAGTCTCGAGTCAAGGCTGTCACCTTATTCTAGAATCCTCCATTTAGGCTCAACTCCTAACGAAGCCAAGGGGGGTAGACCCTATTAAGTTACTAAGACTAACTACTTAGTATGGTGATGTTAAACTGAATGAGTTACTTAGGAGTTTGAAATTTAACTATAGACAATCAAAGATGACAAGATACAAGAATGAGCACACGAAAGCACAATGCTGAGACACAATATATATATAAAGCAAGAAAATAACCAGTGCCTCAGAATGGAGTCAAAATAAAATCAATGTACTTGCATGTGCTTGGAGTGAATGTTTTGCAATTGCCTCTTGGTACGTTTTAAGTTAATGTGAAGCATGATTTGATTAAAATTAGGCGAAGGGGTGGACTCCAGATATACCCGAGAGTACTTGGAGTATGTCCAAAACTAAACATTCACGGCTACCCGCAAGGAATATGTGGGATGAATGGAGTCTTTGGGGCTATTGTTCATAATGCAGCCATTAGGGTGTGATAGAGATCGGCACCCCGATGTCACTTTTCAGAAGTTCCCGCTTCCTTTGGGTATTTTGCCACTGTGATGGTTTAATCTAGGTGTTGGATTTTCACCTGACGGTTTGTCAATTTGAGAGAGTGAGTCCTAATTATTCTAGTCACTCAAATTATTTTGATACATCTTGACTAATCAGACAAACCATAGCCAAGTGCAGAGCATAGACACCGGAGTCTTGTCAATTTTAGTAAATTTTTAAAGAAAGGGTGTTCTTGTTAAAAAGAAAACCCTCAAGGAACCTCTTTCGATCCATGTGGATCTCAATAGGGGAATAAATGAGGGGTTAATTTTATAATAGCTGAATAAACAAATGATGAAAAGGAAAACACAGATACACAACTTCGGTTTTCTAATTAGTCCTACCACGCATCTCTTTCCCCTTTCGGGTCAATCGGGAAGTCGTGGGGTAAGTATTAAGATTACTTTGAAATATCAAATATGGAATATGAAATTGAAAATGAATCAAAGTATGCTACCCTACATATTATATCTACGCTAGTTTGAAAATATATGAACAAAAAGTAAAAAAGTGACACCGACGCAAATCCCCCGCAGGGGGGATGGTGAATAGGCTCGAAAGAGCCTATTCGAAGGAAATTTTCTCTTTATTAGCAGCAACTTACAATATCATAAAATTAAATTTTATGCACTTTGTTCCTTGTTATCTGGGATCCAAAGGATTACAACAAGCTTGTAACAAGCTAGAATTAAACAAGGTGGTGGGGGAAGCTTCCGGGAAGCTCCGATTCGTCCAAGAGTTGGAATTTTGGCTAAGTCTCCTTCTCTTTTTTGTTGGACCTGCTAAAAAACAGCGAGCAATCAAAATAAAATGTGCCCAAACACACTTTGAAAGTGTTTTGGGTTACTACACTAATTACCAAAAAAAAACTTAAGTAAATTTTGTTAAGTTGGGGTAATCTAGTTTTGCAAAAAGGAACCAAGGAAAGCAAGATTTCCTTGGGATCTTGGCTTGCTGTTTGGGAAGCCAATAATATGTGCACTTTTATCTCAGAATATGAAACTTTAAAGTACAGCGAAGGAAACTACCTTAAAAGCAAGCTACAAATTTTCATTAAAATGCTTGCAAAAATAGGGTAATTTCAGCTAGATCTCTTAAAATACAACTTTATATGCAAAAAAAAACTGAGATATAAAATTAAGAGAGGATATTACTAACTATATCTATATGTAATTTTCTTAATGAGACATATCTAAGCAATAAGATTCCTTAATAGTAACCAGTTTGAAGAAAATTTAAGATTTTTAAAGGAGGAAAATGACAAGAGAAGTGCTTGTTCCTGAAGCAGATATGCAAAGGAAACTTGGTAGTGAAGCACCAAGGGGAACAATACTAGCAATATCTATTGTAAAACCAATGGAATCAAACCTGAACCATAGATCTTCCAATCATGGCAAACCTGTAAGCTACACAACAAATCCTACAAACAAAACCATTAAATCTGAAGATACATATGAGAAGTAGATGATACAGCATGCAAATAATCTTATTTAGCATACCGGTATTAGCTCATTAAAACATATGTAGCAAAATAGAAGTAAGTAAGCTTACTTACAATGATATATCCCTATGATTCCAATAACCATTCAGGCAGACAACAGTTAAGTGCAAAAAATTGAAAAAATAGCAGTTTCACCTCAAATGCAGCATGATAATGATGATCCACACATGAAAGGTACTCAACAATTGAGCCTCCAAACAAATAATGATCAAGACACAATTACAATAGCAAGCCCTTCAATCCAGCTCTAACTAGCTTGGAAGAGGCTGTTGTGCTTGGATATATACAAAAACCAGGAGATCTAGCTTAATGGGGGCACAAATCCAAAGGATATAGACCAAATATCCTGATGGAGAGTCCATCAATGCCTGATCTATGTCTAACTGAGCCAGATCTGAGTCTCACTGAGTGCAATTTTCAATCGAAGAGCTGATCTGACTAACACCTCAACCTGTTGACTGAAGCATCCACCAAAACTCATCCAGATGAGGCAAAACGTGTTGAGGAGAGAGGAAGGGAGAAATTCCCCATAAGGGATGTTGAAGATCAACTCTGGATCTGATTTGATCACCTCCTTCAGTCAAGGATTTGTCAGATCCAGTCAATCTGGTTCAGATCTGACTGATTTCAATCAAATCGGCTGAGAATCCACTGATCTATGATTTTGTATTTGCTCCATTATTCATCACTTTATTAATTAAAATAATCAATAAATTATTTTTTGGGGTTTTCTGACTTGAGTGATGGAAAATCACTCAAAACTAGGAAATAGTGGGTCCATGGGTTTACATGGTGTTCTTAGCTTGAAAATCAGCACCTACATGACTGAAACTGAGTATTACAAAATCAATTTATTTAGCCCGGTTTTATTACAAAATCAATTTTTCCAATTAAACTATTAAAAAATAGCCTAAGTTTTGGAAAAATTAAATTTTAATAAAAAACATCGAAAAAACTAAAAAAATGAAAAATTGAAAAAACCTAGGGGGACTTAGACATGTTCATATGACTCAACCATGATGTCTAGCTTGTTTATACATTGACACATAGACTCTAATAACCTTGATAGGCCTAAATTCCAAGCCGACCACCCCAACTTTGGAGGTATGGAGTGAAAAAATTAGAAATTATCAGTCGTTTATTCAACAACCAATAATAACCAAGGGAAAAAACACACTGGGCTGATCGGATTGACAAATAAATTCTAAGAGACCGATTCTTTTACAGACACTATCATGCTAGAACATTTATTACAATTCCCCCATGGGGTATGAACATGTGATATAGTACAACAAGCACTTCCCAGAAGTACTTCCAAAGGTCTTCTGAAGTCCGAACAAGTTATCCTTGTCCAGTTCATCAGGCTCACTTGATAAAAAACCACTAAGTACAAATTAGGTGGTAGCAACATGTTAGACCACAACTTCCACAAATGAATGAAATGCCACAACATCTGCAAATGAATTCCAAAGCACAACATATGCAAATGAATTCTAGACCACAACATATGAAAATTAATTCCATACCACAACGTCTGCAAATGAATGCTAGACCACAACATCGGCAAATGAATTCTAGAATACAATGTCTGCAAATGAATGTCATAACACAATGTTTGCAAATGAATGTATGACCACATCTCATTTGGATCTTACTATCTGAATATACAAACAACCTTCCTTGGATATGCCTTGTGAGGAAGCAACCAACCATTTTGATATCTACCCTTAGTGATATGACCAATCGTACTGGGATCCACCCTCGGTGATGTCACCAACCATATTGGGATCTACCCACGAACATACGACCAGGTTCTCTATACAGTGATAAGATCACTGAGGCTCATCATTATCTTCTTGTGCATCCACAAGTTCATCAAGGAAAAATCTTTACTTGCATCCTATCACAATCTTATTCTCTTATCATCAGTCTCTCTTACCAGGGAGGTACTTTTGGACTACACCAAGCTTGTCTCTAAATTATTCAAACTTCACATGAGATAAAGGCTTAGTTAACATATCTACAACTTGTTCCTTTTCAGGAACATACTCGAGGTTGATGGCTCTTCTCTGAACCAGATCCCAGATGTATTGATACTTTATCTCTATGTTCTTTGACTTATCATGGAACACCGGGTTATCTATTAACTTGATACAAATTTGGTTGTCACAATAAATATCAGTTTCATCCATTTCAATATCAAACAATCCTATCAATAATTTTTCAATCCATCTTGCGTCACTATAGGTTGAACATGTTGCAATGTATTCAACCTTCGTTGTAATGAGCGAAACACTTGTATGATTTATACTAAGCCATGAAATGATACATGACCCCAAACTGACACAACATCCTGAAGTGCTCTTTTTGTCTTGAGAACTCCCTTCCCAATCTGAATCAGTGTAGCCACATAATCTAAACTCACTATTAGCTTCATATGTGAGGTAACAATCCAATGTACCCTTAAGGTACCTCATCACATATTTTGCTCCAACTAGGTTAACATGCTTGGGTTCTACCATATGCTGACTTAATGTGTTCACGTAAAACCATATATCTGGGCTTATATTTGTCAAATAAATTAGTGAGCTGATAATCTATCTATATAGTGTGACATTTATTTTTTTCTGAAGAGTCGCCATTTAGGAGCTTCAGTTTTGTCACCATCAGAGTGTTCATTTTCTTACAATCCAACATCCCAAACCTCTTTAGGATATCAACTACATATTTTCCTTGGTTTAGGAAGATTTCATCTAGGAACCGCCATACTTCAAGACATAGGAATTAATGCGTCATGCCAATATCTTTCATTTCGAATTCTGTCACAAGATTGTTCTTACATTCACTGATGAGCTTCTCCTTTCCTGTCAAAAATAGATTATCTACATATAATATTAATATCATGATCCCTCCATATTCAATCTTATAGTAAAGGTTGGAATTTTCTTTATTTTGGTAAATCCTAGGCTCATTAGGAAGTCATCAATTCTTATGTACCATGCTCTATGTGCTTGGTTTAATCCATATAATTCTCTTTAGTCCACACACATGTGTTTTCTTGTCATGTGTCTCAAAACCTGGAGATTTTTCAATATGCACTTCCTCTTCTATTACACCATTTAGAAAGGTTGTCTTTACATCGATTTGATGTAATTTTCATCTCATCTCAAAATCCAAAGCAATAATGGTTTTGATTGAGGTATATCTAGCTAATGGTGAAAAAGTTTCTTAATAATCAATCCCTTCTTTCTGAGAGAATCCTCGTGCGACAAATCTTGCTTTGCACTTTGCAATATTACCATTAGCTAAATGATTTGTCTTGAAAATCCATTTGGAAGATACAACTGATTTATCCTTTTGTCTTTGAAGCACTTCCCAAACATCATTCTTTAAGATAAATTGATATTCTTCAACCATGGCATCCATTCATTCCTTCTTCATTGAGGCTTCTTCTTAAAACATGTAGGTTCTTCGTGAACAAGGTTACACATTAATTATGCATATTTGGAGTAGATTATTAGTCTCTTGCTTCCTTCTAGTGCACCATATCGTTCTTGTTCTTGAATTATATCATGAGTCCAAGCTGGTATTTTCCTTGTTGTGATTGTTTCATGAGGTGTCTCTATAGGTTCTTGTGGTTCTACCATATCCTAAGCTTCTGGTATAGGATATTCTTCATCTCTAACTAGTGGCTTACTGATATCTACTTCTTTGGGATTTTCTTCTTCTTCTTCATCCACATGGGTCTTTCTGGATTTGTTGAAGGCTTCATCTTCATCAAATTTGACATCTGTGTTGACCTCAATTTTACAAAAACTTAGAATATAGATTTTGTATGATTTTGACTGATCACTATATCCAATAAATATTCCCTTCTTCCTTGAGGGGTCCAACTTTGATCTTTTCTCTTTGGGAACATGTAGGTAAACATGACATCCAGATATCTCAAAGTGACTGACTTCAGGCTTCTCACCAGTAAACATTTCTTCTAGAGTTTTGTTTCAAAGCGCACTGTGAGATAACTTGTTCTGAACATAGACTACCGTATTTGCTACTACATCCCATAAATACATGGGTAGATATTGATCATGAATCATGGATTTTACTGCTTCCATGATAGATCTATTCTTCCTTTCTCCTACTTCATTTTTTTGAGGATTATAGGGTGTAGTAAGATCCCTCTTAATCCAAGCTTCTTTATAGAAGTCCTTGAATTCATTTTATGTTAATTCTCCTCCCTTATGTGATCTTAATATATTAATCTTCTTTTCAGATATATTCTCCACAAGAGCTTATAACTCTTTGAAATTTTCAAATACTTAATCTTTCCCTTTCAAGAAATATATCTAAGTATTACGTGAGTAGTCATCAATAAAAGAAACAAAATAGACATACCCTCTTAAGGAAGTAGTTGAAATTGGTACGCACACATCTGAGTGGACAATCGCTAGGGTCCCTTTTCCTTTACTATTACTGCTTGCAAATGGATTCTTGGTGTTTTTACCTTGAGCACATCCTTTATACCCCTTCATTTTTTATATGGATTTCTGGTAGATCTGTTACTACCTTGCTCACAATTGGTAATTATTTGTAGTTTACATGAGAAAGTCTTCTATGCCATAGTTCACATGGACTAATAGTGAAAGTTGTGAAAGATGAGTCTGTATGCCCTTTTATTTTGTAGAGCCCTCCTTCTTCAATACATGTTACAACTACATCATATATAGTTTTTCCTTTTTTGCGACATAATAACTTCACCACATAGAAAGGAAACTATGAATCCTTTTTTTCCATATTTGATATAGAAATAATATTCTTCTTTAGACCTAAAACACATAAGACTTCTTTCATTTTCATGGACTTACTTGATTCCATCTTGTAGGAAGCTTCTCCCATTCCTTTGATAGGATAATCTTTCTGAGTGAGGCATAAGAGAGAGTCTATGTGACCTTTAATATGTTTGGAAGCACAATTATCTATGAGCCAAGTATCACTTCCATGAGAGATTGATCCTATGAGGGCTTATATCAAGACATATTCTTCATTAGAGTCTTCATTATCTATAGTCCTCTCTTCACCTTATTCATTTTCTTCGGCTGCATGGGCATGGAACTTTTCGTTCTTCATTTTGAACTTGTTTTTGTTAAGTGGACAATTTCTGGACATATGTACGAACTTATGAGATGTATAACATTCATAGGATGAGTAATCCTTCGTAAAATTCTTACCCTACTTGAGTTCTAGTGATCTACTTGTTGGAGATCCTCTATCCTTCCTTTATTTCTTCCATTCATTGTATGCACAGATAGAGATTGATATTCATATTCATTTAACTTCTCTTCTCTATTTACTAACATTTCTTCTTCTTGTAAACTTTCCTCCCATATCTTGCTGAATTTGGTTAGCTTTCTTCTAGCACATATTCCTTTGATGAATGAATCCCATTCTCTTGGAAGACCATTTACAGTGGTCATCACAACTTCATCTTCTTCTACCATGTCACCAATGGATTCTAATTGTTCTTTTCTTTGAGATACTCTGGAGAAGTATGACTACATGTTTTCTGCCTTTTGCATCTTCACACCCTTGAGTTGGTTTCTCAAGCTCATCCTCATGTTGACGTTTTTCCCTTCAAACATATTGGTTAGTGTATAAAACACTTCCTTTGGAGTATTATTTTAGGACACTTGGGAGATTAAGTGATCCTCAATAGATTTATCTATGATCCTATTGAATTTGATCATATCCTTATTTTGTTTGGATTTTTCCTCTTCTCCCTCTAGTTCCCTGACCTCTTCTTTAATGTAGGAATCTAGGACATGCTCTTCAAGGATGACAATAAGTCTATACTTCCATGATCTGAAATTCTATCCTCCCTCAATATTTTCATATAGCTTGGTACTGTTTGTCATATTTTAATGAATGATAACCTCAAATGGAAATATAGGAGATAGTACCTACCAGTTTGAGGATCTCTTATGGAGCCAACTTCAGGATGACCTAGGGTTTGACTAGAAAAACCTAATTTTCTATCTATGATCACTTGTAGATATGAGAGAAGGAAAAGATGTTCCTCCCTAAGGCGAGCTAGACTGTATCTTTCTTTTCTTGAATCTAAGGTTGGTACCTTGAAAAATATGATGCCCTAGTTTCTCCCAGCAGCAGTCATAGGTAAAAAAATTAAAATCCTCAGAATGAAAAATTGCTTCGATCGAAAGATGAAACCTCCTAGGGAGATTTGAATCGACCTTATTTTCCTGCTGATATGTGGAGGTATGTATCCAGAATAGTGAACCCTATCTTGTTGGATTACATAATGATTTGTTGCGCAATGTATTCTTTCCGGTTGGATCTGATACCATGTTAATTTTTCTATTTAGATAGAACAAAGAATTATTGAAAGAATAACAAGAATAGTAAAAAAAAGAGAACAAAAATATTTTTCCTCGTAAACCATCGTGGGGAAGAAAACCCATAAAAAATTCCTCTATATAGACTTCACCCAAGTATAGTGTAAGATACAAAGAACAAGACTAGACTTCTTTCTCACCTCCAAATGGATTGTTTCATCTCCCTCTAGAGCAACTGCTTGAGTTTTTTGTGTGTCCAAATGAGTGAGGTTCCTACCCTATTTATATTGATTAGGGGAGAAAAATAATAACCCAACAGGTCTGACTTCTCCTTCCAATCAGGGCCTACTTTCCTTGGGAGACTCAACAATTCATTTTAATGGTACTTTTGTGGGTACTACTGACCCGAATTACAACAGAGGTTTTAACTCAAGACATTACATGACCAATTAAATCAATGACATCCCTAATTGGAGGAAGAACATCTCCAAAGGGGTAATAACAATACTACTACAAAATATAATATATTTTGTAGTTACATTCCTTTAACATAGAGCCCTAGTATAATGATGGTAGTTCTCGAGGCATGAGGATGAGAATATTAAAAAATGAAATAGTACCTGGATATACATATGCCCCAACATATAAAAGAGGGGACATCCTTATGTTGTGTATTCTATTGAACCCAATATTTCAATTTTTCCTAAAAAAAATAACTCCTTCCATCCGCTATAAATGCAAACAATTGACAGAACTTCCAACCAAATAGATTTGGTGAAAGTACATTCATAAAACAAATGATCAGGTTTCTATGCACTATTCCTACACATAATACATAATCTTGGTCGTATACAACCTCTAATTATGAGATTATCCCATGTAAACATCTTGTTTTCAAGACACATCCAGATAAAAATTTTGATTTTTAGTGGCATGTTTTACTTTTGCAGGTTCTTGAACCACCATTTCTTAAAAATAATAACATCCAATGTATATATGACCTAATAAGTAAATTTAGCTATTATTTGTCCATAAAAAGTATTATTTTCCCATACTATAGAATCAAACTCCTTTAAGATTCTTATGTCCATATGCTTTAAACAAGATATAAATAGGTTCCATCCCTCTGCAAGGCCCCCCATAGATTCCCTCCCCCTAACCCCATGGCTCCACAATTATTTAATAAATGGGAATACCTTTTTATATACCACATCATTTATAATAGTTTGAGGCTTCACACACCATAACTTAAACTCTATGTATCGTGATGGCCTCGTATTTGTTTTCCAAATAGGGCAGTGAGTATGTTGAGCACCAATTTTTCCTTTTTTTTCTTTAAGTAAGTAGGTGTGGATGGAAGTTCTTCATATTTTGCAGGTAACTGAGGCTTGGGCATATGACTGTTTCAAGATGAATTTTACATCTCAGTACAAGAAATTTAATCTCCACATGTTTATGTAGATTTTTTTTGCTAGTAGCTCTATCTTATAAAAAATAGAGTTATATTCTATGAGGATAGTCCCAATACCCATATTTGTGTAAGTAAGACCCTCAGGATTTATACATATATTTTTGTTGAATAGCTGCCCAAAAAATAAGGATGCTCTCAGGTCCTTTCCGCTTGGATGGGAATATACTGTATTTTTTAATGGCATGGTCTAAGGTGGCATGGGAGGGTGTGGTGTCATGATCAATATCAATGAGGATCATATTTTTCAGCTAAAATTGTTCTGGTGTAAGGATACCAATACGAAATTTGAACTCGTGGGATTATGGTTCCTACCCTAATTTTCTTGGATAAATGGGATTATTGCTTTACAGGATTTTAGTGACTCTATGTCTATTGTCAAATGGTTTAAGGGTACCTTCAAGCTTGGAGTCCTCCCTATGGATCATTATTGCTTTATAGTTTTTGAGATCCATTATATTTTTTGTAGAAATTGAACCCAAGTGATAGAACAATTGCACTCACAAAATTGCTAATCAAACATGCAAAATTACAAACAAAGGAGACTGAAATTGGAGCATAACACTAATCTGAATTGAATAATTGTACAATAGCCAACCTTATGAATTCATAGGCTGCTGCAATATATAATTACATGAGATATTTGAATGCATAAGGATTCCAATCGAAATAGTCAAAAAGTAGGCTTACTAAATCTAGTCAAATCCCCCATAGGTGCATAAAGCAGTTTCCAAATCCACTTAGACGCTCATGAATTGGCAAAGTCAAGTAGGAGAGATAATAAGGGATGGAAAGAAAACTCATACATGCTTTTATTAGGAGAAAAGGATGGAGGATGATGAGGGCAAAAAACAAGTCAACTACACCTAGTCTTACTTTCCCTTTTGCCTTATTTCTCAATAAAACAGGCAACTTAGCAGAAAAAGCAGATATGCACTTTGGAGGATCTGGAATAAACAAGACATGCTAAATATGGTTTCCAGGAGGTTTCCCAAGTGCTCCATGACTCGGTTTTAGCAAGTTTGACTTCTATGACATGTGGAAGACAACTTGCATAGAGTGGAATATAGGAAACTAAGAAAATAAGACGAAAATGGATTAATTGATGTCTAAGGTAGATAATGTTAGAATAATCAACCCATAGTTAGCTATATTAGACATTAATTAATCCATTTTTTGTCTTATTTGCCTAGTTTCCATATTCCACCTTATGCAAGTTGTCCTCCACACATCCGTAGTGGTCAAACTTGCTAAATTTGTGTCATGGAGCACTTGGGAAAACACTTGGAATCAAATTTTCTTTATTCCTATTCTTCCTAGTGCGTGTCTGCTTTTTTTGCTTTATTTCCTTCTTTTTCTGAGTTTTAAGGCAATTGGGAAAGTTTGACTAGGTGAAGTTAACTTGTTTTTTGTCCTCATCATCCTACACCCTTTTCTCCTAACAAAAGCATGTATGAGTTTTCATTCCATCACCTATTAGCTCTCCTAATTTATTTTTCCAATTCGTGAGATCCTAGACAGATTTGGAAACTGCTTTATGCACCTATGGGGGATTTGCTTAGATTTAGTAAGGCTGCTTTTGAACAACTTCGAATGGAATCTTCATGCATTCGAATCTCTCATGTAATTATTTATTGTGGTAGCCTATGACTTCATAGGGTTGGATATTTTACACTTATTCAATACAGATTAGTGTTCTGCTCCATATTTAGTCTCCTTTGTGAATAATTTGCATGTGTGCTTGGCAATTTTTGTGAGTGTAATTGTTCTAAAACCTGGGTTCATTTTACACATGGTATTAGAGCCTTTGTAGATTGATTTCTCTCCTTCCAATTTGTTATTGCAGGTTCGACATCATTGACTGGGAGCATTCTGCTGACTGAAGGGACAATTTCTGAGCTATGGATCAATCTCATAATATCATCTTGAATCCATTTAAATTATTTGAATGGAAAGTAGAGATGGAGATACTGTTGAGAGTGAATTAACTCTACAAAGTTACAATGGCAATATAATCAGAGCCCAATGCAGCTGCAGATAAAATTAAATGGCACAACAGGAGGGATGAGGCCTATGGTCTCCTGTGTCTGAGCATATCCAGAGACCTCCTTTTCCATATTGATGGATTAACATCACCAAATGAAGTATGGGAGAAGCTTGTTGAGATTTTTTGTAAGACAGATGAGATGAGGGGACATCAAATTGAAAATGAATTGATCTTCTTGAGTTCCAATAATTTTGTATCCTTGCAACTCTATTTTTTCCAAGTTCAAAGCCATTGCTTTGCTGCTAAAACAATGTGGGATCGAAAAGAAGGATAAGCAACTAGTTTTGGCCATACTCTGGAATCTTGGCCCTAACTATTCAGTTTTTGTATCGACTTTCCATGCCACAAAGTTGACAGCTCGAGCCTGGAAAATGCCTAGCCTTGCATATTTCATGGAATCTCTCACACAAGAACAAGATAAATTGGTGATGATGGGCACCATCAAACCTTCCAAAGACCAAGCTCTAGTTGCTGGAGATTCGAGGGTGGATTCAAAAGGAAAGAAGAAAGCTAAGAAGCCACCTGAGAAAAAGAGAGAAAAGAACAAGTCTCTAGAGGAGCCTCAAGGTTCCAAGAAGAACTTCCAGAAGAAGAAGAACAAAGGAGAAATGAGCAAGTGTGCATACTGCAATAAGGGAAATCATCCTAAAAGCTCCTGCATGAAGAACCAAATAGACATGCTGACCCAACTCCTAGAGAAGAATGGCATCTCCCTTCCAGATAGCTCAAAGAAGAGGGAAGGAGGATCAAATTCAGAAGACAGAGAGAGAGTTCATGCATTGGTTGCTGGCACATCAAGCTCACCTAGTTTCATCATTAATTCGGGAGCTTCAAGACATATGGTTTCGACCAAGGAGGCATTCACCTCACTAGACATGTCGAAAGGTCCACCAATTGTACTGGGAGACGACTCTCTCACTGAAATTTTGGGCAAAGGGAGGATTGATCTTGACCATGGTAAGTTCAGCAATGTATTGTATGTTCCAGGTCTTGCCTCTAAACTCTTATCACTGTATCAGATGACCCACATAGGGTCTCCAAAGAAAGTCATATTCTCCACTGATGAAGTTTAGATCACAGATATCTCAAGTGGTAAAGTCATTGCAAAAGGAGTTGCAAATCATACTTCAAAGGTATACATGTTCTCACACTTCCTATCCTCCTCAAACCCCTCTGCTCTTCTGATTCATGCTAATGAGGCACGCAAGATTTGGAATCAAATATTTGGCCACCTTAATTACAAGTATCCTTCTGATCTTAGTGAAAAATAATTGGTCATAGGGTTACCAAAGATTAAGTTTTCCAAAGGAGTGTGTCAAGGTTGCACCTTAGGAAAACACCCAGAGCATAAATTTGAGAAAGCTAGTCATGAGAGAACCTCTGCACCTCTTGAGTTGATCCACAATGATGTTGCTCGCCCATTTCCTCATATTTCAATGAGTCAAGACAAATATGCATTGACATTAATAGATGACTTTTCCAAGTATGGTTGGGTTTACTTCCTGAAACACAAGTCTGAAGTTTTTGGCCTCTTCAAAGTCTTTAAGGCTTTGGTTGAAAACTAGTCTGGGAGGAAACTCAAGGTCCTCAGATATGAAAATGGTGGTGAGTATGTCAAGTATGATTTAATTCAATATTGTGCAGATGCAGGTATTCAGATGCAGCATTCTATCCATTACATACCACAGTAGAATGGTGTTGCTGAGAGGAAGAACAGATCACTAAAAGAGATGGCAACCTACATGACGAAGGATAAGACTTTGCCACCAAAGTTTTGGGCCAAAGCTATAAACTGTGCAGCCTATATCTAGAATAGGGTTCCTCATAAACATATTGATGGTATGACTCCTTTCAAATCATGGAGTGGGCACAAGCCAGATGTGACCCAATTTAGGATTTTTGGCTCAAGGGCTTGGGCTAGAATTCCAACAAAAAAGAGGAAGGCTTTGCAGCCCCAAATCCAAGAGTGTCTATTTGTTGGGTACTATGAAGACTAAAAAGGGTACAAGATGATAAATTTGAGCACAAACAAAGCCTTCATTGAAAGGTGTGTTCAGTTCCAAGAAGAGCCCCTAGCAGCAGTGGAAGTTGGAGAATCTTCTTCATCACCAGAACCTTTGAATGTAAGTGAAGAGATAGTTGAACTTGCTGATTCTGATATGTCTGATAATGATGATTTAATTGCATATCCTAACAGTCCTACAAGACCAAAATTGGTAGCAAATACCATTCATGCAGCTGGAGAACTAGCTAGAAATCCTAATGATCCTAGGAGGATTAGATCTTAGTTTGAGAGTGCTCTGTGCATGAAAGATCCTATGTTTGAAGAGAAATTCTATATGATGGTTGAATAAGAACCATAGACATATGAATATGCAGCAAATGACCCAAGAGGCAAACAGCCATGAAAGAAGAGTTCAGCTCACTCCAGAAGAACAACACTTGGGAGCTGGTTGATCTTCCCCCAGGGAGGAAGCTAGTTCAGTGTAAGTGGGTTTACAAAACCAAATTTGCTTCTGATGGTTCACCTATGAAATAAAAGGCCATATTGGTAGCCAAGGGCTACTGATAGGTACATGTCATAGACTATAATGAGACCTTTGCACCAGTGGCAAAGATGGACTCCATCAGGCTATCCTTAGCCATTGCAGCTTCAAAGCAGTGGGAGGTACATCACATGGATGTGAAGTGTGCTTTCCTGAATGGAGATCTCACTGAAGATATTTAAATGCAGCAGCCTCAAGGATTTTCTACTAATCCATCTCTTGTGTGCAGGCTAAAGAAGTCATTGTATGGGCTTAAGCAAGCCCCCAGGGCTTGGTATGCCAAGATTGATAGCTTTCTGCTATCATTGAATTTTGTTCGATGCAAGTTAGATCCAAATGTATATTTGAAGCTGATTCATGGTTCATTAATGATCATTTTTTTGTATTTTGATGACCTTCTCATTACAGGAATCTCAAAGGATGAAATTGCCTCCTTGAAGGATGCAATGAACCATGCCTTCTCAATGACTGATTTGGGCTTACTGAGCCAATTCTTGGGGCTCAATATTTCTCAAACCAAAGAGGGAATCAAAGTGAATCAGTACAATTATGCCTTGGATTTTCTGAACAAATTCAACATGAAGGATTGCAAGCCAAGCAAGACTCCTTTCCTTTCAGGAGTTAAGCTTGAAGAAGTTGATTCTTCACCTATGGTAAACAATACACTGTATAGGCAATTGATTGGATGTTTGCTGTATCTTACACATAATCGACCTGATATTTATTATGCAGTAAGTGTGGCTTCAAGATACATGGATCATCCTCATGAGATCCATTGGAGAGCAGCCAAAAGGATCCTTAACTTTGTTCAGAGAACAAGGACTCATGGGATCTTCTACAAAGCTAAATCTGATCTTGATTTAATTGGGTTTACTGACAATGATTGGGCAGGTGACAACACAGATCAAAAGTCAACATCAGGATATGTGTTCATGCTTGCTGAAGGGCCAATCAACTGGTCAAGCAAGAAACAGAGTGCCATTGCACTCTCATCTACAGAAGAAAAGTACAGAGGAGTTGTTAATGCAGCAACTCAATGTTTATGGTTGCAGGGGTTACCTGGTGAGTGTGGCTTCGAATTAGAATACTCAACTACTATCTATTGTGATAATCAGAGTAACATTCGAATCTACAATGATCCATTTCAAAGACAGAGAACCAAACACATTGAGATCCATATGCACTACATCAGGCAGCTTGTGCATGATGGCACCATTCACCTACTCTTATGTTCATCTTCAGAACAAGTAGCAGATATCTTCACCAAAGTTTTTTGTGAGAAGACATTCAGCAATATGAAATCACTGCTGGGGATTTCTAATCATGCTATGAAGCATGAGTGATGACAATATTTTTCAAATTTTGTTTTACTGTCCATGTTTAAGGGAGGATTTTTCCCACTGGGTTTTTGCTTCTTTCCTTGGTTAAATGGACATGCAGTACGTAAAGGGTGACTAATCCTTGTTGCTAGGCACTATAATTTTCTGATATTTTACTCGTAAGTCAGGCTTAAGGGTGGGTTTTAGAATAATGAACCCATAGTTAGCTACCTTAGACATTAATTAATCCAATTTTTGTCTTATTTGCCTAGTTTCCATATTCCACCTTATGCAAGTTGTCCTCCACACATCCATAGTGGTCAAACTTGATAAATTTGAGTCATGGAGCACTTGGGAAACCACTTGGAATCAAATCTGATTTATTCCTGGCCTTCCTAGCTCATGTCTTCTTTTTCTGCTTTATTGCCTGCTTTTTCTGAGTTTTAAGGCAATTGGGAAAGTTTGACTAGGTTAAGTTAACCTGTTTTTTTGTCCTCGTCATCCTCCACCCTTTTCTCCTAAGAAAAGCATGTATGATTTGTCCTTCCATCACCTATTAGCTTGCCTGATTTATTTTTCCAATTCGTGAGCTCCTAGACAGATTTGGAAACTGCTTTATGCACCTATGGGGGATTTGCTTAGATTTAGTAAGCCTACTTTTGACCAAATTCGAATGGAATATTCATGCATTTGAATCTATCATGTAATTATTTATTGTGGCAGCCTATGACTTCACAGGGTTGGCTATTGTACACTTATTCAATACAGATTAGTGTTCTGCTCCATGTTCAGTCTCCTTTGTGAGTAATTTGCATGTGTAATTGGATATTTTTGTGAGTGTAATTGTTCGAACACCTGGGCTCAATTTCCACAGATAACTATGGGTTGATTATTCTAACACCCCCCCCTTAAGCTTGACTTTGTGAGTAATTATCAAAAAACTATAGGGCCTAGCAACAAGGCTTAGTCAACCTTTACATACTGCATGTCCATTTAACCAAGGAAAGAGGCAAAAACCCAATGGGAAAATCCTCCCTTAAACATGGATAGTAAAACAAAATTTGAAAATATTGTCATCAATCATGATTCATGTAATTATCAGCAATCCTCAGCAGTGGTTTGAGATTTCTGAATGTCTTCTCACAAAAAAACTTTGGTGAAGATGTCTGCTACTTTTTCTGAACATGCACAAAAGAGTAGGTGAATGGTGCCATCATGCACAAGCTGTTGATGTAGTGCATATGGATCTCAATGTGTTTGGTTCTCTATCTCTGAAATGGATCATTGTATATTCGAATGGTGCTTTTATTATCACAATAGATTCAAAGCCACACTCACCAAGTATTCCCTGCAACCATAAACATTGAGTTGCTACATTTACAATTCCTCTGTACTCTGCTTCTGTAGATGAGAGTGCTATGGAACTCTATTTCTTGCTTTACCAGCTTATTGTTCCTTCAGCAAGCATGAACACATATCCTGATACTGACTTTCAATCTGTTTTGTCACCTTCCCAATCACTGTCAGTAAACCCAATCAAATCAAGATCAGATTTAGCTTTGTGGAAGATCCCATGCGTTCTTGTTCCTTGAACAAAGTTAAGGATCCTTTTGGCTGCTCTCCAATGGATCTCATGAGGATGATCCATGTATCTTGAAGCCACACTTACTACATAATAAATATCAGGTCGAGTGTGTGTAAGGTAAAGAAAACACCCAATCAACTGCCTATATAGTGTATTATTTACCATAGGAGAACAACCTGCTTCTTCAAACTTAACTTCTAAAAGGAAGGGAGTCTTGCTTGGCTTGCGATATTTCATGTTGAAATTGTTCAGCAAATCTAAAGCATACTTGGACTGATGTAATTTTATTCCATGTTGGGATTGAGCAATTTCGAGACCCAAGAATTGGCTCAACAACCCCAAAACAATCATAGAAAATGCATGGTTCATTGCATCCTTCAAGGAGGCAATCTCTTTCTTTGAACTTCCTGTAATCAGAAGCTCATCCACCTACAAGACAATAATCATCAAATAACCATGAATCAGATTCAAATAAATGTTAGGATCAGACTTGCATCGAACAAAACTCAATGACAGCAGAAATCCATCAATCTTGGCATACCAAGCCCTAGGGGCTTGCTTGATCCCGTACAAAGATTTCTTTAACCTACACACAAAATATGGATTAGAAAAAAACCCTTGAGGTTTCTGCATGTAAATATATTTATTAATATCTTCATTCAGGAAATCACACTTCACATCCATGTGATGTACCTCCCACTGCTTTGAAGCTGCAATGGCTAAGGCTAGCCTTATGGAGTCCACCTTTGCCACTGGTGTAAAGGTTTCATTGTAGTCAATACCATGTACCTGTGAGTATCCCTTGGCTACCAATCTTGCATTATATTTAAAAGGTGAACCATCAGCAGCAAACTTATTTTTTAAAACCCACTTACATTGAACTAGCTTCCTCCCTGGGGGAAGATCAACCAATTCCCAAGTGTTGTTCTTCCGGAGTGAGCTGAATTCTTCTTTCATGGATGTTTTCCATATTGGATCATGTGCTGCATATTCATATGTATGTGGGTCTGATTCAACCATCAGATAGCACTTCTCTACAAACAAAGGGTCTTTCATACACAGGGCACTCTCAAACTGAGGTCTAGTCCTCATATGATCACTAGGATTTCCATCTAGTTCCCCAGCTACATGAATGGCATTTGCTGCCAATTTTAGTCTTGTAGGAATGTCAATATCGGCAATTAAATCATCATTATTAGACATATCAGAATCAGCAAACTCATTTGTATCTCCACTTACATTCAGTGGTTCTAGTGGTGAAGAAGACTCTCCAACTTCAACTGCTGCTAAAGGCTCTTCTTGGAACTAAACAATCCTTTCAATGAAGGATTTGTTTGTGCTCAAGTTGATCAGCTTGTACCCTTTTGAATATTTAGAATACCCAACAAATAGGAACTCTTGTCTTTGGGGCTGCAAATCCTTTCTCTTTTCAGTTGGAATTCTAGCCCAAGCCTTAGAGGCAAAAATCCTGAAATGGGTCACATCTGGCTTGTGCCCACTCCAAGCTTCGAAATGAGTCATACCATCAAGATTTTTATGATGCACCCTATTCTAGATATAGGATGCACAATTTATAGCCTCGACCCAAAAATTTGGTGGCAAATTCTTAGCCTCCATCATACAGGCTTCCATCTCCTTTAGTGATATGTTCTTTCTCTCAGCAACACCATTTTGTTGTGGTGTGTAAGGGATTTAATTCTACATATTTAAAATATTGAATGAACTCAAACTTGACATACTCACCACCATTGTCAGATGTGAGGATCTTGAGTCTCCTCCCATACTGGTTTTCAACCAAGGCTTTAAATACTTTGAAGAGGTCAAAAACTTCAGACTTGTTCTTTAGGAAGTAAACCCAACAATACCTAGAAAATTCATCTATGAAGGTAAATGCATCTTTGGATTAAATCATGGACATATGAGGAAATGTACCAGAAACATCACTATGGATCAACTCAAGAGGTGTAGAGGTTCTCTCATGACTAGCTCTCTCAAATTTATGCTCTGGGTCTTTTCCTAGGATACAACCTTGACAAACTCCCTTGGAAAACTTAGACTTGGGTAACCCTATGACCATATCTTTTTCACTCAGATCAGAAAGATACTTATAGTTAAGATGGACAAATATTTCATGTCAAAGCTTTCTTACCTCATTAGCGTGAATCAGAAGAGCAGAGGGGATTGAGTAGGGTAGAAAATGTGAAAACATGTATACCTTTGAAGTGTGATCTAAACAGCTTTTCCAATGAATTTACCATTCAAGATCTTTGTGATCTCAACATCATCAGAGGAGAAGATGACCTTCTTTGGAGACCCTGTGGGAGTCATCTGATACACTGACAAGAGGTTAGGGGCAAGACCTGGAACGTACAACACATTATTGAACTTACCATGGTCAAGATCAATCCTTCCTTTCCCCAAACTGTTAGTGAGAGAGTCATCTCCCAACACTATTGGTGGACCTTTCAACATGTTAAGAGAGGATAATGCCTTCTTGGTCGAAACCATATGTCTAGAAGCTCCAGAGTCTATGATGAAGCTAGGTGAGATTGATGTGCTAGCAACCAAAACATGTACTCTCTCTCTGTCCTCTGAATTTGATCCTCCTTCCCTCTTCTTTGAGCAGTCAGAAAGGGAGATGTTATTCTTCTCCAGGAGTTGGGTCAACATGTCAATTTGCTTCTTGATACAAGATCTCTCAGGATGATAGCCCTTGCTATAGTATGCGCACTTGATCATTTCTCTTTTGTTCTTCTTCTTCTGGAATTTCTTCTTAGAGCCTTGGGGATCCTCTTGAGACTTATTCTTGTCTCTCTTTTTCTCAGGTGGCTTCTTATATTTCTTCTTTCCTTTTGAATACACCCTCGAATCTGTAGCAACCAAAGCTTAGTCTTTGGAATTTTTTATGGTGCCCATCATCACCAGTTTATCTTGTTCTTGTGTAAGGTGTTACGGAGAGAAATTCCTATGGCTTGGGGTACCACAACAGACAGCTTAACTCAGAAATCAATCCTTCCCTATATGCAAGAGAAACCAAACCTCTAACACTAAAGGATCTCGGTTCGTACCTTATTCCATATGGTTGATGTAGATCCCCGTTGAGCTTTTCCAATCTCACTTGTATTAGCAATTTGCTTCCTCAACATTCATCAAACAAGACAAGCATGCTATATATAATTGTGTTAGACCTACTCTAGCATATATAATCAATAATATATAAACATTTAAAAGAATCCATGGATCAATTACTCATTTAAATACACATTATTGGACAGGAAAATATATTTCTCTTGATATAAAATAGAGATTACAATAGTGACAACCTCTGTCGGTACGTCTGCAAAGCGGAGAAACTGAGGCCCCCACTTGGGCCTCCACCACTTCAATCCGCCATCTCTTGATAGAAATATCACAAGAAAAAGGAAAGCTTGGGAAGAACACAAGGTGCTCCAAGGGACAAGGGGATGCAGGCTCAAGTACAAGCTCCTCAACAATGGACTATAGTTTTCGTGCTCTTTAATTCCTCCCCTTCAATGTATCCAAAGGGTTCCTTATATAGCTCTTCAATGGGGTAATGGAAGGTCGAATCCGAGTGATATCAAGGCGTATGGAAGGCCAAGATACAAGTAAATCAGATACACATCAAGGAAAACTCCAAAATCATTTGGCCTTTTGCACACATCTCGATGTACGCGGGTTTAACGGTCAAATCCACGTATATACATGAGAAAGGGATTAAAAGTCACGTATGGGAATTATTGCATGTTTTTAGGGATGATCTTGGAAACATAAAAGGTAAAAAAATGGTCCATGGGGTCTAAGGAGTCTGCAGAGGGACATAGAAGGACATAAAAGTGTGATCCACCATGTGTGGTAAAATCAGCTATAACATAAGGGATTCCATGAACTCTGCAAGCTTAGGCATATTCCAGGATCGAGCTGTCAAATTTGTGGCATGGAAGGTCGAAAAAAAAAATGAATAATCAAGGCCAAGCTTCAAGAGTATGTCCAAAACTAGTTTCTCTTCCTTCTTTTCAATTCTACACTTTTTTAGCTGCAAAACAAGGGCTTTAAACTTGGAAACATAGAGTTGCAAGGATTCGAAGCTACTGGGACTCAAAGAGATCAATTCATTCTTGATTTGATGTCCTCTCATCTCATATTTCTTACAAAAAATCTCTACAAGATTTTCCCACACTTCATTAGGTGATGTCAATCCATCAATATGGAAGAGGAGGTCTCTTGAAATGCTCAGACACAAAAGACCATAGGCCTCATCCCTCCTGTTGTGCCATTTTATTTTCTCTGCATCTGCATTGGGCTATGCCTCAGTTTCCATATTCACCCTATAGAGACCTTTTTCTCTCAATAGTATCTCCATCTCTGATTTCCATTCAAGGAAGTTAAATGGAGTCAAGATGATCTTCTGAGATTGATCCATAGCTTAGACACTGTGCCCTTCAGTCAGCGAAATATGCTCCCAGTCAAGATGTCGAACCTGTAATGGAAAAATGGAAGGAAAGAAATCGATCTAAAAAGGATCTGATACCATGTGGAAATTGAACCCAAGTGATAGAACAATTGCACTCACAAAATTGCTAATTAAACATGCAAAATTACAAACAAAGGAGACTGAAATTGGAGCATAACACTAATATGTATTGAATAAGTGTACAATAGCCAACCTTATGAAGTCATAGGCTGCTGCAATATATAATTACATGAGATATTATAATGCATAAGGATTCCATTCTAAATAGTCAAAAAGTAGGCTTACTAAATCTAGTCAAATCCCCCATAGGTGCATAAAGCAGTTTCCAAATCCACTTAGAGGCTCACGAATTGGCAAAGTCAAGTAGGCAAGCTAATAAGGGATGGAAATAAAACTCATACATTATTTTATTAGGAGAAAACCATGGAGGAGGATGAGGGCAAAAAACAAGTCAACTACACCTAGTCTTACTTTCCCTTTTGCCTTATTTCTCAATAAAACAAGCAACTTAGCCGAAAAAGTAGATATGTACTTTGGAGGATCTGGAATAAAGCATACGTGCTAAATATGGTTTCTAGGAGGTTTCCCAAGTGCTCCATGACTTAGTTTTAGCAATTTTGACTGCTATGACATGTGGAAGACAACTTTCATAGTGGAATATAGGAAACTAGGGAAATAAGACAAAAATGTATTAATTAATGTCTAAGGTAGGTAACTATGGGTTGATTATTCTAACATTTTTGGGGGTCTTCAGATTGACCATATTCATAGGGATATTAATTAAGTGGTCGATGCACTCTCCAGAGAGGATTTATCTTGTTGTTAGAACATTATAACCCACTCCATACTTGGGATACAAATAATTAATCATCTTTGGTTAACTTCCCATATTTTAGGCTAGGTAGTTGGCCTCCACTTGCACCACTTGGTCAATAGTTTCTATATTTACCCCAGGAGCGCATATGTTGGAGCAGGGTCCCATAGCTATAGAAGAAGCTACTAGTTTTGGCGGAAGGATAAGCTTCAGTGGAAAGAAGTTAAGACAGAGCTACGATGCCGTAGCACATTTCCAGCTGGAGAGCAGAGCCGAAAACCGTGACTTTTTGAGATGCGAAATTCAAAGAAAGGCAACGGTACCTGAGTGGCCGAGAAGGGAGAGCTCACCCACTGCATTGAAGGCAGTGGCAGAAGACAGGAGGGCTCAGCGACCCTCCTAAAGAAGAAGGAGCAACGAGGCTCAAGCATTGAAGGTGAAGGACAGAAAGCAAATAAGCGGTGCATAGTACCCATGGTCAGTGCTGGGAAGCATGGAAGACTGCAAAAAGCTGTGGTGTGATGGGAAGTGGCTACCTCAAGGATAGAGAGGACCGACTGTCACTAATTAGGGTTTGGGTTACTGTTGGGACAGGCCCACAGTGTTGTAAAAGCAGGACCTTCGGGCTGCTTATAAAAGAATGTAATTTTGTATTGTAAAGGGTTAGTTAGTTAGTTAGTTAGTTAGTTAGTTAGTTAGTTAGCTAGTTGGTTGGATAGACAGTTAGACAGTCGTGAATGAAATAGGCAATAAGGATAAGTAGACTATTGTAAAAGCCAAGCTCTGGTTCTGGTCTTAGCTGTAGCAATCTTACTGAAACCAGTAGCTGGCTTATAGAGCATGCATGTAACGATCCACAGGGATCGACTGAGAGGGGAGAGTATATTGTAAGAGAGCAATATAGAGAGAAGAGAGATCTAAGAGAGAAGATCTTGAGCTACATATGCGGTGCAGCAGAACTGTGTTTTACTTTCCCCTTGAGCTATAATAGAAAACACAGTTCTGTGGACGTAACTTCCATCCTAGAGGTGAACCACGTTAAAATATGTGTTATGCGACTGATTTATGTGTTATGTTTACTTATGCATTGCTCAGTTATTTCTTGGACTTCGTTGCAGTTTAATGGATGAATGTATTAATCAGTTCACCACAGCACAGAAGGATAATCTTAAGTTAAAATCCTTTGGCAGGTTGTATGTGTTTCATTTATGTTTGCGTAAACAGCTACTGGTTGCAGTATTGAATAGCTTTGTATGTTAAGTCTTGCATGTCGACACGAGCAACGCTAAGTGCACTAAACCACGGAGGTAGGATATCACAGAGAGGTGATATCACATCGGCAGAGAAGCTGCGGTGCATGAGACCGCAGGTTGAGGACTTCGCGTTGAGCAGGAGCTGCATGTCGCACGGTGCATGGCAATGCGCTAAGGCTGGAAATATCGCAAGTCAGGGAAAGTGTGCATCATAGAGAAGGACCGCACGGTGGTGGAAAGAAACATCTCACGGCTAGAGGAGCTGCGCGACGACGGAATTGCACGACGCGAGCAGGAGGTCACGCAACGCACAGATGCAGGAAGAAGGTCTCGTGGCTAGGAGAGCTGCGCGACGACCAGTAGGATTTCCTTGGAACCTGGTCCAAGACACTTGAGTCCTTGTCCAACCCATTAGATTCACTTCGAGTGAAACTTCAGGCCGCCTTGCGGTCTATCGCCAAAAGGGCCAGTGAGCTAGGGGTGTTGTTGGTTGATTATAGTAAACCCAGGTCTTCCCATGCAATCAACAAATGGTTCCGTTGCCGGTTTGAACGACTGGGAGTTAATGTTCTGTTGGCATCCTACTAGAGAAGAATTCCACCAGTGGCTAGATTCAGACTTAAGGGAGTTTTCCAAGAAAGAAAACCGAAGCCCTAAACTGAGCACAGAGGCCTAGTTAGTAAATTACATCGCTTCAGACATACACGCTATATTTTTTGCAACCTACGGAAATTAGCTTTTCAACTGGTTATCTAAGTTGACAGATAGGAATACATTCAAGAAGAAAAGAAACATTGTCTAGACATCGGAGCTGATTTAGACCATGCAGAACCTCCACAATCCAATTACGAGAGCAGTGGACTTCTGGCTGACAAGTGTGCTAGAAGGCTTTGTTACAGAATTTGCAGTTGAAAAGAGAAAGAGCTTCAGCGCAGCTGAACGATACTTCTTCAGAGGATATCGTGGTAAGTACCTAAGATCTCTAAACTTGTCCCTTAAGATGCTGCTATATGAAAAAGGAATAATGGATCTAGTCTCAGATAAATAAGTAAAGATAGTAATGTCACAAGAGTTTGAAAGTGATTTTGATGACATTGGACGAACACGTAGTGGAAAGAAGTATAAAGTAGATTTTAGCTCTCCTGTATTTGAAGATAGTTCAGACAGTATTAGACAACAGAGCCCTAGCACCACAGAAGAACCAGAGGGGGGTATCCCTTACCACCCCTATACTCCACAGAAAGAGACAGGGACTCAGAATAATCCCGTAGGTACTCCATCTAGTAGCTCACAGCCAGTACCTACTACCACTACAGCACCTTCACCTACACCGCTGAGTGGTAGTACCCCAGTCAGTCAGAACCAACCACAGAGAAATAGAATGGGAGACAACATGAAGCTACCTATTTTTAAAGGTACAGGAGCAGAAGACCCGGAAAAGCATTGGTTCCTATGCGAAGCTATGTGGACCATTAAAACAATCAACGATGATAACCTTAAACTTGTACAGTTGGTCACCACACTTAGAGACAGAGCCTTGACATGGTACATAAAGTATACTACATTACCCAAGATGCTTGCCCAGGTCAAGAACGCCATGATTAAAGAGTTTAAGAAACCTAAGTCTGAGTCTCAGTGCATTACAGAGCTTAAGGATATTAAGCAGCTACCATCAGAGTCGGTATGGGACTTTGACCAGAAATTCAAAGCTCTTATAGACCAAGTAAGTTTCGAGTTTGCGACGAAGCAGCATAAGGAATGGTTTATTGCAGCACTGCTCCCTCATATCAGAATGCCACTAATGCAGCAGAAACTCACTACTCAATATGAAGCGCTGGAGATAGAAATGAAACTAGAGGCTTCACCTTTAGCAGAAACCAGTACAGGCATGAAAACTCTACAGACCCAGTTGGCCAACCTCACGTTACAGATACACGAACTTAAAAAAGGCAAAGAGGTTATGCAAGACATATGGTGCATAAAGTGTAGAGCACAGGGCCATAGTAAAGACAATTGTCCAGTATTTGTAGAATATTTAGCATTAGGGGCTCCTAACCCCTTACCATGAACACAAGGGCCATGGTGTGAAATATGTAAAACACAAGGACATCCGCCTCAGCAATGCCCTTTGCTTCAGAAGTATGTATAGACACCTAAAAACCTATATTGTATCTTCTGTAAATCTGTCGGGCATGATCAACAAGACTGCCGAGCTTATGATCTCATGTCAGAAAGAACACATGATGTATACAGAGTCCAAGCAGACACACAGGGTCCAGCAACAGGACCACAACCGGATCAGGCTTACGGAGGCCGTGCAGGAGGATTCATAGGACGAGATCGTGGAGGAGGCTTCGCATGTGGAGAAGGATTTGGCTGAGGAGGAGGTTTTGGCCAAGGTCATGGACCAGTCACTTGTTATAATTGTGGAATCGTAGGACACTATGCTAGGGACTGTCAGAACGCCACTACTACTTGTAACTACTGCAAATCTTATGATCATACTATAGAAGAGTGTCCTATATTGATAGCTAATATCAGAGACCCTAAACCATCTGCACACTAGAACATCCAACTTATCGTTGCTGAGCAGTCAGAACCAGAACCAAGAGTCAATATTGTGACTCGGAGCAGTGCTTCCACCAGTGGCACATCGCAGGAGACCGGAAAGAACACAAGTCAGGGGTGGGTGCGCAGAGCTCCTAGTAAAACAACAGCACTCGACCTACAGCAGAATAAAGAGACCTTTCATGAATCCAAGGCTTCCTTTGATGAACCTACACTATCAGGACCGCAGGTACCGCCATCTAGGAGCGTACCACAGCAAGTACCTTGTAGCGATAGCCCTGAGCAGGCACAGTAGGCTACCACATCGGGAAGATGAGATGAGGATGAATCGACAGGAAGTGTACAATCCTTCCTGCAAAGCTGCTTGAAACTCCTGAGAAATGATAAAGCTTTCGATGAGCTACAGCGCATGATAGATCAGTGTCAGCGACCCTCTCTCTCGGGCAGTGCACACCGCGCTGTCCATAATATTACGAGACATACAAGGACAGGAAGAGAGATGAAATTCATAGCACAGATTGGTGAGTTTGAAATGGATGAGGTTGTCTTAGATCTAGGATCAGAGGTGAATGTTCTAACTAAGCAGACATGGGAACAGATGGGTAGTCCTCAGTTAGCCCTATCGCCTATCCACCTGAGATTATCTAATCAGCAGCGAATATCACCATTGGGTCGACTACCGCAGGTGCCAGTTGATATTGACGGAGTTCATACTTTTGTGGACTTCAAGGTTATAGAAATCATTGGCAACAGTCGACCATATCTAGCACTATTAAGTATTGATTGGGAAATTGGTAGCAAAGCTGTCATTGACCTAAAGAAAAGACAAATGACCTTTGAGGATGCGCAGATCCGGGTCATCGCATCGCTGGATCCTTACCAAGGTCCTAGATATATTGAACCTATTCGAGCAGAGGAAGAGGCACATAACATCGATAGTCTCTACCAGATGACTACGAACCAGAATGACTACATCAATCCAACCGCAGAAGGGAACATTAGTTGGCGATGTGACAGCTCATGCGCATCGGATTCTGATGTTGGTCTAGAAAACTGGCAGAACAGACTTGACGAAGTCTTAGCGCGTAGATGTGCGTTTATCAGTAAATCACTGCGATGAATTGGCGCCGAGATCGCTGAGACTCCATCATATCATGCTCTGACAGATATCCAGGATTTTTTTGAACAGTTTGAGCAACAAATTCCTCATGAGCAGAGGATCGCAGCTATGGACCTTGCAGTTCGAGCCACACCTGCAAGATGGTGGTATGCGCATAAAGAGAATATCGCATCATGGGATAATATAAAAAGACTGATGGCAATCAGATTTTCTGACGACAAAGAGTATGTTGAGCAGAAGTACACAGGAGAAGCTGACCCCAGGGTACACATTCAGACATGTGAACAGAACTGGTCGGACATTCCACAGGATGAATGGGTTCACAGATTCATTCACACATTGGACACATTTCCAAGGAATTGGTATACAGAGACCGAGCTGTGCAAGGGAACAACCACATGGTCACTTATGATAGATAGCTTCCTACTCACCTTTGCATTTGAATTAGAACATCCAAGTGTTGCTCAGGCCCTAGACATAATCAAGACAAAGATTTTTGAGGATCGCACCATCTCAGTACCAGTCCAACCTGAGTGGACTATCTAGCTAGAAGAGGCGTTGGAATGCTATAATTTTGCATCAGAATCAGAGGAGGCGGATGAGGATCCTCGGAACACCAACATTCCGGAATCAGAAGGGACTCGCGATGTGGAGGGACCACAGTTAGAGATTCCAGCAATCACCGAGCCCATCAAGATTAAAAAGATCAATATTGGCACAGACGCAGAACCTAAGTTTGCCTCTATTGGAGACTACTGGAATGATGAAACAGTCAGACAGATTGCAGATCTGCTACATCACTATCAGGACCTATTTCCCACCAAGTTCACAGAGATGAAGGGAATAGTTGGAGACCTGGGAGTCATGAGGATACCATTAAAGGAGGATGTTAGACCAGTTAAGCAGCACCCATATAGATTGAATCCACGCTACAAAGAAAAAGTAAAGGATGAAATTGATAAAATGCTAGCAGCAGGCATCATTGAGCCAGTAGAGGAAAGCGAATGGGTTAGCTCTATGGTAGTGCAAGAGAAGAAAACAAAAGGGGACATCAGGATCTGTGTTGATCTGCGAAAACTCAACGATGCATCACTTCATGATCCATTTCCAACACCGTTCACTAATGAAGTATTAGACAACGTGGGAGGACAAGAGGTCTAATCCTTCATCGATGGGTTTTCAGGCTACCATCAGATCAGAATACATCTAGAAGATCGATCCAAGACCACCTTTGCAACAGAATGGGGCTCGTTCTAGTATACGATAATGCCCTTTGGTCTTAAGAATGCACCAGCTATATTTTCTAGAGTAGTAGTTGCTGTCTTTAAAGAATACATCCATAAGTTCTTAGAAGTATATTTCGATGACTGGACTGTATTTGGGTTAATCGATTAGCACATAGGCAATCTAAGACTGATGTTAGAGAAATGTAGGCAGTACCAAATTTCTCTAAACTTGAAGAAATGTATATTTTGTGCACCATTTGGTATTTTGTTGGGCTATATTGTTTGCAGACAAGGCTTGATGGTAGACCCCGCCAAGATCGCTATCATTGTAAACCTTCCAGCACCTAACTCAGTCAAGCAACTGAGGACAGTACTTGGTCATACCGGGTATTATAGAAAGTTCATCAAGGGCTACGCAAAGATTACAGCGTCGATGGAGAAATTGCTCAAGAAGGATGTAAAATTCCTATGGAACGAGGAATGCCAGCAGAGTCTAGACATACTTAAGGAGAACATGGTTACAGCACCCATCCTAGTATTTTTGGACTAGACTAAGCCTTTCCATGTACATGTGGATGCATTCGGCATCGCATTAGGAGTCGTCTTGACCCAGCCAAGAGAAGGGGATCTTGACCATCCCATCGCATATTCCAATAGAAAGCTATCAACAGCGGAAAAGAACTACACCACGACAGAAAGGGAGGGCTTAGCTATGGTATCTGCGCTGTAGAAGTTCAGGCACTATCTATTGGGTGCTTCGTTTAAAATGTTTACTGACCATTCCGCATTGAACTACCTAGTCAATAAACCAGTGTTAGGGGGGAGAATCTGCAGATGGTTACTCCTCTTCCAGGAGTATGATTTTGAAATCATTGTGAAACCAGGAAGACTGAATGCAGGACCGAATCATCTGTCGCGGTTAGACTCAGGAGAAGAGCCCAGTAACCTAGAAGACAATCTACCAGATGCGTCGTTGTTTTCCATACAGATTGCAGATGAGTACTATGCCGACATTATTCAATTCCTCACCACAGGAGTAGCACCTGACGAATTTACCAAGCAGCAAAAGAAGCAGTTGGTTGTTAAAGCAGCAGACTTCACCCTCATCACAGGACACCTATACAAGTTAGGTCCGGATGAAGTTCTGCGTGGAATGCGTGATGCCGTACGAAAAAGATGCTATTATCAAAGAGGCTCATTCAGGAACCGCAGGAGGACATTTCGCAGGAAAACTGACTGCGCAGAAAATCCTGGAGGCAGGATTATGGTGGCCTACATTGCATAAAGACACTAAGGACTTTTGCAGATGCTGCGATATCTGCCAAAGGGTAGGAAAACCCTCGCGATGCGATGAAATGCCGCTGTGACCGTAGGTCACGTTGCGCGCATTTGACAAATGGGCTATAGATTTTGTGGGTCCAATCAACCCACTAGGGAAGCGCACTGGTGCGAGATATATTATCACTGGAATAGAGTACCTCACCAGATGGGCAGAGGCCAAAGCAGTAAGAAATTGTGATGCTGCTACAACTGCACAGTTCCTTTTTGAAAACATCATCAGCAGGTTTGGATGCCCAGTAATTTTGATGAGCGACCAAGGTACACATTTCTTGAACAGTACTATTGAGGCATTAACAGAAGAATTCCAGATCCAGCACCATAAGAGCACTCCCTACCACCCGCAGGCTAATGGTACAGTGGAGGCCTTCAATAAGATTTTCGAAAATGCTCTTACTAAGATCTGCAATAGCCAGAGGAATGATTGGGACCTCAGAGTTAACGGTGTCTTATGGGCATACAGGACCACATGTAAGAAATTTACGGGACGCACACCTTTCAGATTAGTATATGGACAGGAGGCTGTTATGCCTATGGAGTATATTCTTCCCAGTTTAAGAATCGCTCAGATTACCAGGATGACTGATACAGACACAGTCGAAGCAAGGCTAGCACAGTTGCTTGCCTTAGAAGAAGACAGGTTCATCGCCGAATTCCATCAGAGAGTGCAGAAGGCCCGAGAAAAAGCTTGGCATGACAGACACATTAAGAATAAGACTTTCCAGACTGGACACCTGGTGCTCCTCTATGACAGCAAATTCATCAAGTTCCTAGGGAAGTTTAAGACACATTGGCTAGGGCCATATCAGATACAGCAAGTCACAGAGGGAGGTGTCGTTCAGCTCAGCCAGCTGAACGGGGAGCTTTTTCCCACATGGATCAATGGCAGTAGGCTTAAACTCTATAGTGATAGCCACCTCGCCTCTCAGCCCTAGCTTAAACCAGCCGCAACGGTGTAGATGTCTAGTGTAGTTGAAAGGAGGCATCGCACCGAGAATGAGTCTACACTGGTAGAAATTTTCTAAGAATGAGGAATGAGGAGTCAAAAAAAAAAAAAATTAATTTTTAACACTGTTTGTTCGCGCAGGTGATGCGGAGTTGCATCGCAGCAGTAAGATGTTTCCCCCTACCACGTACTCAGTTTGCAACCGACAGTGGGCTAGTCAAGTCACTATCTGATAGGTAGTTAATGAAGAAATGACCGGTATCCCCTACCGTAGATTTGGCAGCGGTATAATAAATTTTTCTGGATTTGGTAAATCTCCGACGACACCGATGCCTGTATATGCAAGCTTTGAGGGACACGTGATCAGATCTCAGCAATTATGACAGATCAGAATGACGGGTAGGGTCTTGTCCAGGTAATTATGATGACCAACGGGTGTGACCCAGGATAACCGTTGCGTCCGGTAGTATGCCTTCGGCATAAAAGCAGACATCCTTCAAGTAGGAAGGGTACAGTTGCCAAATCTTGAGAACTATGGAAGGCAGTGCTAATTGTCCCCTGTGCAGAGCCAATTAAGTTGCAGAGTACAGTGACTTCCAGAGTTCGAAGCCACTGCACGCCCAGAGTATTGAGCCAAGCAGATTCTGACTAAAAACGAACCTCTAGAAGGCATGTTGAGACGTTTTGACCATGGTGACCGTAGATCTGCCATGACGACGTCGCCCAGGGATGTGAAATTAAGTACAGCACAAGTTAGACAGTCGCTAAGGATGAAGAGTTAAGCGCCAAAAGTAGAAGTTGTCACCAAAGTCTCTGCTAAGGAGGCGAAGAACGCCGAGCCGATCACTGAAGATAAGAAAGCAGAGTAGAAGAATGATGAGAAGAAATCTCCCGCTAGGAGAAAGGTAAAAATGAGAAAAAGAAAGCAACGGGAGAAATTCGCTAACCTATCTGATCAGCTAAGAGAAGCACGAAATATTGCGAAGGTACTGAAACAGAAACCTGAGGGTCAGATGCAGCATGTGGATCTGGACCACTTCAAAGAGAAGAGAAGTGGAAGAAGACTGCAAACCCAGCGGAGGGGAGACTTCCAGAATGAGGACAAAGGCTTGTTCTCGGAGTGGAGTTCATGGGTTGCTTCTTATCCGTCCACAAGGCTCTAGATGGAAGGAAATCTTTGAGAAGGCTGAAAGATACAGATTTTCCTTGTGATAAAAGTTCTAACCCAGATAAAAAGGAAAGGATATCTGTGGAACACTTCTTAAACACTAGAGCGCTCATAAAGAAGAAAGAGCGAAGAGAGCGAAACCGTGACTATGGGCAGAAAGGATAAGAGAGCCCAGCGAACTAAGTTACCAAAATTCCAAGAGAATGTGTCGAGGTAATGAAGAACGAAGTCGAAGGACTTCGACAGAAGTTGCAAAAGACTTCGCAGGAGGCGAAGGAGAAGCTGCAGCAGGAGAAGCCCGTTCCAGGTGGCTCGAGGACGAGCCACAAGTAAGTGTTAGGGTACTGTTGGAGTAGGGTCCCGCAGCTATAGAAGAAGCTGCTAGTTTTGGCGAAAGGATAAGATTCGGCGGAAATAAGTTAAGACAGAGCTACAACGTCGTAGCATGTTTCCAACTGGAGAGCAGAGCCGGAAACCATGACTTTTTGAGATGCGAAAGTCAAAGAAAGGCAACGATACCTGAGTGGCCGAGAAGGGAGAGCTCACCCACTGCATTGAAGGCAGCGGCGGAAGACAGGAGGGCTCAGCGACCCTCATAAAGAAGAAGGAGCAACGAGGCTCAAGCATTGAAGGTGAAAGACAGAAAGCAGAGAAGCGGTGCATAGTACTCATGGTCAGTGCCGGGAAGCATGGAAGACTGCAGAGAGCTGTGGTGTGACGGGAAGCGGCTACCTCAAGGACAGAGAGGACCGACTGTCACTAATTAGGTTTTGGCTTACTGTTGGGATAGGCCCACAGTGTTGTAAAAGCAGGACCTTCGGGCTGCTTATAAAAGAATGTAATTTTGTATTGTAAAGGGTTAGTTAGTTAGTTAGTTAGTTAGTTAGTTAGTTAGTTAGCTAGTTGGTTGGATAGATAGTTAGACAGTCATGAATGAAATAGGCAATAAGGATAAGTAGACTGTTGTAAAATCCAAGCTCTGGTTCTGGTCTTAGCTGTAGCAATCTTACTGAAACCAGTAGCTGGCTTATAGAGCATGCATGTAACGATCCACAGGGATCGACTGAGAGGGGAGAGTATATTGTAAGAGAGAAATATATAGAGAAGAGAGATCTAAGAGAGAATATCTTGAGCTACATATGCGGTGCAGCAGAACTGTGTTTTACCTTCCCCTTGAGCTATAATAGAAAACACAGTTCTATGGACGTAACTTCCATCCTGGAGGTGAACCACGTTAAAATCTGTGTTATGTGACTGATTTATGTGTTATGTTTACTTATGCATTGCTCAGTTATTTCTTGGACTTCGTTGCAGTTTAATGGATGATTGTATTAATCAATTCACCACAGCACAGAAGGATAATCTTAAGTTAAAAGCCTTTGGCAGGTTGTATGTGTTTCATTTATGTTTGCGTAAACAGCTATTGGTTGCAGTATTGAATAGCTTTGTATGTTAAGTCTTGCATGTCGACATGAGCAAAGCTAAGTGCGCTAAACCGCGGAGGTAGGATATCACAGAGAGGTGATATCGCATCAATAGAGAAGCTGCGGTGCGCGAGACCGCAGGTTGAGGACTTCATGTTGAGAAGGAGCTGCGTGTCGCACGGTGCGCGGCGATGCGCTAAGGCTGGAAATATCACAAGTCAGGGAAAGTGTGCATCATAGAGAAGGACTGCACGGTGGTGGAAAGAAACATCTTGCGGCTAGAGGAGCTGCGCGATGACGGAATTGCGCGACGCGAGCAGGAGGTCGCGCAATGCACAGATGCAGGAAGAAGGTCTCGTGGCTAGGAGAGCTGCGCGACGACTAGTAGGATTGCCTCGGAACCTGTTCCAAGACACTTGAGTCCTTGGCCAACCCATTAGATTCACTTCGGGTGAGACTTCAGGCCGCCTTGCGGTCTATCGCCGAAAGGGCCAGTGAGCTAGGGGTGTTGTTGGTTTATTATAGTAAACCCGGGTCTGCCCATGCAATCAACAGCATATATATTGATTATGGTTATATTATTCCAACTTTATTGACTTCCCATAATATAAATTGCACCTTCATGTCTTCTCTGCCTTTAGAAAGTTTTATACATGCCTTTTAGTGGATGAGGGAAATCTAGTCAAACTTAGAAACTTGAATCTTTTGTGACCAACTCATCCTCCATGATTATCTCTTGAGATTCCGTGATTAGAAATATTTTTCATCACTCATCATCACTCATTCATGCTTTATCCAATCTGTTATATCCTTGAAATATTTGGAAAGTGATTAGTCACATATGGGGGTTTATCATATTTTGTAAGCCTGCTTTATGATCTAACATGAGTTGTCTCCTAGAAACTATATCTTCCTTTATAACAATGTATGACCAATATAACAATCAATCAATTATTATTCTTCACTTATCTTGTGTTCAGTCTCATTATTCCTCTCTCTATTTTTCTTTTGCATACTTGTGAGAAATATCTTGGAGCTAGATCCTTATTTTGTGTTTCCACATGGTATAAGATCTTCAATTTTACATGGTATCATATCTCTCAGGTTATCAAGTTCTACATGCTATCATAGGTTAAGGATATTAATATATAATCCCTCTACATCAGAGCACATCAAGCATCCAATTCTTCTCTGAAGAAGAGCTTGAATTAAGTTTACAAGTATTTCTTCTAGTTTATTTTGTTCATATTGTAGAGAGCATCTCTAGGAGAGAAACAAAAACTAAGCATGTAATCCTATTTATCTATGATCCCATATCCTTACAACTATCATGAATGGAAGGCCAAAATTGGCATTCTGTTTTGCAGTAATGGTCTCTACAGAGTCTCCATGGATTTAGAAAATGGTCCAAATGTTGTTGTTGAGAAAGATAAGTGGCATAATCGAATAGATGAATCCTATGGGTTTCTTTGTCTCTCTATTTATCTTAATATACTTTTTAATCTTTATGTTTTTGACAACTCCAAATCAAGTATGGACCAAACTTGAGTCTCTCTTTCGAGTACAAGATGAGATAAGAGCACACCAATTGGATAATTAGTTAATCTCATTGAGTCCAAGCAGTTTCAAATCCATTGAAGAGTTCCCCACCAAGTTCAAGAGACGTGTTCTTATTCTCAAACAATGTGGGATTGAGAAGAAGGAATATCAATTGATTGTTTCCATCCTATCAAAATTGGGTCATGAATACTCAATTTTGGTGTCAATGTTTCATGCTACTAGGCTTTCTATTTCAAATTGGAAAATTCCTTCTTTGAGTACCTTCTTTGATTCACTTGCAAAAGAGCAAGACAAATTGATTTAGATGATGAATATTAAAATATACAAAGGAAAATATCATGCTCTTATATTTCAAGGAAATAATAATGAAAATTCAAAAGAAAATAAAATAGTGAAAGAGAAGAATCCAAAGTTAGATAATAAAGATGAAGGTTCAAAAGCTATTGATTAAGGTTCAATCTCCATGAAGAAATTCAAGAATAAAGGGAGATAATCCAAGTGTTCTTATTGCAACAAGGGATTTCATAGTAATAATAAATACTTCAATAATAAGATGGAAATCATGTCTTATTTTCCTGAGAAACATAACATCGATATACCATGAACTAGTGAAGTCTGTTAATCCTTAGAACATTGTCAAAGTGCGTAGTCCCAAGGCAATGCCAACTATTCCTTGAGTGCCAAACTCAAATGATTTCCTCAATTATATGATATAGATTCATTTTATAATATATAATAATCATAAATTTTAGTGTCTTTCTTGGATAAACCACCTATCAATCCGCTAAATTCATTTCCCAATACTTGTGTTTTTCCACTAAATCCTAACTTGTATTTATCCAACTCTTTCTCACTCCATTCAAATGATTATGAATCTGATTTGGAAGAATGTTTGCAGGTTTATATGCATGTTATGACATCACCTATACACATTACCCATCCTTTTAATACTCCTAAGACGATACAAACCCCAAGTTCACTAGTTGATTCCTTATTGGATTCCTATGCAGTGTTACTTATTTTTGTTGGTTACAAATATTTTCTATTTTTCACTGGTTGGTTATTTATGACATTATTCATATTTTAAATTCTATTACAAATGTTTGTATCTAATCTAAGAATCTATGGTTCATATTTCAAGTCGATATACCATTCATATTTACTCATCCATCAATTTTACCCAATTGCTCAACCTTTTCCTATTATATCCCTGTACTCATGGAGACACTATATATTTGGTCTTTGATACTCTATATTATAATATTTATAATATTTAAAAGTATATGAAGCCTCATTTCAGAATTCAGAAGGTGCCACAATAGTTTGGAAGGAATATACATGGTCCATTTTACCATTTTGCAGTTATACCAAGAACCAATTGTATTGATTTTTTAACTCTTTGGGAAAGAGTATGCACATATCTCTTTTCCTTTATTGATTATGTTTTCATCTCAGAATCTGTTTGTAGAAAGAAACAGTCAGATAATTCTCCATCATTAGATGATAAGGTACAAGGAGCATCTCTACTTGTTTTTTGCAGATACTACACTATAGCACATGATCATATAGTTCACAAATTCTTCATCAAATTATTCAAGAAGTAGTTTAGTAAGCTCATTCAACTGAATAAAAAGACACAATGAAGACATGTTGTTATGTGATAATTGATTGACATCTGGATCTAGGATCCAAAGAAACTCTCATAATTTGCTATAGTTTACAAAACATGCACAAAATAACTAAAAGGCTGAAAATTACATACACACATGAGGTCAATAACAGATATTATTATGACTTTCCAAAATGTAACTATTTTTGGAACAAGTATATAGTACAATAGTTAAAAAACGTGAGGCCTGGGAGGCCATTTGGATGTATACAAGTGTCAGCCCAAGATTTGACCCTCAAATCCCCCTAGGTGAACCAATGAGCCTCCTAACCATCCCAAACGGTCACGAATACTTGTGTGAACATGGAAAAGGAATGCTAGAACAAAAATGAAGGTATGAAATCCATGGGCTAAGACATGGGTGAGTGACAGTGGTTCTAGGAGAGCAATAAATGCCCAAGAGAGTCCAAAAACCACCAAAACCAAGCACTGGCGCCTCAAGTTGGATGAAATCCCTGAAATTGGGGAAGGGGAGCACATGATAGTTTACTATCATCAATGTGGGAAACTAGGTTGTCATAATGATCAACATGGAGCGCCTAAACTATGCATAATTATCAACCAAATGTGCCTCAACTGTCATAAATGCTAATTTCACTAAGTCTAAACCATGGAAAACACTACATGAAAGAAAATGAATGTGTATAAGGTCTAAGACTATGGAACTAGGATGGATTATTACTCTAACACCCCCACTTAAGCCTTAATTAGTACTTCTTAAATGGTTAATATTATGGAGGCCTTGGAAACAAAGGCTCAAGTCACCTCATACAACCGAAATTTTTATTTTTCCATAGAAACAAGGTAAGGAGGAAAACCAGACGGGAACAAAACCTCCCCTAAAAAGTGGACATGAATCCAAAAATATGAAAGTGAATTGTAGCCATCACCATGCATCACTCACTCCAAGAATGGATATTATATAGGTGAATGTCTTTTCTATGAAGCACTTGGTGAAAATGTCAGCACTTTGCTCTGCAGATGGGAAATACTGCAAGGCTATCACCTGATCATGCACCAAGATCCAGATGCATGTGTATCTCAATGTGTTTGGTCATTTGTCTCTACACTATATCTATGGAAATATTGATTGCAATTTGATTGTCACACCAAATTACTATGGGTGAATCAAATGCAACTCCATGTTCTTGAAGAATACCTTGCAACGACACACATTGTGTAGTTGCGTTCATTGCTCCTCTATACTTGGCCTCAGTTGAAGAAAGGGAGATGGTTGGTTGTTTATTTATTGAACAACATATGGGAAATTGTTCTATCATGAATAGTGTAGCAGGGAATTCTCCCTTACTAAAGGGAAGGAATGGATACCTTCCATCTATAGGACAGAAGGGTAGGGTTCCTGGTGGTTGTGCAAGAAAAATGGAAAGTAAATGAAATAGAATAGAAATAAAAAAAACCCTCTGCATACAAGGTTATGAGTTGAGCTCCAAAACCCTGCATACAACAATGGAGACCTGCAAGAACATGTTAGGCCATAAACCTGCAAGCAAAGATATGTTAGAAAAACTCAAATAAACAAAACAAAACAGAAATTATACCTTCTTTTGGTGGAAATGGGCCACCATGCGCTAGCTTGGAGAAGCACCTCTCTTGAGAATGGGGGAGCTATGGCTCAACGGGAGGATGGATGAGAGGGAGGGTGAATGGATTGAGAGGAAAATGGTCTCAAGGAACTCACTCGGGCACCATAAGAATATGCAAGGGAGGAATGTTTTGAGAGTGACCCCCACCCCTCTATTTATAGCTTTTTAGGGTTCTAAGCCCTTGGTTAGGGATTTAGCCCCTTTTTTGGGATTTTAGCCCCTTTCTCTCAATATTTAGCTCTTTTGGGGGTTTTAGGATCCTTTGAGGGGTTTTAGCCCCTTTTTGGAGGATTTAGTCCCTATGAGAGCTATTTTGTCTCTTTTTAGGGGATTTTAAGCCCTTTTGCACATTTTTGAGCCTTTTTTAGGGTGTGGGGGTCAAATGGGGTCAAATGAGGGTCGTGCATGGGTATCCTTGGGTGGTATAGGACATGTAGAGCTGAGTGAGGGAGTTTTTGGGTTAACATATTGCCCCCTGATGTGTGAGGGAAGGAGCTCATTATATGGCCGACGAACATCATAGGATTTTCTGCGGAGAGGTGGTGCTTCTTGGGCTGGGGCATGGTGGCTTTTGGTTTTTGTACTAATATGGTTCCCATCAATGGGTGAGATACAAATAATGTGTGACATGTATATGGATGAGGCGGGCATCCCCATGCTTGTAACAGTGTCAAAAGAATAAAATGATCTATGCTCTATAATACAAGAGCGGATCATATACAACTAATGATACATAGTGGGTGCCTCAATGAAAGGCTAAATACAATACTGATATGAAGAAATGCTACATTGGACCCATGGCATTCTCATGGAATGCTATATCTTCATGACTGATGGCCTGCTGGATATGGAATGGTAGATAGCTATATGGACTCACTGATGGAGAATCAGATTCTATGTGGTACAAGTATACTGCATTAGTCATAAATCTATATAGAAGCACTACTGGGGCTTCTAAACACTGTCTGCAACGCAACTCAAAAATCACAAGGGACATAAACCTATTTAGGTCCCTCGAATAGACTCATCAATGTGATAGAGTCAGGTGACATCTGGGGTATTCAACCAAATACTACACAGACCAATACCTTGTACGAATCTCAATGGTGCGATGATGTAGTTGGATTCGAGCATGTGAGAAACAACCGTTCTGAGAGGAATTAAGGGCTCCTCTCAAGTGGTCCAAGGAACTCATCAATGAGGTTAATGAAACTAGGATACAGGGACCTCTAGGTCTATCCTCTAGAATACATGTGTTTTCGTCGACAGAGGGATACCTGCCCTTGGTCAAGGCAATGGTGTTTCCTTAACCAGAAGTGCGAGGGATATAACCGAAAGATGTGAGACAATCTAAGGGCGGACCCACTGAATGTGGGGGGGGTGAAGCGAAAGAGTTGAATAGGTGTAGAGGGAGTGTAGTAGAATCAAACTACCTTTGTTCAGAGTATGATGGCAGGGCGGACTAGGCAGCAAATGAAACTGACTCATGGGAATGGGATCATAGCTGTAATGTCGGGAATGTCACTGCAGATGGGAAATACTTGGGGGAGGTAGATAATTTTGGTACTGATGGGATCCAAGGAAGACACATTGCAGAGTAGTTTGAAAAAAGGCAAACCAAAGTGGGAATGTTTCCAAACTTTTATCTATGGGGTGGTGTCTAGAGACACCATTGTGGTACGATCTCGTGGACTTTTGGTGAGCCCAAGAAAGTAAATGCTTGATGGTGCTTTCAATTTTAGAGATTCTGAAAGCACGAAGAAGACTCCAGTGGGGGGTATTTTTTTTGGTAGTCTCCTATGCCCGAAAAGGGATAAAAGTATACACAGGAGAGTTCACCCATCCTTTAGGGGATGAGAGACTTCTTTACCATTGCTAGTCCAATCAGGTCGGAAAAGGTTAAATCTATACTGACTAGACGGTCATTCAGATACTTTTACGAGCATGAATGAAACCAAGTTTGCTCAAAAATATTTTCTTGATGAGAAGGATGGAAAAGAGCTTAACGAAAACCCATGGTGAGATTTTACGTAAAGTTCGGCCCCTCTACCTAAGAAAGCATAAAAGTATGCAGAGGGGAATGATCTTGGCTTGAATGTGCCAAGGCGGTCCTTTTCATTTGATGGTCTACATAGTCCACAAAAGGAGATAAATGAGATGATGTAGACTCCCTTTCCTATACTTTAACAAGTGAGAAAGGAAGCAGTTGCGCTCGACCATCTTTTCATTCTTTTAGGAGTCAGAAGAGACCTTAAAAGAAACTCTTGTATGGTCAACTGACTACAGTGGCACAGGTGGTGCCCCATGTCGGGATAGTGGACAGTGGTCCAAAGGTCATCCGTGCAGTATGGATGGAGTAGGTGGCTCTTAATCATACCAATATATGCATGGGATAGATCGTGGTAGAGGCATGCGAGTTGGTGCGGCAGAGGCACTCAAACCAAGGTGGCTCTCGGACAAAGGTTAGGAGAGCTGTGTGTGAGTTGTGATGGATGAACTTGAGTACATGTGATGTGATTGCAAGTATGGAGGTAGTTATATGCTAAGCGCATGCAACGGAAATGATCCATCCTCCATATGATGGTCCAGAAACCCGCGTAAGGTGCAGTGGGCGGATAAGACAGCTATATGTTGCAATAAAGTGATGTTCCTTACAGGCGGTGGCCCAAGAACCTGTATGAGTGGTGGTATGATGCAAGTATAGGTCCAGAGACACTTGCATCACGATGCTATACGTAAACTGAGGTAACTCTCAGGAAGTGGCCCTGAAAATTACTTGTTAAACATGAGACGATGGTCTCATTAGAAGATAGAAATTTGAGCCTAGAGGTGTGAGGGGTGTCTCGAACAAGCTTCGAGTGAATCTGAACTAGAATATAATGGTGTTGCCCCTAAATGGGGGTATTTTATTTATGGTAAAAACATTGCAAAACAAAAAAGGGAAAAACTACGCTATAAGGGACTCATAGTGGTTATATCAGGCCTAGACTCTCTTGAGGTGGAGCCCGTTATGCTGCTTCTTTAAGAGGCAGCCATATGAGTCAGCGAAGAGGTATGCCCCCTTGTCGAGATGAAGGTCATTGGTAAGGTGAGGTGATGAAATCTAGTATTTTATGGGAATAATCGATTCCACTCTATGTTTTAAAGGGAATGGGGTAAAACCAAAGGCAGTCCTACATATTTCTCTGTCATCGCATAAGTGGTGCTGGGATAGATTAGGTGGATCTTCCATGGCCAATGAGACGAAAGGGCAATTAGTGCTAGTGATCATGTAAATGGTATTGGTTGTGGTTTTGGTGGCCTTTCCACCAGTATCTATTGGAGGAAGAGGGGCAGGCCTAGAAATAGGAGGATTCTTTGATGGACCCGAAGGTAGGTGCAACATCATCTCAATTGGATGGACAAGAGTCAACACTTTTTGGGGCATCAGAGGTAGCATAGGTGGTTCAAGGTACCACACAGGAACTCCCAATGTGAAATCCTATAAATTACGGGTTTCCAAGACAGAATGTCTCATGATCCTGGATGGTAAGAAAAGGAAAAGGAAAAGAAAAAGGAAAAATATCATGTTGATCGGGAATGAATGCCACTGTTTCCTTGGTAACTGAGGTTGCAGCTATGGATGGGGAAACAATGGAAGAGATAGGTTTGATGGACCATCAATGATGGTGGGGACAAGAAGGTTTGTAGAATTGGACATGGTGTCGAAAGGAGGTGGGGGGTGAACTTCTTTGATCAGAGTGATCTCAGATTCAAGGGAATGTTGTCTAAGGTTGGATAGAGCCATTCAAAACTCAGACAAGTCTTAGAAGTGGTGAGAATAGTGTCCATACAATCCGCAAAGGGTGCAAGCATGGTTTGTTCTCAATGACTTGTTTCTCACTATTGGCCCACTTCGAAGTTCAACCATGGGGAGGTTTTTCGTTGTATCCATGGCATCCAAATGCGTGCAGATTATGGGAATCTCAAGGTAGTTTTGAGTTGGATGGCCCTATTCTTCGTAGACGGTGCAAGGCAGGATCTATCAAGGTTTAGTGGTAGCTTTCGCCTTTTTTCCCCTAGCCCTTTTTGGGTGGGGTGGTGCGGGTGTGGTGGTTGGTTTTTTCGGGCCAGGTGGAGGATGAGATTCGACCACAATGGGTTGCACAAGGGTTAAGACTACCTTGGGCATTGGTGGTTGAGCCGGTGGATCCAGGTAGCACACGAGAATTCCCAATGTAAAGTTGGGTAAGTTTAAGGTGGCCATTACTAGCTTACTCATGACACCAGGTGGGGGAAAGAGTAAGGGAATTGTGTGGATTGGAGAGGATCCCAGATAACTCCCTGATGGTTGTATGCGGGGATGAGGTTGTGGTTGTGACTGTGCATAATGCTGCAACTATGGATGATGGTGCGGCTATTGTTGATGTTGTGGCTACCGACGGTGTTGTGGTTGCAGTTGGGGCTACGACTACGGTTGTTTTTTGGGTGCAACAGTGCTGGATGAGAGCATACACAAACCCGTAGTCTCACTCTATGTCGACGGTGGTGACACTAAGGGGAAACGAGCCATCATTCTGGTATTGGTAAACAACCTAGGGCCCACATTCAATAATGGGGAGGCTGGTATGTTTTCAACCATGTTGTTGGACGCTGGGATAACATTGGCAGGTGGGTTCAACCCTTGTGGATCAATGGTGTTCATCATAGGGATAATGTTGGTGGGTTTCGTTAGCCCTTGTGGCTCGTGATAAGTCAGTTGGTCAACCATCACAATTTTCCCTTCGTGGGGGAACATCATGAGACAAAAAATAGTTGATTCTATGACTCTCATGGCCTACATATAACTTCTTCCAAGGAGAAGGTTATAGTCCAATTGAGCATTGACAACCTCTATGTCAATCAGTACTGTCTTCCTGGCTAATGTAATGGGGACATGTGGGAGGATTCCTTGGGATTTAGTGGGATGGCCATCATAAGCCTATAGAGTAGTAGAGGATGGTTGCAGAATTGGGGATCCTAGCTTCTGTCGGATTAGGGTAGACATAACGCATGTGGATACCCCCTCATCCACTATGCATCGGTGCATGACCAAATTCCAGATAGACACCGAGATTTGGAAGGCAATGGTTGATGGCATCCATAGTTGTCCATTCTCCCTGTCGAATGTGATCAACTTGGAATCAGAGGGGTCCATGGCACCAAGGGCGGCTAGTAAGGCTTTCCACTGCATTGGGAAAGTTTTGAGTACCTCAAGAGTAGACATGGAGGTAGGTGTTTGGGCCAAATAATCCACGATGTTGTAGCTGATAGCATCTCTAGCCGTGGTGTTGTTGGAAACCCAACATATGGGTGGGCGTGCGAAAGGGGGTAATCGAAGAGGTGCATTGGCCGATTTGGACATAGATGTCGCTGATGTGTCAGTGGGTTCGGTGTTGGTTCCATACTAATTTCATCTGGTTTGTAAATTGACCTCTTCAGTTGTCATAGCTAGTAGGTGGTGGACACCTGTTTTCGCCATGGGAGGTGCCTCTAGAGCATTGAGATTGGGTTGGGGAGAGGGTGCAGTTGCCACCAATCCTTGGACTGGTAATGGGTTTTGAAGCACCATAGGAGGAGGTCTTGGTGGTGCTAAGTTGGGTTGGGCTTGTTTTGGTGTATTGGTGGCATGTTGAACCTTGTTTTTGATGGCTTGTTTAGCATGACCCTTGAATGGACACTCATATGTGTAGTGCTCATAGACCTTGCATAGTGTGCAAGATTGGTTTGTACGCAACAAAGCATTGCGTTTTGGTGCATTTGGTCATTAAGGATTTTGGGCTGGCCGATTTGCCACGACATTGTTGGGAGGATTTATTTGTTGACCATCTCCCTGCGGTTGATTGTTGCCTTCATTACGGGTTCGATTATTCCTGGATTTCCCTTGTTGGTTATTGGGGGTTGTCTGGTTGGGATGGTTTTGCTATGCAAAAACCTGTCCCAATGGAGCAGGTGGATCACGGGTGGGCGCTTGTACAGCTTGCACCAGTGGTGCATAGTAGACTTGGGAGGGTACCGGTTCCACAAATGTGGGAATTTGTCTCTTGTATTTTTGTGTTGGCCAAGCTAATGCCTGGTCCTGCTACGGTGCCGCAGGTTGTGCATAAGAATTCATGGCTCCGAACTGGGACACCATTCTTGCATAGTCTGGATTTTTGTTTTGGTAGGAAATGCTAGGTTGTTGCTTGGTTGTGGTGGTATTATAGGTGGTGTCAGACGGTGTTGTGATTGGTGGGAGATAGAACCTATGATGCCATCTGCGGCATGGGACGCCCCTGGTGCATCCCGATAGGAGGTTCCTACACAAGGAGCATCTGCAATGACCATGTAAAGGTATATATACTATGCATAGATCAGATCAAATTGCTAGGCTTTTAAGATGGCCTCCTCTTCAGATTGGGGATGTTCAGATGTGATGTTTTTTGCTATAGGTGGTAGCAAGGTTTTTAGGAACCAATCCAGGAAGATCATGTCATCAAGTTGGATCTTGCACAAACTACGACGTCACTGCCACTCATGGATGTGGTCGGTTATGTGGGTCACATTATTTTGGCAACAAGATAACAAGATCTCTACCCGTTCGTTGTATCTAACAAGGAGTTGGAAATATTGCAGGAACATGAAAGCTAAGGAGTTGAAATCTGGGTACTTGGCTTGTGGTAGCTCAATGTACCACTTGGCTGCAGCACCTATGAGGGTGTGTTGGAATAGTTGGAGTCTGATTAAATAATCTACGATGATGTTTGATAAGTACCATAGATGAAACGTCATGATGTGGTTTTGGGGACACTCCCCTGCCTTCCGTTCAAACTTGGGAATGTCTGAGGGAAGTATGGTTGGCATGGGAGGCCAAAACGTCTTATGGCGTATAGGGTCATTTGTTAACTGAGCCAAGTCAGGAAAGTTGAGATAGGCCATGAAAGGGAGGTTTGACCCAAGTTTGATGTGATATGGGGCAGCCATGGTGGCGGGGTTCGCAGAGACATGATGCACCTACATAAATGGGGGTACTTGTGGTATCATTGTGGACGAGCTAGTGCCCCCAAGTGTGGTGGGAGGGGAAGTGTAGGTGGAAGATACATTTCCTGTTAGAATAATCAAACCCATAGTACTACCCACTTAGACATTAATTCATTTATTTTTGTCTTATTTTCCTAGTTCATGAGTCCCACCATGTGCAAGTTGCTAATTGCCTATCCATAGAGGTCAAACTTGCCATCTTTGACTCATGTAGCACTTGGGAAATCCTAAGGAATCAAATCTACTTTATTCCTAGCCTCCTAGGCACCCTTCTACTTTTTCTGCTTTATTGTCTGCTTTTTCAGTGTTTTAAGGCACATAGGAAAGCAAGACTAGGTGAGGTGAACTTGTTTTTTGCCCCTTTCATCCTCCACTCTTTCCTCCATGAAAAAGAATGTATGAGCTGCCATTCCACCACTCATTAGCTTTCCCATGTGCCCTTTCCAATTCGTGAGCCTCATGACAGATTTGGGATCAGCTTTTTACACCTATGGGGGATTTGCCTATTTTGGGTAAGCCTGCTTTATGCTAGTTTTGGATGCCTCCTTATGCATTCGATCTCTTGATGTATTCTATATATTCAGCAACCTATTTTATTACAGGGTTGGCTATTCTACACTCAGTTAATATAATTTTGTGTTACAGCTCCATATTCAGTCTCCATTGTTAGCAATTTTGCATGATCAATTGATAATTGTTGTGGGTAAAATTAATCTACTGCTGGCCTGAATTTATACATGGTATCAGAGCCATTGTAGGTTGTTACTCTCCTTCAAAAAAATTTTTGCAGGTTCGCATCAAGACTGGGAGCCTTCTACTGACAGCCGGGACAGATTTTCTAAAGCTATGGATTCACAGAAAACTATCTTGACTCCCTTCAACTACTTTGAATGGAAAGCAAAGATGGAGATCTTGTTGAGAGTGAAATGCCTCTACAGGGTGACTATGGCTACAGAATCGGAGCCCAATGCTGCTGCAGAGAAGATCAAATGGCACAATCGGAGAGATGAGGCCTATGGCCTCCTATGTCTCAATATTTCCCGAGACCTCCTTTTCCATCTCGATGGATTAACTTCACCGGATCAAGTATGGGAGAATATTTCTAATATTTTTGGAAAGACAGATGAGATGAGAGGACATCAGATCAAAAATGAGTTGATTTCTCTGAGTCCTAGTAGCTTTGAATCCCTGCAGCTATATTTCTCCAAGTTCAAAGCACTAGTTTTGCAGTTGAAGCAGTGTGGTATCGAAAAGAAAGATGATCAGCTCGTATTGGCCATCCTCTCAAAGCTAGGACCTGACTACTCAGTCTTTGTTTCGACCTTATATGCCACAAAACTCACAGCTCGAACCTGGAAGATGCCTAGGCTTGCAGATTTCATGGAATCTCTCACACAAGAACAAGACAAGCTGGTGATGATGGGCACCATCAAACCATCCAAAGATCAAGCTTTGATTGCTGGAGATTCGAGGGTGGATTAAAAAAGAAAAAATAAAGCTAAAAATCCACCTAAGCAAAGAAGAGACAAGAAGTAGTCTCCAGAGGATCAACAAGGTCCCAAGAAAAATACCCAGAAGAAGAAAAACAAAGGTGAAATGAACAAGTGCTCATAATGTTCGAAGGGAAATCACACTGAAAGCTCTTGTATGAAAAATCAGATTGATATGCTGACCAATCTCCTGGAGAATAATGGCATCTCCCTTCCAGAAATCTCAAAGAAGAGAGAAGGAGAATCAAGTTCAGATGACAGAGAGAGAGTTCATGCTCTAGTTGCTGGCACATCAAGCTCACCCAGTTTTATCATAGATTCTGGAGCTTCAAGACACATGGTTTCGACTAAGGAGGCCTTCTCCTCACTAGATATGTCGAAAGGACCATCTATTGTACTGGGAGATGACTCTCTCACTAAATGTAAAGGCAAAGGAAGGATAGATCTTGATCATGGTAACTTCAACAATGTGTTGTATGTCCCTTGTCTCGCCTCCAACCTTCTGTCAATGTACCAGATGACCCACACTGGGTCTCCTAAGAAAGTCATATTCTCCCCTGATGAAGTTGAGATCACAGAAATCTCAAGTGGTAGAGTCATTGCAAAAGGAGTAGCGAATCATGCTCAAAAGGTATACATGTTTTCACACTTCCTACCTTACTCAAACCCCTCTGCTCTTCTTATCCATGCTAATGAAGCCAGCAAGCTATGACATGAAAGATTTGGCCATCTAAATTACAAGTATCTATCTGATCTTAGTGAGAAAGAAATGGTCATAGGGCTGCCCAAGATAAAATTTTCCATAGGAGTCTGCCAAGGTTGTATCCTAGGAAAACACCGAGAGCATAAGTTTGAGAAATCTAGTCATGAGAGAACCTCTGCACCCCTCGAGCTGATTCACAGTGATGTTGCTGGCCCATTCCCTCATATGTCCATGAGTCTGTCCAAATATGCATTGA
>LPNX010466162.1:120408-143847 GCA_001517045.1 Pseudotsuga menziesii | reverse complement strand
TATATATATATATATATATATATATATTCCTATATCTCATCATGGATAAATTCACTTTTTACATCCTTTGGTGAACCTCTCAGCGCTTAGATGCAGTAATGCCTAAAACTAACCTGATAGAGTCCATCGTTGCAACTAGTGCAAATGTATCTGTATATTACACTCCTTTGACTTAAGAGAATCATTTGGAAACACATATGGAATTATGATTTATATCAGACCCATAAGAAGAAACATTGGCCCTATAGACCCATTTGCGTTGCACTAGCTTCCTCTTGGAGGGCAAGGGAACCAATTCCCAAGTCTTGTTTTCCTGTAGAGAGATGCACTCTTATTACATGTTTTTTTTCCATATTGGTTAAATTGATGCTTCCTGATATGTTTAGGTGTCAAATACAACCATCATGAATCATTCATCACCAAGAAAAACTTCACTTGAAAAGGAAGCAGTGTGAAATTGTGATCTAGTCTTCCTAGGATCTAGAGGATTGCCAGCTAAATCCCTAGCTGTGTCTATGGTTTTCTCATCCCATTTGGGCCGAGTGGGGTAGCCATGATCATCATAATAATATTCAAACATAGAATAAAAATAAATATCATAAATATCAGAAAAATATTCATCACTTACATTATCTTTTTGTGGAGGAGATGATCATTCCCTCGGTGCTAGTTCGAGCTCTGGCATGAGTTCTCCTTCAAATTGCACACTTATTTCAATGAAATTATTTTGAGATGAGGGATCAAATATATTGTATTCCTTTTCATATTCAGTATATCCAACCCTCATTCACTCCTTTATTTGTTGCTGCAAGGCCTTTCTCTTCTCTGAAGGAATCCTAGCCCAAGCCCTTGAGGAAAAAATCCTGAAATGAGAAATATTTTGGTTTGTGACCAAACCAAGCTTCATATGGTGTTTTTAAATATACTGATTTGTGAAGAGATATATTTTGGATGTATGAAGCGTATTGTATGTATTTATCCCATATATTAGGATTCAAATACTTGGCTTCAATCATACAGGTTGCCATCTCCTCCAGAGCCATGTTTTTGTGCTATGCCACACCATTTTGTTGCGGTGTGTAGGGGACCGAATGCTGCATTTGGATGACACATTTTTCATAGAGCCACTACAAACTATATTTCACATAATCTTCTCCATTATCATTCTTAAGGACTTTGATCTTATTCCCACACCGATTTTCAACTAGGGCTTTCCATACCTTGAGTGTCTCAAAGACTTAAAATTTGAGTTTGAGAAAGTAAACCCAACAAAACCTTGAGAAATCATCTATGAAGCTCAACACATACCTTGATCCTCCATACGAAGGTGTAGAGAGAGGTCCAGTAAGATATGAATGCACCAATCCAAGCACTTGTGTAGATCTCCTTGCTTTCCCTTTCTCATAGTTGCACTCTGGATGCTTTCCTACCACACAACCAATGCATGGGCCATTGGAGATCCTGATAGAAGGAGTCCCTTCCACCATTCCTTATTTTCTCAATTCCTAGAGGTATTTATAGTTTAGATGACAGAATCTCTCATGCCACATCTTGAGTTCCTAATTGGCATGAGTTGGGAGTCACATTCCCTCTGGAGTAGGGAAGGAAATGGGAGAGTTTGTACATCCTAGCTTGATGATCAGCAAACCCCAATGCCACCACCTTGTTGTTAGATATTTCATCTATCTACACTATTTTTGGAGTAAATGTTACTCTATTGGATTCACCATTGGGTTTCATTTGGTACACTGAGAGTAGGTGTGTTTCCAAGTCTGGTACAAACAATACATTATTGAAATACCCATCTTTTAGATTAATCTTGCCAATCCCTTTGGCTTGGATATATGAATCATCACCCATTCAAACAATTGGGCAACTGTCAGAATACATGGATGTGAAGAAATATTTGACAGAGGCCATGTTCCTTGATGCTCCCAAATCAATGATGAAGGATGAATAATCTAAAGAACTAGCAACCAAAGCACAGAACCTCTCTTTGTTATCTGATCCTAAACATCCATCCTTCTTCCTTACACCCTATGGGACTAGGATGTTGTTCTTCTCCAATATTTGCAACATCATGTCTATGTTTTTATTCATACATGCACTCTCTAGATGCCAATTTTTGTGACAATAGGTTCATTTGTTCTTGTCCTTGTTCTTCTTGTCTTTGTCCTTCCAAGGATTCAAACCCTCATCTAGAAATTTGGGGTTTTCTTATTTCTTCTTGTCTTGCTGCTTCAAATCCTTAGCTTTCTTCTTGCCTTTGGATGGATTCAAAACCCCTGCAACAAGAAAATGGTCTTTACTAGATTTGATGGTACCCCTCTATGTTAGTTTTTCAACATTCAAGCTAGCATTATGTTAGGATCTTTAACTGAGAGAACAACAATTACATCAATCAAACACAAGAGACAATGAACACTGTGTTTTTCCTCGGGGAAAACATAAATGGAGAAAACCCCACAACTACCTCAAGGATAAAATTAGCACAAAAGGTAAAACCACAAAATAGTAAGATGCTCTCCCGATAGCAGTAACCTTCTTCTTGTCTAGCTCCAGTGTCTTATCCTTTCTCAAATATGTGATACACTTGAGTGTGTTTGTGATGTGTGCTAAATAGAGAGTTCAAATATCAATTTATACTAATCTTGGCATGACTAAAACGCTACTAGGTCCGACCTCTCCTAGGAGAGTCTAATAACCCTAGTGCCCCGGAACCGTGGGTACTTTAACCCTTAGATAATAGGAGGGTTACCCACAATGACTTGACATGACTTGTTTACATTATTGATTCTCTCGATTGAAACATCGGGGCATGACATAACATGATAACATCCCAGAATAAACATCGGGTCACAATAGATAAGAAATACAAGTGAATACATTCCGAAGTTATAATTACGTCAACACTCCCTCTTAACTAGGAAGGTATTCTCTGGACACAATTTTCATCACTGGTCTTCTTCTCTAGATCTTCTCTTCATCTGCATCTCCAAGTCATCTTGTCCTCAAGTCATCTTTATCTTCATGCCATCTTCTTTTCTGGATATAGATCATCACTCTATCTGGATCGTCATCACTGGATCTAGATCATCACTCGATCTGGATCATCATAACTGGACATCATCATTGGATCTAGATCATCACTTGATTTGGATCATCATAACTAGACATCATCACTGGATCTAGATCATCACTCGATCTGGACATCATCACTGGATCTGGATAATCACTCGATCTAGATCATCCTAACTAGACATCACCACTGGATCTGGATCATCACTACTAGATCTAGATCATCACTCGATCTGGATCTCTCGGAGTCATTATAATTGGATCTAGATCATATCTCAATCTAGATCTCCTCTGGTCATCATCATATGTGCTATCTCATGATTCTTCTCATCATAGGAAGTTCTACAGAGCTAGCCTTTTTTCATGCTGGGTGTATTCCTACCTCCTCGTAGGTCTTTGGTAGCCCTTCCATCTAACCTACTCTTCAGAATGGCCAGCACTCACATCTGACCTATTCTTCAGAAAGGCGGTAGCCCTTATATCTAATCATGTAGGACCTAATCCTATAGTCACATCAGAATGGCCAACACTCACATCTGACCTACTCATCAGAAAGGTGGTAGCGCTTACATCTATGTAGGAGCTCATCCTACATCAGAATGGCCAGCACTCACATCTGACCTACTTGTCAGAAAGGCATGCACTCACATCTGACCTGGTAGGAACCAAATCCTACACCCTTGTTAGAATGGGCCCCAGTCCCAGACTGAGCTACCTGGTAACGGACCAAGTGCGTCCACTCTCCCGGAGAGTGGAAGTAGTCCTTAAATCTGACCTACTCTTCAAAATGGCCAGAACTCACATCCAATATTGGAGGAACCTTATCCTTTAGCCATGACAGAATGGCTCATCCCTTATATCTCACCTACTTGTCAAAATGGCTCTTTCAGTCTCAGATTGAGCATTCCTGGTAACTGACCAAGTACCTCCATTCCCAAAATGGAAGTCAACACTCATATCTGAAATGGAAGGAACCAAATCCTCTCACCATGACAGAATGGCTTAGCCCTTACATCTGACCTACTTGTCAGAATGGCTATGGGACTCATCACTTTCCCTTGGAGGAAACCTCTATCTGGAGAACACCAAGCTTCTCCCTGAAGTACTCGAACTTCACCCTAGCCAGTGGCTTCATCAACACATCAGCTATCTGTTCCTCTGTCGCAACATACTAGAGCTTCACTGCTCCCCTCTGCACCATATCCCTGATATCGTGATACTTGATCTCGATATGCTTTGACTTGTCATGGAACAATGGATTCTCTGACAACTTCACACAACTCTGGTTGTCACAATGTATACAAATAGAATCCATCTAAAGATCAAATAAATCAGATAGTAGCTTCTGCAGCCATACTCCCTCACAACTAGTTGAACAAGCTGCGACATACTCTGCTTCAGCTGTACTTAGTGCCACATAGGATTGCTTCCTACTAAACCAGGAGATCACACCTGATCCCATACTAAATCAACACCCTGAAGTGCTATTCCTATCAATGGTACTACCTGCCCAATCTGAATCAACATAACCCTCCAGGTTAATCTTCTGATTCACCTCGTACCTGAGCCCATAATCAATTGTACCCCTCAAGTACCTCAGAATATGCCTTGCAGCAATCAAGTGAACATTTCTCGAATCTGTCAAGAACTGGATCAAGGTGTTCACAGCAAAACAAATATCTGTTCTCGTGTTTGTTAGGTACATCAAGGACCCAATCATCTGACGATACATTGTAGCATCAACCGACTCTGAGGAAGCATCGCTCAATAGCTTCAAGTTCGATGCCATAGGTGTGGCCATAGCCTTGCAGTCCATCATCCCAAACCTCTTCAAGATCTCTACTACAAACTTCCCTTGTCCAAGGAAGATTCCATCTGTACTCTACCACACCTCCATACCTAGAAAATAATGCATCATACCCAAGTCCTTCATCTTGAAATCGGCAGCAAGCTTTCTCTTCATATTAGCAATCAACCTATCCATACCTGTCACAAATAGATCATCTACATATATTAGAAGCATCACTGGTTTACCATCTTCAACCTTGTAGTAAAGGTTGGAATCTACTTTACTCTTGGTAAAGCCCAAACTGGATAGAAAGCTGTCAATTCTGCCGTACCATGTCCTGGGTGCCTGTTTCAAACCATACAGGGCTTTCTTCAATATGCACACATGAGACTCCCTGTCATGTGTCTCAAAACTGAGTGGCTATTCTACATACACTTCCTCTTATACTACACCATTCAAGAAAGCAGTCTTGACATCCATCAGGTGTATCTTCCATTTCATCACTGTAGCTAGAGCAAGTACTGATCTGATGGAAGTGTACCTAGCTACAGGTGCAAAGATTTCTCCATAATCTATTCCTTCTTTCTGAGAGAAACCCAGAGCCACAAATATTTCCTTATATTTTTCAATGCTACCATCTGCGGCATGATGGATCTTGTAGATCCATTTGGAAGTTACAACTAACTTCCCTTCTAATCTTGGGACAACATCCAAAACATCATTCTTCATTATCGATTGATATTCTTCTATCATAGCATCCTTCCATTCTTTCCGTTCTGCAGCTTCTTCATAACTGGAAAGTTCTTTATCAATGAAATCACATAGTAATGCTACATACTCATAGTATGTAGCATAACGTTGCTACATACTCAGAGTAGCATAATTATGTTCCGTTCTTGTTGCTCCCTTTTGTTAGTTTTTGTTTCTTAGGACAATTCTTTGCATAATTTCCTTCTTCATCACATGTATAACATATGACTCTAGACAAATATTTTCTAGTGTTTTCTTTGTGATATTGCTTATCTCTAGGGTGATGAGATCTTATTTTGGTTGAATTGGAGTGTACCATGAGAGCTTGATCTTCACTTCTCATCTTTTCTTCTCGAACTGCTATTCGAGATTCTTCTTGAGAACACTCTTCCCATAGTCTACTGAGCGTGACTAACTTATTTCTAGCATAGATTCCTTGTATGAAATAATCCCATGACCTAGGGAGGCCATTCAATGTAGTCATCACAATCTCTGCATTTTCCACTTCTTCATCTACTGCTTCTAGTTGTTCCTTGATCTGAGAAACTCTTGTGAAGTAAGACTAGATTGTTTCTGCATTCTGAATCTTCACATTCTTCAGTTGGTTTCTCATATTCATCTTCCGGTTTATGTTCTTCTCTTCAAACAATTTGGTTAGGGCATCAAACACAGCTTTAGGTGTCTTTAGGGAGGACACCTATGGTATGAGATGATCCTTGATAGAATCAGCAATTATTATCTTTACCATAACCAACTTCTTCTTATGCAAGGCCTTAGCCTCATCTCCCTCTAGAATGGGAACCTCCTCATGGATGTAGGATTCTAACTCATTCTCTTCTAGGACCAAGGAGATCCTATACTTCCAAGGTTGGAATTTACCAACTCCCTCAAGCTTTTCATCAAGCTTATTATGATGAGACATCTTAACTAAGAACCTCAAATGGAAGTACAAAAGATTTAGATCTTACCAGGTCAAGATGTCGGATCTGAATTTTGAGCTGAAATCCTGCAGAGCTGGTTCAGGAACAAATTAGGGTTTTTATTTGCTGGAGTTCTGTCCAACCAAATGATTTGAAATTGATCCCTAACTTTGATTCTGGGGAGGATATCAATATAGACCTGGGCTCACTGAAAAATTCCTCTTCTGTGAAAAGCCCTAATTTTTGGCAGCAGTGTTGGATCTAAAACTGAAAAACCTCAGAATTGGATTCTGCTTCGATAGAAAGATCTTCCCTAAGGAGGAGAGTTATTCCACCTTATGTTTGCTGAAAATATATGGAGAGATATCCACAAAGTAGGAATCCCTAGTTCCCGCAGCTGCACAGTGTCTTCTTCTCAGGTTAGCTCTGATACCATGTTAGTTTTTCAACATTCAAGCTAGCATTATGTTAGGATCTTTAACTAGGAGAACAACAAGTACAACAATCAAACACAAGAGACAATGAACACATTCTTTTTCCTCAGGGAAATCATAAATAGAGAAAACCCCGCAACTTCCTCAGAGATAAAATTAGCACAAAAGGTAAAACCACAAAACAGTAAGATGCTCTCCTGACAGTAGTAACCTTCTTCTTGTCTAGCCCTAGTGTCTTCTCCTTCCTCAACTATGCACTACACTTGAGTGTGTTTGTGATGTGTGATAAATAGAGAGTTCAGCTCTCTATTTATACTAATCCCGGCATGACTAAAACCCTACTAGGGCTGACCTCTCCTAGGAGAGTCTAATAACCCTAGTGCCCCAGAACTGCAGGGACTTTAACCCTTAGACAATAGGAGGGTTACCTATAATGACTTGACATGAATTGCTTACTTTATTGATTCTCCCGATCAGAACATCAGGGCATGCCATAACATGATAACATCCTAGAATAAACATCGGGTTACAATAGATAAGAAATACAAGTGAATACATTCCAAAGTTACAATTACGTCAACACTCTGCAATAGCTTGTCTTTTTATTGGCTCAAAGATTGCATGAACTTAACCAATGCAAGAATTCTCTAGTTTTGAGTTGTGAGATTTCTAGAGTGAAATGTGCTTACAGACACAGAGTACTCTATCCCTAGCTTCAAAAGTATGGACAATATGAGCTTCTCTTCCTTCTTCTCTATGCCACATTGCTTGAGCTGAAGCACCAATGACTTGAATTTGGTGAAGAAATCTTGTATTGTCTCAAAAGGAGATGGACTCAAGGAGATGAGCTCATTTTTGAGCTGGTGACCTCTCATCTCATTTGTCTTCTTGAACAAATATTCAAGCTTTAGCCATACTTCATTGGGGGTAGATAGACTGTCAACATGGAAGAGTAAGTATCTCAAAATGTTGAGACAAAGCATTCTAAACGCTTCATCGAATTTGTTGAAGAACTTGGATTTCCCAACTGCAGAGTTTTGTTCGACCTCTATCCCCATGGTGACACTATACAAGAATTTCGACCTCAGTTGAATCATGATTTTGACCTTCCATTCAAAATAGTTGAATCGTGTTAACAAAACGTGGGTATGATCAATTTCTTCTCACGCTCTTGGTGACAAATTGTTGAATGTACCTACAATGAAAACTCTTGAATCTATCTGGAGAATCCCTCTGATAGAAAACAAAACACTATGGAATGGATTTGAAAATTCAAATTGATTTGATACCATGTGATAATTGATTCATAGCTAGATCTATGAACCAAAGAAACTCTCACAATTCACTATAGTTTACAAAACATGCAAAAAATAGCTAAAAGACTTAAAATTGCATCCACACATGATGTAAATAATAGATATTATTATGAATTTACAACATGTAGCTATGTCTGGAACAAGTATATATATAGTGGGTAAAAATTGTGAGGCCTTATAGTCCATCTGGATGCATACAAGTGTCATCCCAAGATTTGACCCTCGAACCCCCTGAGGTGAACCAATGAGCCTCCTAATCATCCCAAACGGACACGAATCCTTGTGTGAACATGGGAAATGCATGATGGAACATAAATGAAGGAATGATAGGCATAGTTAACGACATGGGTGAGTGGGAGTGTCTCTATGTTGGGCCAGGAAAGGAGCACAAGGAAGAAGCTGACGCGCAAACAAGGAAGAAAAGTTGTGCGCGCGACGAGAAGGAAAGAAGGTTGCAAAGGAAGAAAAGGGACCGACAAATAAAGATAGGACATGCATGCAATGGAGGAAAGGAATGTTTGCAGTTGTGTATAAATGTAATAGATAGAAAGTGATAGGTCCATAATATTGTGGCTACTAAAGACAGCGTAAGCCTATGGACAATGCACGTATGAAGGAATATTTTGTAACTCGGACTGATAGTGCCTTGTGTCAATCCATGACATCTTCTAACCAATTTTGACAATTGATCATGACCTATAACTGATGAGAAGTATGTAGTTGAGCCTGTATGGTCCAGTAGAAGTTATAAATAGGAAGAAATCGTTCTATATAAGGGTTGGACATTCGTCATTGGTGTAGGAGGACATTCATTAAGGTCCATCATTTTGTTTTTTTGTTTATCCTGTTAAGGAAGTTAGGGTAAGTAGAGGATAAGACTCAGAGAAGATTCTAGTAGAAGTAGAATGCTGTTGAGCTGTGAATCTTGCAGCTGTGTGTGCAAACTACTAGAAGTAGAAGGAATCTCCTGCTTACTGCGCATACAATAGGTAGAAAGGTTGATTGAGGATGTGTGCAGACCAATAAGAGTAGATAGAAGAATAAACTAGAGAACATGAGAGCAAGAATAGTGATTCAGAAAGACATATCATAAGATCAGTCTGCAGGCTGCAGAATGCAAGGTGCTATACGCAATTCTCATGCCAAATGAAGAGCACCTTGGTGGTTTTTCCTAGATGGTTTTCCACGTTACTTCCAGAGTTAAATTGTGGATTAATGTTGACTGGTTATGTGAATGTCAAGTATTTGCTTATTGTATGTTGATGAGTTACTGTTAAATGTATGGAATCATATTAATAATTAGTGAATGAATGATTGTTGAAGCCTTGTTGGAATATGTGAATAAGTTTATAGTCGATTTCGTAAGTAAAGAATAAGTCACACACTGTCTGTCAGTGCTCAAAATCGGCTATGCCAGTTTTTGAGGCTAAGGACAAGATTGTGTCATGCGTGTGCTGACATACAGTTGTGCCCCATAGTGTAGTAATAAACTCCATCATCCATTTTCCTTCATTGAGTGCCTTGTTCTTGCGCCAAGGTACTCTAATCCCTCGCCAACTACGGAAACATGGTTCTGCAAGTTACCCATTAGATATCTCTTGTGAGACTGTGCTTGCCTTGTAGGTACTGTCGACTGAGCTTGATCTGTTGGGACGATGTCTTGTGGTTTATTGTTGGTAGTGGTGTTATTGAATGGTGGGTTGAGATAGAAAAGAGAAAGATGCCAACAAATGGTTTCGTTGCAGCTAAGGTTACCCAGCTAGCACAGATTGCACAAGACTTGAAGAAGCAGGTTGAGGAACTTCAGGCTAGATAAGTTCCAAGCACACCTCATGAGGTGCTCGAGGGACGAAGAAGAGTAGCATCTGAGGCTGTTGGGAAGATTAAGGAAGGAGAAAAATTCTACACTACAACAGTAGAATCCATTTCCACCATATGCGAAGCGCTTCTGGAAGATGCGACAACATAAAACATAAGGGAGAACATCAGCAAAGCTGAGATGAAAATCACTACCGAAAAGGAAAAGATTAAAAAGTTTTCATTCTAAGAGAAAGTGACCAAGATGACTGAGGTAAAACAACTATAGCAGGATCTCCAAGCTCTTCATGACCAAGAGTGAGTAAGGGAAGTGGTAGTTGAGACGCACCAGTCGGAAGTAGCACAGATTATAGACCTTATTCAATCACTGCAGTAGAAACTTGAAAACATTATGCAGTTAGTGGAGGTAGGTTGGTCGAAACATATCAATTTCGATCGAGTGGAGCAGTTGGCCGAATAGGCAAAAGAAGTATCAAAGAAAGTTGCTAGGGTGCAATAGATGGTGAAGGAATTGCAAGACAAGGTTAGTCCTGTGGCGCAGCCGGTGCTAGAAACATAAACTATGAAGTTTTGCTACATAAATGTTTTGAGAAAACTTCCATTTTTGCTTAGTGGTTCAGGACGAGACACATGTGAGTGTTGGGGTCTTGTTGGGCCAGGAAATGAACACAAGGAATAAGTTGTGTGCGAGACGATAAGGAAAGAAGGTTGCAAAGGAAGCAAATGGATCGGCAAAGAAGGATAGGACATGCATGCAAAAAAGGAAAGGAAAGATTGTAGGTGTGAAGGTGGGTAACAACCAAAAAGTGACAGGTCCGAAATATTGTGGCTACTAAAGACAACGTAAGCATGTGGACAACGCACGTATGAAGGAATATTTTGTAAGTCAGGCTGATAGTTCCTTGTGTTAGTCCATGACAGCTTGTAACCAATTTTGACAGCTGATCATGACCTGTAACTGATGAGAAGTATGTATTCGACCCTGTATGGTCCAATAGAATATATAAATAGGAAGAACCCATTTTGTATAAGGGTTGGACATTCGTCATTATTCTAGGAGCAAATCCGGTAAGGTCCATCATTTTTTTGTTTTGTTTAGAATGTTAAGGAAGTTAGGGTAAGTAGAAGAGAAGACTCAGAGAAGAGTCTACTAGAAGTAAAAGGTTGTTGAGCCATGAATCTTCTAGCTATGTGCACAAACCGCTAGAAGTAGAAGTAATTTGCATGTTAGTGCACAGATAGTAGCTAGAATGGTCGATCCAGGCTGTGTGCGGATTAGTAGGAGTAGATAGAAGAATAAACCAGAGACCATGAGAGAAAGAAGAGTGAGTCAGAAAGACATATCATAAGATCAGTCTGCAAGCTGCAGACTACAAGGTGCTATACCCAATTCTCATGCCATATGAAGAGCACCTTGGTGGTTTTTCCTAGATGGGTTTCCACGTTACTTCCTGAGTTGAATGGTGGATTAATGTTGAATGGTTATGTGAATGTCAAGTATTTGATTACTGTATTTTAATGAGTTACTGTTAAATGTATGGCACCATATTATTAATCAGTCAATGAATGACTATTAAAACCTTGCTAGAATATGTGAATAAATTTATAGTCAATTTATTAAGTAAAGCATAAGTCATGCACTATCTATCAGTACTCAGAATCAGCTGCACTGCACAAGTTGCGCTAGTTGTTGACGCTAAGGACATGATTGTGTCATGTATGTGCTGACATACAGTTGTTGTCACATGCCCCAATTTGAAAAAACAATTTAATGTTATTTGAGGAACATTGTGTTATATTTTATGCTAAGTTTGTAATTGATGACCCAATGGGGTCAAGAATAATTAATGTAATTCTGAATATTTTATTTATAAATAAATAAATGATGAGACAATAGCTTAGGGAAGCTGTTAAAAGAGTGTTTACTGGTCAATTGGTGGAGAAGACTAGGGGGAGAGTACACTGACAAGTGGCAGCATCCTCAAACTACTTCCAACTGTTGCAGGTGGCAACTTCCCTATCTTTGTGGTCATGATTCCCCAAGAAAGTGTAATTGGAGTAGGTGTCTCATTAAATGAAAATTGACCCAGAAGACCTACGCATCTCTATAAAATTTCCCATTGAAGACAACTAAGGCTTCTGATTCTAGAGGTGATCATTCAGGTTAAATGAATTTACTCAAGATAAATTCAATGAAGGGGATTACTGAAGTGAGTTTGAGGGGTTAAATGCTAAGACTGAACTTATTATAGATATTAGGCTTAAGTTCTTACTGCTGTGAGCAGATTTTAGTTACTGAGGTAATTGGACCAGTCAGGTGACAAAAGGTCTTAAGGTGATATTCTCCACCTAGAACTCTGCCAAGAGGACCAGGAACAAGGTCGGGGGGGCTGAGGAAGCGCTGTCTCAGCGTTCTCCAGGAGATTGTTTGCAAGGAACAACCCCCTTAAGATGTTGTCGTCTTATCATTGACAGGTTCTATTTGTCTTTATGTTATTTTTATTTACCGTCCTCAGTAGAATTTTTACTAGCTTTTAAATACAAGTATGTTAGTATTTAATTAGGGTTTGTGAAGAAAGGAGTAATTGTGTAATGTTAGACTTGGTAAATTGCAGTTTATGTTAGAAATAGTAATAAATATGCAAAATGAGAACAAATAGAATTAGAATTTCCATACTGTATTTTTCCACGCCTGGCTCAGGCAGTACTGCAGTACAGCTGGGTGTTTACATGATTATGATGATTCTTTCACTTGAATGAAAATTGTAACTACATTTTACTTTAGTTTGCTTATGATTTCTACTATAAAGTAGTAAATATTGTCTACATTTATTTACTTTAGATATAAACGAAAAGACAGGTATGTATAAACAATAGTAATCATATTATTTCTAGAACTAATTCTAATATTAGTATTCTTTATAAAACATAGAACTCTCAATTTAATAAATAAACATAAGTATAGTAAACATGCTCTCATCTAAGAACGAGGTAAAGATAGTTTTCAAAACATTATTTATAACAATTGATGTCTAGACACTATGTGTCTCTATTCTACGACATAAGGATTCTACTATAACCTAGTTATAACCATAGAAGTTATTGAAAGATAAATTTATCCTATTCATAAGTATGCAACATTAAACCCTAATCCTTCTTAACTGAGAATTAAAAACAGGTTGTAAAAATCATTAATGATAATATTAAATAAACAGAGCTAAGAATTACAAAGTATAAATAATACTATTATCAAACTGTAGGGTTTACTTATTAATTAACCCTTTTTAGCCAAAAACAGAGTAAAATATTACTCTTAAACACAGTAAAATGTCCCATAAACTTTGCACTGGAATCGTTATAGTACAGGATAATAATTAAAAATATTGCATAAACAAATTGTTGGAACATAATTAAAATAATCAAATATTACTTAAACAAATTGCAAAAACAAAATCAAATAATAAGAATGGCTTACAGTCTTAGAATTAAAGGGTCGAGGCTCAGGCCTGTTAACAAAACCAAACTATGCAAAATATATAATTATATATCAAACAGTATCCGTAATTTATTGACAAGAGAAAAATCCAGTTTCCATTTACAATCCTGATTGTTTCACAGTCTTTCTTCACCAACCAAAATCTATTTAAAAAACTAAAATAAACTAGATAGAGTTCGATATCCCTTTCAGTATAGAGTTGGGCTCTTTTGTTTTAAAATGAAAGAAATTACATTGTTTATGCCGTAAGGATGAAAACATCAATTAAATCCCATTTACATCACGGCTTCCAGAGCCTTCTTCACCCTGCACAAAATACCCTTTAAGGGTTTCTAAAATTTTTTACAAATAGCAAACAAGATGGAAACTTAAGCTAATAGAGAACCAAGGCCATGCCATTTTAACCACAAGAACAAACTTCCAACAACCACAACTCCACACAGGAAGAAACCCTCGATGGAACCGAGGCTTAGCAGTTGGATGCTCATGTAAAAACTAAAAAGTGAGCTCGCTTTGACCTATAGCATTGGAGCCGTGAGCAAAGACCTGCAAGAACCAAACTGTATCATTTTAAATACTTGTTTGCATAAAAATTGTAAAAACAACCTCGTAAGAAAAACAAATTTAAACCTGAGTTTAGGGTAAATATTTACTTATGGAAACTTGGAGCTGAAGCTGAGGAGAAATGGCCACACCAAGTCACATTTGGCATTATTCCGAAAGGGAAGAAGATGTGAAGTCACCTCTGTAAAGGAGACACAAGAAAATCGACTCAAGTACATGAAGGTAGAAGCTATGGGTGAACAGTTGCAGGTTAGAGGAAAGCACAGTCTTTGGGCCACAATGAAAAGACAACACCCACTCTTGTTGAACATTTCAACACTCAGAAAGACCAAAACCATCAATGAATTCTCCCAACAGTCACTGCATAGAAGTTACAGGTGCAATGCCAGTGTTTAAAGGTGGTTACAGGCCTCTAATGGCCGCGAGCTCTCAGCTCGACCAACACAAAGAAGAAACTCTCGCAACACAAGCAAATGAGTAGGGTTTCAAGGTTTTAAGTCAAATTTTGAGTGGATGTAACTTATCCATGTATCCTACCAAATATCTCTCCAAGCATGGGTCGAAAGCTATAGCCAGCGCTACGATTAAACAATTGCATTATTTAAAAACCAACAATCATTTCAAACTATACAAGATATGGTTATCACCTTTTGATCACATCATAGTAGTTTGTTTTGTAGGTATTCTATCTTAGGTTATAACTTGAATACTATTAATTATCCTAGAGGATCTTCATGCTTTCAAACAAGTCGAATATACGGTGTAATTTTAGAATAGTAAAGAGTTATGAGATAGTTATAAAATAGCTTATAACTATAGTAAAAAGGAAACGCCATAAAATTTTAAAAACATAACCTTTATACTATTTTGAAGGAGTGATCAAGAAACTAAAGACTAACAATGTTAGAGAATTCTGATATTTTCCTAATAACTCATTGTTAAAATTATAATTGAAAACATAGGTAACTTGATCATGCTTTAAGAGAAGGACATCTTTTGAGTATTTGAATGAGAATAGTTGCGAGATCACTAAACAATTTGAAGTGAAGTTAAACCCAAAACCATGAGCTCTATTCTCTCTATGGGAATTTATATTTAAGCAGTACTGTAAACACAAGAAAACCAAACCATGTTCTTTAGACTTTTAGAGAATAATCGTCATACGATTGAAGGAACTTTGGTAAGTACTTACTTTTGAAATTTAATCCCTTGTTTATGTTTTTCATAGAAAGTCATTATGGTGTTAGTTATAAATACAACTATGGATTTATAAAAATAGAAAAGAATTGACATTACCTCCTTGAAGACAAGCATCATATTTAAACCTTTTTCTAAAACTAGCATCTTAATCATGCTAGGGAAGTAGTTCTCGACGTAATTTTAAATAACACCTACTAGATCTTATGCTTACCTGCTAAACCTGTAAGGAACCAGCAGTCCATTTGAGTTATAAGAATGCTATGTAAGCCTCGATCTCATACAAGAATTCTTACCTACTTGACAAAATTTAATCATCAGTATATCTAGCAGCAACAAAATGCAAGTCCTTTTCTAACTCTAATAGAACTAAAGTTGTTAAGTCATTAATAGTACTAACACAGGTGTTTAAGATTACATCCATTAGTTTACAAGTTCTTTTAAAGAAACAAACCCATGTTCTTTTATAAACTATTTCATTTTCCGCTAACCATTAGCAGTTACTTAGCTCCAACTTTAGACATTTTATGTCACTTTAAAAAAAAATTAATTTTTAGGAATTTTTGGGTTATTACAGTTGTGCCCCATGTCACAATAATAATATCCATCGTCTAGTTTCCTTTGTTGAGTGCCTTGGTATTGCACCAAGGAACTCTAATCCATCGCCAACTATGGAAACATGGTTATGGCAGTTACGCATTAGATATCTTGGGTGAGATTGCGCCTGCCTTGCAGGTGCTGTTGACTAAGCTTTATCTATCAAGACAATGTATTGTGGTTTATTTTTGGTATTATGGTGTTATTGAACCATGGGTCGAGACAAAAGGGAGAAAGAGGCCAGCACTCTAGGAGAGCAATTAATTCCCAACAGAGTCCAAAAACCATAAAAACCAAACACTAGTGCTTCAAGTTGGACCAATTCCTTGAAATTGGGGAAGGAGAGCGCATGTTCGTTGACTGTCATCAATGAGGGTTCCTAGGTTGTCAGAATGATCAACTTGGAGCACCTTAACTGTGTAGAATGATCAAAAGGAGCACCTCAACTGTCATAAATGTCCATTTCCCTAAGTCTAAACCATGGAAAACACTGCATGAAAGCAAATTAATGTGCCTAAGGTCTAATACTATGGTACTAGGATGGATTATTAATCTAACATTTTCATATTGTGCCTTGTTATTTTTTGAGGGAGGATTTTCCCCATGTGGGTTGCACACATGGGCAGTGTAATGCAAATACTCGCGTGTGTAACCCTAATATCCAAATAAAAATATATTGAGCTGGTCAAGATATTTGTATCAACAGTCATGCACATCTATAATGTTTTGGCTAATTCAATCCTATTTTTCATTTTATGTCCCGACATATTGGATGTGAGTACTCGGACAGAGAAGTGCCATTTTGGTTGATAACAGAGAGCATATCGGTCCATGTATTCATTCTCTCGTTCCCTCCACTCTAAAACCATGTTGAACCTACCCAATTGACTAATATTGTTCATTAGAATCCATCCAATTATTTCAATTTTGGCCTGACTATAAAATTTTCTAAGTCAAGCAGTACATGCGGTTGTCCTTCAAACAGGTCACGTCTCATAAGTGAGTTTCCCTCAAGCAAGTCACATGTAGAACGCATGTAGGTGACTGTCTTAATCTCCTACCCACGTGTACTATGCAACCTTCCTATGGTAGGACCAAAACATTAATAATTTGCATAAAAATGAAATTTAGAATGGTTGAAATGAAGGAGAGGGGAAAGCTAACCAACCTGACCCTTGCGGAATTTGAAATTGTCCACCAGTTTTTCCTCGTCGAGCAATCCAAGTCAGAGCTGAAATATTTCCAAATTGGGTAAAAATGTCAAATGGTATGTTTTAATTCTATTTTTGAACTATATATAGAAAAGTTTCAAAATTTTGGGTTTCTAGTTTATAGTTTGAAAATTATTTTTATAATTGAACTAATACCATGTCTTTTTCCACAATGCAACAGGTTCAAAGTATTTAAAAAGTCATTATCTGCTCATGTAGGTTAGGCTTTGGATCTTTCACATGTACTTTTGCATCGATACCTTATTCGTCTTTAACCCTAGGATTACCTCTTTAACCACAGACTATGGTGTTTAACCATTTTTACCTCGTCTACATCATTGTTCCTCTGTGGATACGGCCTCCTTGCCATGAGTACCCTAGTTTAGAACACTTAATCATCTTTTGGTACTCGTGCCACATTTTTCATAGGTTTGCGGGAGCCTTATTAGCTATTTTTTATGACAAATTGGGCCTCATTATTGGTTTCATTTTACAAGCTATCCCTTTTTATAAGGATCCCCGCCTATTACCACCTAAGTTGTACTTGGTGCTTTTTTCAAGTGATCCCGGTGAACCGAAAAAAGATGATTTGTTCGGACTTCGGAAGACCTTAAGACTTGCTTCTGGGAAGTGTTTTTTTATCTACCACATGTTCATACCCCCTTGGGGGATTTGTAATAAAATGTTCTAGCATGGTAGTTTCTGTAAAAGACTTGGTCTCTTGGACTGTATTTGTCAATCCGATCAGCCCAAAGTGTTATTTCCCTTGGTTATTATTGGTTATTTAATAAACAACTGATAACTTATGAGTTTTTCACTCAATACCTCCAAAGTTGCGGTGGTCGGCTTGGCATTTAGGCCTATTGACGTTATTAGATTCTGTTTGTCAATGTATAAAAATACTAGGCATTATGGTCGAGTCATATGAACATGTGCTAAGTCCCCCTAGGTTTTGTTTTTTTTTTATTTTTAATTTTAATTTTTCCACAAAACTTAGGCTATTTTTTAATAGTCTAAATGGAAAATTTGGTCTTGTAATAAAAGTGGGGTTAAAAGTGAGATTCAGTCATGGGGGTGCTCATTTTCTAACTCAGAGCACCTGGTAAACCAATAAATCCACTTTTCCTAAGTTTTGAGTGATTTTTCAATCACTTAGGTAAGAAAATCCAAAAAAATAAAATATTAATTAATTTAATTAAAAATTAATTAAATAATGGAACAAATCCAAATTCCTAAATCAATGGAATTTGCTCTGATTTGATTGAAATCAATCTCATCGGTTTCATATTGACCGTGATTTGTCATTCCTTGACTAAAGGCATGGATCAAGGCTGAAGAGAAGCTTAACAAGCTCATGCAGATCTGGGGGTTGCACCCTCCTTTCTCTCTCCTCCACATGTGTGGATCAATCTGGAAATTGTTTGATGGATGGTTCCATTCACTAAGTGAGGTGTCACTCTGATTTGCAATTCCAGTCTAGTTAGACTTATTTCATCATCACATCAGGCTCAAATTTACTCTCTGTCAAGTGCAGTCTCTCCTTCAGTTAGGCATGCGCCCCTCTTGTCCAGTCTGGCTATAAATAAAAGTATCCTTTTCATTCTTGAAGCTAGTTAGAGTTGTGAAGAAAGGATTGCTATTGTGTAATATTGTATTGATCATTCTGTTTGTTGAAATAAAAGAGAATCTTGGGAGGCTAAATTTTGGAGTACTTTTCATGTGTGGATCATCATTATCATGTTGCTTTTGAGGTGAACTACTATTTTTTCATTTTCTTGCATTAAAATTGTTGTCTTCCTGAATGATTATTGGAATCATAGGAATAGATCATTGTAAGTAAGTTTACTTAATCCTATTTTGCTACATATTTTTAAATGAGCTAATATTTGCATGCTAAATAAGATTATTTTCATGCTATGTCATCTATTTCTCATATATACCTTCAAATTTAATGGTTTTGTTTACAGGATTTGTTGTTTAGCATGTAGGTTTGCCTTGATTGGAAGAGTTCTGATTCAAGTTTGAATCCATTGGTTTTCCAATAAGATTGCAAAGATTGTGCCCCTCAGTGCTTCACTGACAAGTTTCTTTTGGAGATCTATTTCAGCAACAAGCACTTCTCTTTTCCTCTTCCTCCTTCAAAATTTAAATTTTCTTCAAATTGGTTACCATTTAAGAATATTATTGCTTAGATCAACCTCATTAAGAAAATCATATATATATATCTAGTAGTAAGATCCTTTCTTAAGTTTAGGTTTGAGTTCTATTTTGCATGCAAAGCTATATTTGAAGAGATCTAGTTCAAATTACCCTCTTTTGCAAGCATTATAAAGGAAATTTGTAGCTTGCTCATAAGGTGGTTTCATTTTTTTTCGTTCTCTAAAGTTTTAAATTCTGAAAGAAATTTGCATATCATATTGGCTTCCAAACCATCAAGCCGAGATCGCAAGGAAAGCTTGCTTTCCTTGGTTCCTTTTTGCAAAACTAAATTAGCCCTTTTTAGCAATTTTTAACTTAGTCTCTTTTCGGTAATTAGTGTGGTGACCCAAAGCACTTTCAAAGTGTTTGTGGGCATATTTTATTTTAACATATTTCTGGTTTTTATCATTTTTAACAAAAAAGAGAAGGAGACTCTGCCCATTTTCTGACTCTTGGGCGAACTGGAGCTTCCCAGAGGTTTCCCCCACCGTTGTGCTTCTTTTTAAGCTTGTTGTAAGCCTTTGGATCCCAGATAACAAGGACCAAAGTGAAAATTAGTTTGCTGATATTGTAACCCTTAATAATAAAAATAATCTCTTCGAGTAGGCTCTTGAGATCCCACTCCCCATCCCCCCTACGGGGATCCCCGTCCATTTCACTTTTTTGCATTATTTTCCTTTTTTTGCTCTATCTTAGTCTCGTCATGCAGGATTGTATACTTTGATCATATTTTTCATTATTCCATATTTTGAAATCAAAGTAATACTAATACTTACCCCATGAATCCTCGATTGAACCGAAAGGTGAAAGAGGATCGTGGTAGGATTAATTAGAAAACCTGTGGTGTGTGTTTTTTGCTTCTATGTTCATTGTTCTTTTTCACAAGAAAGCATTAAAATTAACCCCTCTTTGATTTCCTGATTGAGGTCCACTTGGACTGAAAGATATTCTTGGAGGGCCTTTTTTTTAACAAGAACATGCTCTTAAAATTTACAAGACTCCGGTGTGTATGCTATGCACTTGGTTGCGGCTCGTCTGGTCAAAAGCAACGCGGGTGACTAGAATAATTAGGATTCGCTTCCCCAATTAACCACTGCAAGTGAAAATCCAACGCCTCGGTTAAACCGTAAACGGTGGCAAAATACCCAAAGGAAGTGGGAACTACTGGACATTGACCTCGAGGCACTGATCTCTGTTACATCCTAGCGAGTGTATTATGAACATAGTCCTAGACACTCCATCCATCCCACACATTCCTTACAGCTAGACATAGCGGTTGTTACTTTTGGACATACTCCAAGTACCCCCCAGGTATATCTGGAGTCCCCCCACCTAATTTAATTCACTCATCGTTTCAGATTAATTTAAAACTTACCAAGATACAATTGCACATTATTCACTCTAGCACTTACAAAAACTCTTAATTATTTTTTGACTCCATTTAAAGGCACTGGTCAACTGTTTATTTCTTTCAATCTATACATGATTGGGTGTCATATCGCATTTACTTGTGATTGTCTCATCATGTTATCTTTTGTTTACAATTGTTAAATCAAAACTCCTAAAAAACTTACTCATTTAATACCATCATCATCTAAGTAACCATCCTTAGTAACTTGTAGGGTCTACCACCCTTGGCTTCGTTAGGAGTTTTCCTAAACGTAGGATTCAAGAACAAAGTGACAACCTTGACTCAAGGATTCCCCCCAAGGACACACCAAGTGGCTTGAATATTTCTGCCACATTTCCCCCTAGGTGTGTGAAAGGCGGCAACATATTTTGGCGCCGTTGCCGGGGATAAATCTATTTATTCCCAAAGTACGACTTTTGTTTTATTCCTTTTTATTTTTTCTTTGTTTGATGAATACTTAGAGTAGATCTTTAATTTTCATCTGGCGACTCCACTGAATTTTTTCAGTTTTTATTTTTACAAAGAAAAGCAAAAAATAATTTTTGAGAAATATTTATAAATGCTTATTTTTCTTTTTCACATGGCAACTCCATTGAAGGGATAAAACCTTACTTTCTGATAATTTTTTTGAGACTTGTTATGTGTAGATGAGCTCATATGACATAGTAAAATTTTAAATGCTCATTATTTCACAACTCCGGTTCAGTACAAAATACATGGTTGATATATTCTACTGATAAGCCAATATGGATGATGAGGATTATGGTGCTCAAATTTCTAATGCATATCCTCCCATCGATTTTTCGGGCATCCCGAGTTTTCCTAACTATGAACCATATCTGCAGGATAAAAGATATTCTCAGGCTCCAATTTTTTGTGGAAATGGTGATTCAGCTGTCATTCACATCATATCCTTTCTTCTATTCGTGAATAAACTCAACATACTTCATAGGGATAATATGATGCGAAATTTTGCTCATTCTTTGAAAAAGAAGACATGGATATGGTTTTGTGGTCTTCCTTATAAATGAATTACCTCCCCTGAAAACTTATGTGCTATGTTTTTTGAGAGGTGGCATAATGGTGAGGGAGATATGCTAACTATTGTAGAAAGGGCCCTCACCTACCTAAAGGAGATAAAGGAGCCCATGAATTCCATTATAGATGAACACACTAGGGATGATCCTACTGAAGAGCTTCACGTGGAACCCATGATTGAACACATTGTTGAAGAATCTCCCGAATCATCATAGCTGAAAACATTGAATATTTGAGGTATTCTCAAGTTTGTTGCAATGCTAATATTTTCCCAGAAAACCCTCATGAGGAAACCATTATAGAGATCGACACTTATGAAGAAATTTATGATGTGTATGATGACACTCCTCTATGTTCATCACTTAGGGATGAAGCTTTGGAAATTTTAACTTCTTGTAATATCCTTGAAACCAAAACTTTGAAGCATTATTATTATGAACAGGAGGAGGTTAGTTATATATTAGGATGTGATACCAGCAAGGAAGTCTCTCTCATATCCAACATAGATGGGAGTGATGACTATTGGAATTTCATAGATAATTGAACTTGTGAAAATCTTATTGAGAATCCCATCCATGATATGTCGAGCAAGGGGAGTGTCTATTCAAAATTTTGTGGAAGTCCAATTTACGATACATCCATAGAGGGGAGCGTGGATACCTTGGAAAATATTAGTATGGAAGAGGATCATTCAGAATTTTCACATGATCATTCAGAGTATCATGCAGAGCCGCACAAAGGTAACAAAAATAAAAACATTGAGAAGCAGTGTTGTGAAACGTTAGATGTGACGCAGTTAGTGGAATATCAGTCTCAACCATCTTATTCACATGTAGAGGTTCCTTATGATTTGTAGATACTTGGGGCTTATGCAACGAGTTATCATTTGATAAGCCCTGATGATCAGTATGATGATGTAGTCAGTCTGCCTCATCTTGCAGATTCGTATATCAATCCTATCTAGTCATGGATAGAAGTAGCCTGCGTGAGCACATACCAGTTTGGGAAGAACTTTAATGCCTTTATTCATGCCTATGATTTCTCATCCGACCCACCCATTCTAGATCATCATGCAGGTTTTCATTTTCTAAATAGAGTATCCTTAGTTGGGCTGGTAACCAAAGAAAAGGCAATATTTTTTTATGTTAATAAAATGCTTAGGTGGTTACATTGGATTTCTGATTACACTTAACCCTTTTTATATCATGCTTAGAGTAGGAAAATAATCTCCTTAAAAGAGAGAATTTACTTTCTACATTTATTTTTTGTACTTAGCTATAATAAAATATTTCTTTCATTAGTTAGCTACATTTATTTTGTTTAAATAAATCAGCTTAATGGTTCATTTGGATTTTATATAAAGCTTGTGCTACTAAGGTTTTCTTTTCAAGTTGAGATGTTTTTACGTGGTATATAAACCAGATATTCTGCGGTTCTCGTATCCTCTCCTTGCCCTATGACCAGATCGAGCACACGTCCTGCAGTTGGAGCTAGATGTTACCACCTAAGTTGTACTTGTTGGTTTTTTCAAGTGAGCCTGGTGAACTGGACAAAGATGATTTGTTAGGACATCAGAAGACCTTCACACTTGCTTCTGGGACGTGTTTTTTTATCTACCATG
>LPNX010466162.1:33935-115642 GCA_001517045.1 Pseudotsuga menziesii | reverse complement strand
ACTTGCACATGGTGGGACTCATGGACTAGGCAAATAAGACAAAATAAATGAAATAATGTCTAAGTGGGTAAATACTATGGGTTGATTATTCTAACAATGTGTTCACACCCCCTTGGGGGAGTTGTAATAAAATGTTCTAGCATGGTAGTGTCTGTAAAAGACTCGGTCTCTTGGACTGTATTTTTCAATCCGATCATCCCAGAGTGTTTTTTCTCTTCATTATTATTGGTTGTTGAATAAACGAGTGATAATTTTTTATTTTTTCACTCAATACCTCCAAAGCTAGGGTGGTCGGCTTGGAATTTAGGCCTATTGAGGTTATTAGAGTCTGTGTGTCACTGTATAAACATGCTAGGCGTTATGGTTGAGTCATATGAACATGTGCTAAGTCCCCCTAGGTTTTGTTTTTATTTTATTTTTAATTTTAATTTTTCCACAAAACATAGGCTATTTTTTAATAGTCTAAATGGAAAAATTGGTCTTGAAATAAAAGTGGGGTTAAAAGTAAGATTAAATCATGGGGTGGCCCATTTTCTAACTCGCGGCACCTGGTAAATCCATAAACCTACTTTTCCTAAGTTTTGAGTGATTTTCCATCAATCATGTAAGAAAATCCAAAAAAATCAAATATTAATTAATTTAATTAAAAATTAATTAAATAATGGAGCAAATCCAAATTCCTAAATAAGTGGATTTTGCTCTGATTTGATTGAAATAAGTCTCATCGACTTCAGATTGACCAGGAGTTGTCATTCCTTGAATGAAGGCATGGATTAAGGCTGAAGATGAGCTTAACAAGCTCATGCAAATCTAGGGGTTGTGCCCTCCTTTCCCTCTCCTCCACACGTGTGGATCAATCTCGCAGTTGTTTGATAGATGCTTCAGTTCATTGAGTGAGGTATCACTCTGATTTTCAGTTCCAGTCCAGTTAGACTTAGTTCATCATCAGATCAGGATTGGCTTAACTCTCCATAAGCTGCAGTCTCTCCTTCAGTCAGGCATGCGCCCTTCTTGGCCAGTCTGGCTATAAATAAAGCATTCTTTTCCTTCCTAAAGCTAGTTAGAGTTGGGAAGAAAGGCTTGCTATTTTGTAATATTGTATTGATCATTATATTTGTTGAAACAAAAGAGAAGCTTTGGATGCTAAATTGTGGATTACTTTTCATGTGTGGATCACCATTATCATGCTGCTTTTGAGGTGAATTGCTATTTTTTCATTTTCTTGCATAAAAACTGTTGTCTTCCTGAATGATTATTGGAATCATAGGAATAGATCATTGTAAGTTTACTTACTCCTATTTTTCTACATATGTTTGAATGAGCTAATATTTGCATGCTAAATAAGATTATTTTCATGCTATGTCATCTATTTCTCATATGTACCTTCAGATTTAATGGTTTTGTTTGCAGGATTTGTTGTTTAGCTTACAGGTTTTCCATGATTGGAAGAGTTGTGGTTCAAGTTTTATTCCACTAGTTTTCCAATAAGATTGCGAATATTGTGCCCCTTAGTGCTTCACTGACAAGTTTCTTTTATAGATCTATTTTAGCAACATGCAGTTCTCTTTTCCTCTTCCACCATCAAAATTTAAATTTTATTCAAATTGGTTACCATTTAAGAATGTTATCGCTTAGATCGATCTCATTAATAAAATGATATATAGATATAGTAGTAAGATCATTTCCTAAGTTTATATCTTAGTTCTATTTTGCATGCAAAGTTATATTTGAAGAGATCTAGTTCAAATTACCCTCTTTTGCAAGCATTATAAAGGAAATTTGTAGTTTGCTCATAAGGTAGTGTCATTTCTTTTTGTTATTTAAAGTTTTAAATTATGCAAGAAAAGTGTATATCATATTCGCTTCCAAAACAGCAAGCCAAGATCCTTGGTTCCTTTTTGCAAAACTAAATTAGCCCTTTTTAACAATTTTTAACTTACTCTCTTTTCGGTAATTAGTGTGGTGACCAAAAGCACTTTCAAAGTGTTTTGGCCATATTTTATTTTAAGATATTGCTTTTTTTTAGAATGTTTAACAAAAAATAGAATGAAATTCTTCCCGTTATCCGACTCTTGGGCGAACCGGAGCTTCTTGAAGGATTCCCCCACCGCTGTGCTTCTTTTTAAGCTTGTCGTAAGCTTGTTGTAAGCCTTTGGATCCTAGATAACAAGGACCATAGTGAAAATTAGTTTGCTGATATTTTATCCCTTAATAATAAAAATAATCACTTCGAGTCGGCTCTTTCGAGCACAGTGCCCATCCCCCGTGGGGGAATCCGAGCATGTTTCACTTTTTTTCATTTTTTTTCGTTTGTTTTCTCTAGCTTAGTCTCGTCATGTAGGATTGTATACTTTGATCATGTTGTTCATTATTCCTTATTTTTAAATAAAATTAATACTAATAATTACCCCATGATTCTGCGATTGAACCGAAAGGTGAAATAGGATCGTGGGAGGATTAATTAGAAAACCTGTGGTGTATGTTTTTCACTTCTATGTTCATTGTTCATTTTCACAAGAAAGAATTAAAGTTAAACCCTACTTGATTTCCTGATTGAGTTCCACCTGGACCGAAAGAGATTCCTCAAGGGTCTTTTTTTTAACAAGAACACACTCTTAAAATTTACTAAAATTTACAAGACTCTGGTGTGTATGCTCTACACTTGGATGTGGTTCACTCGATGAGTGAATGTTAGATTTTTATAATTTAAGCAATATGATATTAGGATCTTATCTCAGAGAATAACATGCACATCAATAAACACAAGAGACAAGAGACACAAAGAATTTTCCTCGGGGAAACCATAAAGGAGAAAACCTCACAACTTCCTCAGAGATAGAATGAGCACCAATGGTAGCAGTAAAACCTGAAAATAGAAAAGATGATATCCACATCTTGTTCTCTCTCTCTCACACTTGAGAGAGCTTATCCTCTCTCACTCATGCACCCCAATGAGTGAGTGTGTGTGTGATAAATATAGAGTCTCACTCTCTAATTATATTCTTTCATTCACTTAATGTCCACTTCAACATGTCGGCCCCACTTAACAATTACTTACTAGAGTTGACATCTCTAGGAGAGTCTAATAACCCTAGTTCCCCATAACTATGGGGACTTTGCCTTTCGATCAACAAGGAGGGTTAGCCTTGACACAATTGAGGGGACTATTGGCCCGACTTACAATGGAGGGTTAACCTCAATGACTTTACATGACTTGTTTACATTATTGAAAATATTGATCAGAACATCAGGGCATGACATGACTCAATTACATTATAGATACTTCCTGGAATAAACATCGGGGTATAATATATAAGATATACAAGTGAATACATTTCGAAGTTACAAATACATCAACACTCCGCCTTAACTATGAAGGAATTATCTTGACACAATTTATTAGCACAAGTCTTCTTCTCTGTATCATCTGGATCATCATCAAGTCATCTTCATCTTCAAGTAATATTCATCTTCAATTCATCTTCATTGTCAAGTCATCTTCATCAATTCTGGATCATCACTTGATCTGGAGCATCACTAGATCATCATCAAGTTCAGATCATCACCGGATATGGATCATCATTGAATCGTCATCAAGTCTAGATCATCACTTGATCTAGATCATCATTAAAGATGGATCATCACTTGATCTGGATCATCATTAAACCTGGATCATCATTATCATCAATGCTTCCACCATCTCAATCAAATGGTGCTATCTCTTCATTCTTCTCTTCAAAAGAAGTTCTACAGAGCCAGCCCTTTTTCATGTTGGTTGTAGGCCTAGCCTCCATGTAGGTCTTCATTAACAGAGCCATCCCTTTTTCATGCTGGATGCACATCTACAGAGCCAGTCCTTTTTCATACTAGATGTATCATCACAAAGCTAGTCCTTTTTCATACTAGATGTGGCATCTGCACAGAGCTAGTCCTTTTTCATACTAGATGTGGCATCTACAGAAAGCTAGTCCTTTTTCATACTATATGTGTCATCATAGAGCTACTCCTTTTTCATAGTAGATGTGGGATCTACATAGAGCCAGTCCTTTTTCATACTGGATGTGTCATCACAGAGCCAGCCCCTTTTCATGTTGGATGTGGGATCTACACAAAGCTAGTCCTTTTTAATACTAGATGTGTCATTACAGAGCCAACCCTTTTTCATGCCGAATGTGGGATCTACACAGAACTAGTCCTTTTTCATACTAGATGTGTCATCATAGAGCCACCCCTTTTTCATGCTAGATGTGGGTTCTACACAGAGCTAGTCATTTTTCATGTTAGATGTGTCATCACAGAGCCAGCCCTTTTTCATGCTGGATGTGGAATCATCACATACATCTAACAATGGAAGGAACCAATCCTCTCACAATGTCATAACTCTTACATCTAACCATGGAAGGAACCAATCCTCTCACCATGTCATAAGGGCTCACAAAATCATCACTTCCCTTTTGAAGGAACCTCAATCTGGAGAACACCAAGCTTCTCCCTGAAGTACTCAAAATTCACTTTGGCCATTTCTAGCATAGAATCACATCAGGGTTGATTACGTCCAAGGATAACCTACGATCTTCGCCAAGACCGATTACATACAAGGACAACCTACAGGACTGTTTACATCTGAGCAACCTACGAGCTTCGCCAGGATTTATGCACAGACAACCTATCTAACCAGCTATGCTATAACTCCCTCTTTCAAGAGATATTGATCTGGGTGACAAACTGGAGCTGCACTGCTCCTCTCTGCATCATACCAAAATGCAAGTTAGATCAATCAAATCAAATAGTAGTTTTCAAAAGAAACATACTACCTCCCAAATTGCAAGTGGCAACATCTTTTTCCTTGGCTGTACTCAGCACCATGCAGGACTCCATCCTGCCAAACCAAGAGATCACACCTGATCTCATATTGAAGTAGCACCTCGAAGTGCTCTTCCTATCAATGGCACTGCCTGCCCAATACAAATCTACATAACCCTCCAGATTAATCTTCTGATTCACCTCATACTTGAGCCCATAATCAATTGTACCCTTCAGGTACCTTACTGCATGCTTTGAAACCATCAAGTGAACATGTCTCAATTTGTTCATAGCAAAGTAGGTATCTGGTCTCGTATTCGTCAGGTACATCAAGGAACAAATCATCTGACGATGAAGCAACACTTAATAGCTTTAGGTTCGATGCCATAGGTGTGGTCATGGTCTTGCAGTCCATCATCCTAAACCTATTTAGGATCTCTACTGCATACTTCCCTTGTCCACACCTCCATGCCTAGAACATAGTGCATCATCCCCAAGTCCTTCATCTTGAACTCGGCAGCAAGTCTCCTTCTTGCAACTTTAAAGAGTTCCTCTTTTCTGTCAGGAACAAGTCATCGCCATATAACTTGAGAATTACCGGTCTTCTACCTTCAACCTTGAAGCAAAGGTTGGAATCCACTTTACTCTTAGTAAATCCTAGAGTCATCAGTAAGCTATCCATCTTGTCATACCAGGTCGAACCTTGGGACCTTCTGCAGGCACTCCCTCTGAAGCGTAGCATCATACACCCTTTGTCTTTTATACTCTATGCACTGAAACATTCTGTACTGGAGTGATAAGTAGCTTCCTCTGCTACTAATATTGTATGTATCCATCTAGGATCACTGGATACCAAGATCCTCTATCTTGAACTTTTTCAAAAGTTCTTCTCACACCCATCTGTGAGCTTTTCATCATTTTCAAGCTCCTCATGTAAGTATTATCCCATGGGTGTCTTCTGAGCTCATACAAGTCCTTCTTTCATTTGCACACATAATTCTACCTTCCACTGGATGCAAATGTGTCTTCATAGTCTATGACTTCTTTTTGTGAGAAGCCTCATGCTACGAATCTTGCCTTGTATCCCACGATGTTTCCATCTACTGCATGACGGAACTATGAACTTCCCTTCATGTATCGATACTACATCCTAGACATCATTCTTCTTGAACTGGTCTTCTCTTTATTCTTGGTTACTTCTTCATAGCTGGAAGGCTCTACATCAATGATGTCGCTGCATTTGTCATATTATTCTTTATCTTGGATTATTTCTTGAACTGTCATCACTTGTTATTCGGAACATGTCACATGCCCTAATTTTGCAAAAATAATATTATCATATTTGATTTTATTTCAAGACAATATGTTAAATTTTATGCTAAGTTGTAATTGATGACTCAGCAGAGTCAAAGATGTTGAATGTAATTCTGAATATTTTAATTATAAATAAATAAAAGTGGAATCAACAGCTTGGGAGAACTGTTAAAAGAGTGTTTACTAGTCAAGTTGGGGGAGGAGACTGGGTGGAGAGCAAATAGACAAGTGGCAGCATCCTCAAACACATCCAATGTTGCAAGTGGAAACCTCCCTACATTTGGGGTCATGATTCCCCAAGAAAGTGGGATCAGATCAAGTGGCTCAATTAATGACAACTAACCCAAAAAGACCTAGGCAATCTTAATAAAAATTCCCATTGAAGAGAGCTGAGGCTGCTCATTTTCCAAGAAGAGAATCATTCAGGTGAATGTACTTCAAAGGATTTCATTGGGAAGGGAATTGGTGGAAGGTGGTTGAGGGGTAAACTGTAGAAAGTGATCTAGTGCAGCTTTTCAGCTGAAGGATCTTACTGCTGAGTGTAGAGTGATTACTGAGTCATTGGACTAGTATTTGGTTGCTGCTCCACCAGTTTTCAGCCAAGGAAACCAGAAACAGGCTCGGGGGTCCTGAGGAGAAGCTGTTTGAGCGCTCTCTATGAGTTGGTAGGGAGGAATGGCCTCCCAACGCTGTTGTTGTCCAGCTTAAATAGGTTCTACAGTCTTTTATTTTACCGTGTTTAAAGTTTATATGTGAAACTGAATGATTAATGGATGATTAAATGTTTAGTAGTGAACTGATAGAGATTGTAATCCTTAAGTTATTTGAAATGCTGAATCTATAATTGATGAAAAACAATCCTACCTGTGTTTTTCTACGTCTGGAATGGACCAAACTGTACTCTAGCACGGGCAGTATATTTTAAAATAGATGAAGGATAAGAAAGAAATCTAAAATGAATAGAATTATTATGTATTTCAAAGTATTGGAATCATTTCTTTCTGTAGATTGTTGCTTTCAGAAAAGAATATTAATCTGCCTAGTTAAGTTTATTGTTTAAACTAGACTGTGTAATAAGAATGCTAGAGAATAAATAGCCATAATATTTTTACTAATAGCAATGTATTATATTCAGGAGTTGTTCAAGTAGATAAGTTATTTCTTTTACACAGTACTTCCTTTTGTAAACTATACTTTTAACCTATAACAGAGGAATTAGAAACAACTCAGATATAATGCTTATCTTATCATGTTAAGCAAAGAATTAAGTATGGTTCTTTTAGTTTATTTCTTTTACTGATATTAATAACTAACTTAACCTGCAACTATTCGAACCCTAGGTAGGGTTTAGTAACATAACTAAATTCTAAAGACAAATTAATTTAAAGATAAAGAATATCTTAACAAAGAATTATTTAGCTCTAACAGTATTTTTTTATATAATCAAAACAACTAAGATACAATAGTAACTTATGTTTAATTAACTAAGTATTTTCACAAAGATTTGTCTTTTAAATTTTACAAATAGATTATACATGTAAATGAGTAATGACAGGGTTGAAATGCTCATTTCATTTCTTAGTAAGCTAACAAAAATAATACCACTGAATGAACTAAACTAATACAGACTAGTCACAGTTTTTAGTAATAAAGTGTATGTACAAATAGAAGATTAAGTATTTATAGTATATACAGATAATAGAATTAACATAAATAATATCGTTTATAAATTAACAATTCTTTAAACAAAATGAAGGAATCTTTAAAGAAAGAAACAGAGATTATTTCCATAAACCCTAACCTGGAAATCCTTGAGTCACTGAAACAATCTTAAATTCTTTTAACAGTAATCGAAAATAATTAATAACAATAAAGAAATTATTATCTTACAAGTTAAATAGGGTAAAAACCCTAGCTCTGAGTAGAAATTACCCAGTATTCTTTAATATACAAAACCATTACAATAGTAACCTAGGATAAGCAATAAGCTTATTCTTTTATATAAACATTTAAAGAAAAATTTAATTCATTCACACAGAGATAAAATACAAATACATAAAGCAGAACGAATTTAAGCTTAAGACAGGCTGTCTTAAAGATATTTACATTATATCAACGAGCCCGAAGGTCAAATGTAAGTCAAAACATTAACAGAGTACAAAAACTCAGCTAAGAGCTGAGCACCCATATCTTGTTATGGAGTATGAACAAGTATTAACATAGTATTACAAAACTGCAAGTTCTTCACTAATTTGAGAGGAGAGAATTACAAGAGACAGCTTAAAGCCGAAGTCACCTTGCAAAAAGGAAGGGTTTAAACCAAAGCAAAAAATATAGAAATGAAGAGCAGCAACCCCATACTGGGTGCAACACGGTCGAAACTTCTTCCAACTACAAAAATCTGTACAAGCAGGGAGAACCATGTTCGAAACCGGAGCTTACCGTGGAATAGTCATGGAGGCATTTGTGCAGCATGACAGTCAACTATGGAGACTACTTAACCTGCAATGTAAAAAGAACCAGAGTTAATTAAAAATCAAAAACCCTTACGCAGAATGGAACCGTAAATAGTAATAGCTCTTAATTCTTTACTTACCTCAACTAGAAGTGAAAATGATGGAGCCTCAGAGGAATAACAACACCACAACCAATGCTAAAAAGAGCCAAACCCTCATTCTCACCGAGGATGGAGACGACGGGACTCTGGTGCATTTCACACTAACAGCAGGGGTCTAGGTAAGCCTGAGCAATGGCTGTGAAGGGGTCAACAAGCATGGATTCAGACTATCACCAACATGCAAGCAGGAAAACTAAACTCCAAAACCCTACAATGAAGGAGATTCACAATCACACACAATAAGCTCAAGCTTTCACCAATGACAGACCACGATAGAAGGGCATCAAACGGAGTTACAGGCGGGCCGTAAAGCCATGTGCAAGGAGTCCAGTGAACTCTGACCAAAATAAATAAATCACAGTGGAGGTGAGCAATAGAACCCAACTCAAGGGAGTAAGACACGACAAACACTAGTGTTGGAGCCTCTGTAACTATTTTCCATCACGGGCGCCATGGGAGCTTGCAGAGCAACCCAAAGGGCCAACGCAAATGTCAGAACTCAAATAAGCCATGGGTTAGGGTAGACAACTATTTATACAACCAGTGCATGGCCAAGGAATTTCCACGTGGCCGCAATAATATAATCATGCAGTGGGTCAATTTTCCATAGTCACCTGCGATCAATAATCATCAATTATTCTCCCAAATGATTTCATCAAACAACGTATAAACACTATAGTTTGCATGGGTTTCATATCTTATGATAATTGTTTTAACATTGGTGTATAGGTCATGTCACGTCCCCGTCCCTCAACCGGTGAAGAGGACGCGACGAACACATCAACACAGCTGGGAAAACAGCCCATGAACATAATCAAATGAAATCAATGCTGGAATTAAGCATACACAGATGCATTTATCTTCAATCATACAGCAGAAGCACACATACTCATAAACCAGCATTCAACAAGATCATTATAGTTCATTTAACATCAATATAAATTGCAGAGATGAAGTATAGACAGCAGACTTATCTTTGATGAAGAATCCACCCGCAACCAGCTACATCGCTACAACGTTCCACCCAACCATAGGCCAGCTTGCTCATCAATCTCTCAGCAGCGCTGCCACCCCCAAGCTGGGCATGATTCCTCCGGAATAAGGGTCAATTGTAGGATTATACACAGCCAAGGGGACATAAACAACAAACCAATCACAGCTGGGTTTCACAGGCTGTCAACAAACAAGCCAAGCCAGCACAGTCCAAGGGACGAACCACTGCATACCAGCAGCAAAACAATTCCCTTCACAACCCTGGGAAGAAGCAAAATGACCGATGACAGTCCCAACCGAAAGGTGAGACACAGCTCCAGCCTATAAGGCAACTCAGAGTAGGTTTTGGCCCTAACGTGGCCAAAAAAACTCAACAACAGCACCCAAACCAGGGTATATCAGCAGCCACAACACACCATGAAGGATAACAACATTCCACAGTCCCAAAACAGGGAAATTCAGCTAACAGCACACACAATTCCTTCGGGTGACTAATGGCAACTCACACAGGCCAACAAAGGAGAAGAACAACTCCCAGCGTGGACAGGCAAGGAAAATTCAACCCACGAATTAGTAATCCACAGTGGTCCAAAACGAAATTGGAACCCACATCCGACAAAACTCATGGGGAAGACAACAGCCCCAAACACCAACAGCGAGCATGGCTCATGGCATGGGAAAAACGACCCAAACATCTTGTGCGTGAGGAAAACTCGCACCCAACAGAAAAATGCACGGGAAGACATACCCGATTTTCTGCGTGAGGATTCCAGCAGTAGAGGCCCTGCGTGAGGAGAAAACAACTCCGATTTTGCCCGTGGATGAACAAAACAACAGCAAGGATGCCAATTATAGTGCGTGGGTGCTTCAGCAACTCGTGGAGCCCTAGAAAATGTCTGCGTGAGACTAAAATCGCCTAGAGCCTGTGCGTGAGAAGCCAACAGACCAAAAATCGTGGTGAGAGTGTAAACTGACCAGGGAAGAGTGCGTGAGGGAGAAGAATGGCAAACGTGGGTGGAGTGGGCAATTGGGTAAGGCTGACAGCCTGCCACAACCACCACCACTTCAGCAATAACTCCCCCAACCACCAGCTGAAGCATTAAAGAGGTTGGAAGAGGTTGGATGAGACAAAAGGTGACAAAAAACAAAGGTGGAAAAACCACAAGGTAATAAAACATGGGTTTTTCCCCCATAACCAAGGTTTGACATTCCCCCCCCACCCCTTATCCTTTGGAACCATGCCCTTTTCATTCAACGTTGCACTGCCGTAGCTGGTTGTGGTTTATTTTAATTGATGTGCGGGTTTACATGATGTCAAATAATAAGGTGCCGGATAGCACGACAAACCATCGGCAAATATCCCCATTGCCGAACATAAACAACCAAATCGATGGTGGGGCTTTTACCTTGAGCTCCTCACCACGATTAATTACATTATATACATCATGCATACGGGGTCGAAACCAGGGATGTGACAGGTCATCATTGGTGTGGGTATGCAATGTTATAATAAATTTAACATAGCACATAATATAATCGTATAGCCTCATAACCCAAAAAAAAACCTTGCATATTATATTGGTAAACAATTATATGATATTTTGCTAGTAAATCTCGTGAGAATTGTATTTCTCTATTGTAAGTTTGTACCAATAATTAACTTGTGAAGATATTAAAAGATTATATAAACATGTATCATTGGTAATATGCATAATACCTATATAAGTATTAACCCCTTTTTGAAATGGTTACAACCCATCAAGCTTAAGCTTATATAGTAATATCATTCTTGTGTGATGGGTGGTGTAATGACTAAATTGTTACCAATATTAATTTAAGACTAATGTGAAATCATGGACATATAAATAGTCTAATTAATGGTGTAAGAATAACTATCTAATAGTTACAGTTGCTCTTACTTGGTGGCATGAAATTTCTATATAAAGTGGAGATCTTTGCATGGCATCGTTTTGGGTAGATTCATCAATATTTTGCAAGTGCAACTAAACCATATATGTTGATAAACAAATAGTTCATGCACATTTGTAAGTCTTAGAACTAGCAAAGTAAATGTTAGCAAATTGTAAAAATAGCAAAATGAAATGCAAGAGCATTTCCTAGGAACTCTTTTACTCAGTTCAGATTAATGAGATCTTATCTTAGAATTTGGCTATTTCTCATTACTTGGAAAAATGGTTTTAATTTTTTACCAAAATACTGAGGTTAAGATAAGATAAAAATATTGGTTCTATAAGAAAAACACCAACCTTGGAAGTTGTTCCTAGATAGAACTTAATACAAGAAATGTATTATAGAATTGGTAGAATATGCATATTAAAATTAAGATTATCAAGCAGATAAAATAAAATGTTCAGAACCAAAGGAAGTGGTACTGTTGCTACTTACACTACAGGAATAAATACAATCAGCTGAACTTGTTTACTATAGCAACTGAAGAAAACAGACTATTTTACCTTACGGAAGTGGTTTAGATTACAACAGCTTATCTACTAAGCTTATTAATTTTTGCAAATAGAAGTATTGTTGGATGCTTTATGAAATTTAAGACGCTATTCGATCATTCATACCTTAAACTTGTAAGAACAAGTAATCCATCTGCGTTAGCATAAATTCTAAGTAAGCCTCGAGATTCAAAGTTAGATTTCACCTACTATCATAAATAGAACTCATCAGTAAACCGAATGTAGAAATAATGCGCAATTTAAACTTAATATGGTGTTAATAGGGAAACTGCTTAGTTAACATAATTGAGTTTATGCAAACTAATCTATTAACTGTTTCTTTTATTGCTAACCGTTAGCTATTAGTCAACTACAGTCTCAGCATTTTATATTATTCAAAATTTTAAATTTTCGTGAAAATCCGGGGTTTTGACATGTGGTATCAGAGCACAAGGTTCAAACACTAGGCCTTGATAAAGCCCAACTAGCTTTCATGAAACAGTAAACTGAATTATTATGCTGACGTATTTTATTTTAAATGTTATTAAACAGAGAATTGTTTTTCTAAATTTTAACATACAAGCCACGGGGGCTTCACTTCTTGACCAATATACTATCACGTTAGTTCATATTGTGGGTTTTAAAATGATAAAAAATCGAACCAATATATTGGAGGTATTGGGGGGATGAGGGGTTTAAGGTGGGGCTGGGTAGGGTGGTTTATAAGGATTGAGCTATAAAAAGAGGTGGGGAGGAGGTTTTAAGTATTGGGAGGGGATTTCAACAAAAAGAGTTTGGGTCAATATCTCTTGAAATTAAGGGTATTCTTTAATATCCCACGATCGCACGTGCTATGTGAGAAGTTCACTAAGTGAAGTCCCCGTGATACAAGAATGGAAAGGCTGGAAGAATATGCAAAGGAGGAATCTCCAGTTACTGAACTAGGAAATTTACCGATAGATACTATACCAGAGGATTTAACTACCAATTCCTCAGAATTGTTACAAACTGTGAAAGATCTAAAATCTGAAATGGAGTCTGTAAAGCGAGAAAATGAAAGGATTTTGAGGGCTCAAGAAGAGTTGAACCAGATCCTAATTGAAAAGTTTCAAACTAAGGGAAAGGGTAGAAGAACATAATCAAAAGATACAAGTCATCAAAGTAAATCTAAAAAGATGAAACATACTAAAACTGAAAGTAGTTCATCTTTTGAGGTGTTTGTTGAACAACGAAATAACCAGCCTACCAGTGACAGTAGTGATGATAATTAGTACACTAAGAAGAGGAAATACAAACCTTATGAGGAGATTTCCGCGGAATTCAAAAAGATAAAACCACCAAACTTTAATGGAGATATTGAGAAGGGGGAGGAAGCTAAATCCTGGTTATCGGGTTTTATAGCTCAAAATGACACATCTCTGCCTGTGACCACTTTCCCATGATTTCGTCACATGTCAGCACTTCATGAAAGTCACTGAATGTCACTGAAAAAACACCTATCTTGGAGGACCCATATATTGATTTCTGTAACTCCGTTTGACCTCATTTCTGTACCGTTGGAAAGGTATTTCAATTAGCTAAAACTTTATAGAAGACACCAAAGTCTGAAAATTCCTAGAAATACCCTTAAAATGTGTTTTTTTGTGTACTCGTGACTCTCCTTAAGGAATAGTCGCGAATCATACACGAGTTTCGTGTTTTACAAGTCGTGAATGTCTGTATTCGCGGGTTGCTCTTGTTGAAACTCGCGAGTCATTCGTGGGTTGTCCTCCTTCATAGTCGTGAATAGGTTTCTTAACATTTAAACAAAAAAACACACCTTTTCAGATTAGTTTGGGTAGTTATACAACTGACTCCTTCAGTTGTAACCACTTTGTCTTCGCCCCTATCTCTTCTTTAAGCATATAAATAGAGGTAGGGAGGTCCATGAAAGGGGAATTGAATTTATGCATTGTTATGATGGAGAAATCGGGACTCTCTTTGCCCACACCTTTGCCCTGGAGGTCTTCCCCTTGTGTTGCAGAGCTTGGAGGCTGAGTTCTTTGGAGAAGAGAAGCAGCAGAACCAGATCAAGGTTTCGTGAGGTGCCAAACTTGAAGAGAAGGTATACTTGTACTTGTTTTCAAGATTAATAAAGATGTGATGTCCTTATTCTTCCCAAATCATTGTTCAATGTGTGATTGAATCTCTGTTTATGATCATATGATGATGTTATTCATATTATTAGTTTCATGTTTATTTGATTATCATTGTTTTATATGTGGTCATGATGGTTTGAGGAAGGTATAACTTGTTTTGCAAGTCTCTTGGAGCGAGAGGAGCAAAAAGAGGATTGAAGAGAAAGCTTGGGCCAGCCTTCAGTTAGTCAGGTGTGGACCTTTCTCTTCTCTGATCTTGTTTATATATACTTGCTGAACATTGTGCATCTCTATTTCAACCCCAGTACGTTGATGGCCTCTTAAACCCTAGCCATAGGATACTTTCCTTTACAACAGAACTGACGACTCCACTGGGGATAGCCTTGTCTGCTTGGGGTTTTTCTCTTGATTTCTTTCAGCTTTTTTCATTGTTTCAAGTCCTTCTTGCCACTTAGGAACACCTTATCAGTCTGATTACACACCTCCCCTGCCTTCCTAAGGCAGTTTTCTGACCTTTTTTGAGATTTTTACACCTATTCGCGAGTTGTTCTTTTGAACAGTCGCAAATACAAGTTTGCATTCATGGGTTGTTCTACTGAACAGTTGCGAGTCATTTGCGAGTTACCCTGATTAATAGTCGCGAATTCTCCTGGAAGTTGGGATTTTTTAAGTCAAGGTTTGCTTGTTCCTTTCTTCGGGTAATCCCTGTTTGTGAGTGGATTCTATTTGTGAATTCTGTGTAGCTTGTCTGAAGACCTTTGGTGATCACCCTTCCTGCTTTTTTGAAAGCCTTTGAGTCTCTTTTGCTTGGATTATTTTTTGCTTGCCTGCTGAAGTGGTTTGGCCTGTTTGGGTTGTTTGTTTCAAGTGTTTTTCTCCAGATCTGTAGTCAGGGTCTTGGGCTCTGTTTTTCCAGTTTGTCTTCTAACAGTGGCTGGTTATCACTTGCCTTTAATAAGTCTACAGTGGTTTTTCCATTGTATACACCCAAGCTAGGGTGCCTAGCCTTCCATTATTGGTTGTCTATTGGTTATGTCAGCCTGTTTGCTTCAGTTTATTACTTTTATATGGTTTATTAGATCCAAGTTTACTGAAAGTATAGATGCATGGTAGTTCTTTCAGGGTCTTCTGCAGGTGTATGGATCTAGGGAGTTAGTGTCATCCCTTTTGGTTGTTCTTTATCTATGTGGTAAGCCTTTTAGAGAATTAGGGTTTGTTCTTTGCTCTTCCCCCTTGCCTCCTTTGCTTGGTATGATTTTTGGCTTATGTTTTTGGTCAGCCTCTGTTCTTGACTTTGGTTTGATTTTCAGAAGTTTTTTGGTGTTGGTTTCCTTCTTCTTTTGTTGGTTAACTTCACCTTGCCAAAATAGTAGACTTGTCTTTTATACAAGCCTTCCTTTCCAAGTAGGGTTTATACTGACTTTAGAGCACTCTAGAGTTTGTTTGGTGGTTGTTTAGCAGAGTTCCTATTTCTTTGTTCTTGTTATCTGCATGCTTTTGCTTTGTAGGTAGTTTTTCTTTTGCCTTTATAAAAGAAAATTAAAAAGAACGTTTACTTGTTTGTGTTGCTTGCCCCCCCCACCTCTTTCTTTGGCTTGACCTTGTTGTACAAGGTACTGAGCATCCTTTGTTTGTAGGTTTATATTGATACTTAGGACTTGTTGACCTTTGTTTATGTCAGTCTTTGTGCTCAATCTCTTCATTCCAAAGTTGTTGGCTTGTTTCCTTTTGTAAGCCTTCTTTTTAAGTGAGGTTGATATCTAACTTTAGGGAGACCTAGAGTTTGTTTGTGGGGAGTAGAGTAGTTGTCTATTTGCTTTTCTTACAGTACTTGTTTGCATTAGTTCATAGGCTGATTTTTTCTTTTGCATTTATAAAAGAAAAAGACAAAAACATATGTTTGCTTTATGTGCATGTAGATTAGGTTGTTAGTCTAGATTGCATGGCATATCATTGTTTTTGAAAAAATATAATAAGATTTGATCTTTTTTGGTTTTCAAGTTTTCTATTTGAAAATATAAAGAGAATAGTTTTTGCTTTTGCATATCATATCTCTTTCCTTAGTCATTTTGTTTCAATTTTGAGTCAAAACACCACTAGTTTACCATTCCATTTCCTCTTGAGTAAGAAACAGCCCTTTAAAATGAACGTATAATTTAAAATTTACTAGTAAGTTTTGTTTTTTAGGGTCCTTTCACCTACTAGCTTAGGATAGACTTGTGGGATAGGAAGTGTAAACTTCCCACAAGTTATAAAAACTCAGACGTAGTGGACCTTTCACTAGGTAAATCCTTGACTTCATCGACTATATCTGGGAAGCTCCTCTCAAACGGGAGTTAAGCACTAGGCCGCTTGTAGGCTTGGACAGAGGAGATAACCCTCTGAATCCTTGTCAAAACGTAACTCAGGACTTTTACACATCTGGGGATTCTGTCCTAGACATAGTTTCGGGCTCAACTACCCTTCCCATGCGTACGAGTTCGGCTGACGACTATCCCCCCAGACTGTTGGTGTAGTTAAGGTAGCCTTTAGTCTCTTGACATCTAGGGTTCATACACAGGTACACTGAAAGGTTATTTCTGGTTGACCTTGGACAAACTTGGAAGGTAACCCCGGTAGAAAGTGTGGGAGGGTGGTGGGTAATTCCTCCGCTTGTGCCTAAGAACATCTACAGGGATGCCAAGTAACTGTCTATCAGCTTTCTTCTGGAAAGTACATCTTATACCTATTTGTCTGTTGGGTTTTAGGAATTTTTAGTGAGTGCTATGTGGTTTGTTTGTACTTAGTGGGCCTTTAGGTGTCTGCTTTGTAATTTTGGTTGACCATCAACCTCAGACTTTGTCTCTTGTTTTGAATCTATGGCTAACACCCCTTTGAACACCAACCAAGAGATCCCCATGAGGGGATCTCCTTGTCCTATTCCTCTCACAGGGAATGTTGGTGTTCCCTTGATGGCCACCTTGAATCTTCTGGGATTCACCCTAGGGCTACCGGTGTGGTTGTTTTCCACTCCCACTATCCTGAATGCTCCTGATGCTTCTCAAGTGAGCTCTTTACATCAAGAGCATCAAAACCCTGCTTCCCCTTCACCTGTAGTTAGTTCTCCTCCTCCTTCTACCTCATGCGGTGAAAGTATTGATACTAATAACCGGCAGTCTAAAAGGAGTAAAATAAGGAGGAATAGGAAGAAAGCACATAAGAAAGGGGGCACCTGTTCAACCTCTTCAAGTCAAGTTGAACCTCACCACCCAGCCTCTGTTTTTCAGGCTGGGGGCACCCATCCAACCTCTGGAGGTCATGTTGGATCTAGTCACTCAACCTCTGGTGTTCACGTTGAGTGCACCCGTTCAAGCTCTAGTTTTCAAGTTGAACCTTCCTATCCAACCTCTGTTGTTCATGTTGGAGCTATCCATCCAGCCTCTAGTGATCAAGCTGGTGGGATCCTTCCAACCTTTTCAGGTCATGTCGGATCCGGTCACTCAGCCTTTGGTGTTCACATTGAGTGCACTCGTTCAACCTCTGGTGTTCAAGTTGAACCTCCCCATCCAACCTCTGTTGTTCACATTGGATCCGTTCACCCAGCCTCTGTTGCTCAAGATGGGGGAAAACACTCAACTGCTGCAAAGCATGTTGATTCTAACCATTCAACCTCTGCTGTTCATGTTGATGGTGCCCGTCCAACCTCTACAAGTCATGTTGGACCCAATCTCTTGGCCTCTGCAAGTTACGCTGGGAGCAGTCATTTATCCTTTGTAGTACACGCTGAAAAAAATATGTCAACCACTGCGAGTCATGTTGACACTGTTGAAAAGACTACCCGTTCAAAACACAAGCTCAAGTTTCCTTGTAAGCTTTGTGAGGGAGACCACCTTACTTATAAATTCCCTTCTATTGCTGAGGTACGAAGAGTTTGGGCTCATGGTCCTCCCGTTTTTGAACATCCTGAAGTCTCTCAACAACCAGCCTCTCTTAGTGAGGTTGGATCCAGTCACTCAGCCTCTGTAGTTCACGTTGGGGGAAAACTCTCATCCTTTGCTTGTCATGTTGAGAGTAAACAATCATCCACTGCTAGTCATGCTGACACCGTTGAGAAAACTGGTCGTTCGAAGCGTAAACTTAAGTTCCCTTGTGTGCTATGCAAGGGAGATCATCTTACTCATATGTGCCCTGCTATCCCAGAGGTGCGAAGAGTGTGTTCCAAGACTCATGGATTTCAGTCTTCTGAACACCCTATATTTTCTCAACAACCTTTTCAACCTTTGGTTGATCAAGTGGTCGAACAAATCTCAGATTTGGTCGATCCCACTCTTCTTTCGAAGAGTGTTCCTCATGTGATTGAACCAATGTCATCTTTGGTCAATCCCACTCTCCCTTCGAATAGTGACTTTGATAAAGAGGTTGAATCGATCCCAGTATCGATCAATACCACTCTTCTTTCGGAGATTGAAGTGTCTACTAGTCACATTTTCTTCACTGCCAGTTCAGAACTTACTGAACAAGGGGGCACTGAACTTGCTTCGGATCAACCCCCACCAAGATCTCGGATTGCTTCCTTTGATTGGGATAGCCTAGTTGAGTCGTGCCTTCCTTCCCATGCACCTTTCCAGATAAAGTTGAAATTTGAACCCTATACGATTGCTCGTTGTATTGTTGATGAAGGGGCCTCAGTTAGTATTTTGTCTACTCGTGCTTGGCTAGGTATGGGATCTCCCAGCCTTGTGTTGACTGCTAGTCAGTTACTGGCGTTCGATAGAAGAACTTGTGTAGCCTTGGGAATTCTTGCTCAAACTCCTGTTACTTTGGGTGGGAAGACCATATTAGTTGACTTCATGGTGATAGAAAACCCCTTGGACTTTAATATGCTCCTTGGATGTGATTATGTCTATGCCATGCAAGCTGTGGTGTCAACATTCTTTTGTGTGATGTACTTTAATCACGGCGAAGAAATTGTCACTATCGATCAGTTGGATTTTCTTGATCCGTCTCCTGACTTGACTAGAGACCAGGTCTTTCCTTTATTGATTCCCAGTGTTTCTGTAGACACCACCCCACCAAAGGTGAACTATGTGGCCTCTTGTACTTTATGTTCAATTGCTACTGAGAAGCAGCCTCTGTTTTCATGCTTACCTTCTCAGGACTTGGTCCCAGCAGTTGATCGAGTGAGTTATCCTATATAGACTGTGGGGCCTAATCTCCACTCTGTTGATCCATTTGAAATTTTAGACATGTGTCCTATCTCGGATGATCTCCTTCCTTTGGATGAAGTCTTCCTAGAGTCTTTGATACAATCTAACCTTCTTTTGGATGTTGGTTCAGTTATGACTAAGTCTAACCCTGATTTGCCTAGTAAGCCTGACCTTTCTTCTTATATTGGTCTTGTTGAGTCTTTTGACTCTCCTTTCGAACAGCAAGTCAGTGATCCTGATGAGTTTGATTTTTCTTATGAATTTTTTGACTCCTTGGATATTGAGTTTGTTCCTGTAGACTCTATCTCCCTTGTTTATTTTTTCTTTCCTTCTGAGGTCTATCTTACTGATTATAAACCCTCGAGCCTTGGTGCTATAGAATCTTCTTCGGTTGATTCTACCTTGACTTTCCCTTTTATAGAAGATAGCAAAGTCACATGTGTTTCTGCCAAAGTGACTCGTGTCAGATCTTTTCTTCTGAATATGATCATGATGTTGTTGTTTCTTGGAGACAGGATTCTTAGTTGAATTCACAACTGTTTACTAGCCTCACCTTGTTGTTCAAGGTGTAACTGTATTTGCATGTGCCCTGCTCGTGCTTATGAGCCTGATGCCGGCTTCCATGCTTTTAGCTCGTTGTATAAGCCCTCATCTTTGTTCTCATTGCCGCTTAGCCTTGTATCATTTTTCCTTTACAATTTGACACCCTTTACCTTGAGGAGACATTCCCTGAGTGTCCTTATCTTGCTCACTTTCCTTGCATTATGCATAGGTTTGTTCCTTGCGCTTGGAACTAGTTTCGCCTGTCTATGACACTCGTCTCCTTACATTTAGAGCTCTCCTTCGAGCTCGTTAAAAATAGTAAGGAGGCCGCGAGTTGACTTTTCTGGACTCGTTGAAACTTCTCGGGAAAGATTTTGAGTTTCTTTAGGCCCAAGTCTGACTCCTCAAAATAGACTTGACTGCCGAGTAACCTTGTCCGTTCAGGCTCATTAAGAATATGTGAATGGACATCCACATTGGTAGTAGGTTATCTCTTTCTTGGACCATGTGGAATAATACGAGAAAGGATCCCTCTCTTTTCTCCTGAATTGAGAAGAGTATTCTCAGGCATAGGTTTATCTCTTTTCCGGACCTGAGGGACTAAACTTACGGAAAAGGAACCCCCGGTATGAGCTTAGTTTTCTCTTTTTCGTGCTCTGGACCAAAACATGAAAAATATTTCGAGTGTACTTTATGTCTTTGTCATGCTCGTTAAACCCTAAAGAACAAAGCATCGAGTTTATTGTTGTAAGCTCCATTTCTCATAATCAAATGGATCTTTCTGAGTGATCTTGCCTTCCTTCACACTCGTAAAACTCAGGCTATATATGCTGCTTTTGAAGGAGCGTTGGGTAGGTGGTAATTTAACCTTTTTCGGACCTTCCTGACTAATTACAAAAAAGGTGCGCCTTTTCTTTTTTGGAAGTTAAGAGAGTTCTTCTCTGGTTTGTTTTATACTTTTTCGGCCTTAGGAGACTAAATTGTACGAAAAAGGACCCCCCCTGGAGTCTTCTTTGGAGTTTTCAGACTCTCTAAATTATGAAAACATCGTCGAGCATGTACTAGTTCGGGCTCGTAAAATCCACGAATTAGTGCTTTATCAAGCATTCTTCTTTCTTTTCTTCGAGCTTGTCAAAAAATGAAGATGGTCCCAAGTTTGCTTTCTTGGACTCGTTAAACCTTTACAAGAAAAAAGGGAAGGGGAAGGTTTATTTCCATGTCTTTTTACATCATGGCAGCAAGTCTTGTTTCCTTGAACAAAGCACTAGTTTTGAGTCTATCAACCGTTGGGTCCTAGTCTTTTGACTTTATCCTGATTCAGAATTTTCTTACTCCTCCAGTTGGTCTTTTTTCCAATTATATGGGGAATCTGTCAATGTCTCCTACATTGCAGATTTGTTTCGATGGTCCTATTTTGTGTCAAAAGCTGCCTAAGTCACTTTTGTGTCGTGCTCACTGTTCGAGGATTAAGCCTTTGTCAGCCATTTTGCAGATGCCTTGACCTTTTGTGTCGGCCATTCCCTGGCATCAGTTCATTACATCATGTCTTCAGCGTTCCTTGTCATGAAATTCAGTACCAATTCCAGATCCAATTAGTCTTTGAATTACCTCGTGTTGGATGATGAAGGATGCCTTAATGCCTTCCTTCCAATGGATCTCTTCCTATCGACTGCAACACCTCTTGCTCTGGGAACGAGATTTAGAGTTTTATGACAGTACCTTGGGAATTGTTGTCCTCAATGGCAATTTCCCTCGCTATTGGGTAGTGGGGATACCTTAATGTCTCCTACTCGATAGATTCTTCAAGTGTTCGACTTCAAGTCCTTGTAATCACACTTGTTAGAATGTACTAGGTACCTTGGGGACCATTTTCATTAATGGTGGTTTCCCTCGTGTTTGTTAATAGTTTTCATTATTGACCGGTAATCAAACGGATTCCTCCATGTTCGACTTCAGGTCCTTTATTCGCATGGTTAGGATTCGTACCTTTTTTGGGTGGTTTGGATTGAAGACCTTGGGGCTGACAGTAGCATTGTCATTTTGCTATTGCCCAAGTTGCACAAGACCTTGTTATACTTTATATGACATTTTGCTGAGACATAGATCCACCTTGTATTTTTGTGGCTATGATCGATTGTTGAGCATGGATCCACCTTGTTCATTTGTGGCCATGGCTCCTTTAGATTTGATATGGCTCCTTTTTGCATATTGAGCGACCATGATAGTTTCATCAGTTATACATATGTTGGATCCGCCTGTATCTTTCTGGTGATGTTTTGTATATCGCCACGTATGTGCCAGAGATCAGTTTTTCTGACATTTATCTCTCTTTCAGGTACCTTCACTCGAGCCTTTCGATCTTGGATTCTCTGCTCTCTCCATACTCAGCTGTTTCCTTTATAATGTATTTCAGCTATCATCTTCCCCTCTAACCTCACACATTAGGGGGCATCTGTTATAGCTCAAAATGACACATCTCTACCTGTGACCACTTTCCCATGATTTCGTCGCATGTCGGCACTTCATGAAAGTCACTGAATGTCACTGAAAAAACACCTATCTTGGAGGACCCATATATTGATTTTTGTAACTCCGTTTGACCTCATTTCTACACCGTTCGAAAGGTATTTCAGTTAGCTAAAACTTTCCAGAAGACACCAAAGTCTGAAAATGCCCAAAAATAACCTTAAAATGTGTTTTTTGTGTACTCGTGACTCTCCATAAGGAATAGTCGCGAATCATACGCGAGTTTCGTGTTTTACAAGTCGCGAATGTCTGTATTCACAGGTTGCTCTTGTTGAAACTCGCGAGTCATTCGCGGGTTGTCCTCCTTCATAGTTTCGAATAGGTTTCTTAACATTTAAAGATAAAAACATGCCTTTTCGGATTAGTTTGGGTAGTTATACAACTGACTCCTTCAGTTGTAACCACTTTGTCTTCGCCCCTATCTCTTCTTTAAGCATATAAATAGAGGTAGGGAGGTCCATGAAAGGGGACTTGAATTTATGCATTTTTATGCTGGAGAAATATGCAGTGTAGGGGTTACGTCCATAGAACTGTGTTTTATTAAACTTTCTACAAAAACCACAGTTCTGATCTACGCACTCAACTCCAGATCCCTTCAAGTCCTCAAATCCGTGCACACAACTGCAGGCCTCTGCGCACACAGCTGTAGATTTCCTTAATCACCCAAAACCCTCTGCACACATAGCGGCAGAGGTCGTCCACGCACAGAGCTAGGACTTAACCTTTTCTTACAAAAATAGCCTTAACTTCGCATCAATTTCTCTTACACAAAAATCCTAACCTTACTTCTTTTCACAAGTGCTTATTTATATCGCACTTATTACAAAACCATGGTCTTAAACCATGGGCACCCCGAACCCTAAACCCTGGACTTAAACCATGGGTTTATTACAGACAGAGGACTTTTACTCAACCCCAACACCCCTAAGACTATTTTGAGCCATAACTCTGCTTACAAGCTCCCAAAAACCTGCGGAGTTACCCACCTTAAGGATCGTTGGGGTGCGCGCCCCAACAGGCCCCTAAGACTCACTAGTGGCCCGTCCCGGGACACTCGGCTGCCTTTCTGGTGGTAGAATCTTGCTGGTGAAACATAGTGCGCTACTTGCTGAAGCCATATATGTAGTTGTGGGATGCTTGTTCCTTTCCTTTATAATATGTTGGCTCAGATTTTCTGGATCAATCAGCGACCCCATCCTTCGATCTGCTTGCCAAACATTTGACCGTCCACAACTTAGGGGCCCCATAATTGTGTGTTAAGGTGCATAAGACAAACAACCACCTTGGTTTTTCCAAACCAGGAGGATACATCTTGGGATGGTTCAGAGTCTTCTCATGAGGCCTTGTGCCTTTCGTCGCTCCACATTAGAGAAAACTTCTGCGTGCCTTCGTCCGGTTTAGAGAAAACTTCTTCCTGCCTTCGTCCTGGTCAAGCATTTCTGCAAAGGTGGATTGCTCAGAAGGTTCTGCAGACACCTCTCCCTAAACTCTCGTACTAACTCCTGGGCTTCGTGATCGTTCGACATGGTCCTAACTGAAGAAACTCAAAGAAATGCACAATGTAGGAGTTGCGGACCAGGGTAGCTTCTTATAGAATCCCACAGAGAATCGATCATCAAGGTGCATTAATGACGCCGAATCTGATGGAGTGGTGGAAATCCTATCCACACGGTGCCATATTTTCCCAAGATCTCATCATTGCAGGCAGGGCGGGCAGTTCGCGTGCCAGTGCCGCCAAGTCTAGTTTGTCCCATCTGTCACATTTTAAGCTGCGACACACTTTTAATCTCCGACATAACTACTAACTTCAACTTCACCTTGACAAGAACCTTCGACACACTATTAACCTTCGAACTTTGACGGTCTTCCACACTTTGTAGTTTTGAGGACAGCTTCATTATAGTCTAGCACCCAATTTCAACTGTTCTTGGTACTTAGACTGTCCTTCCTGGTGTTACTTGTGATTAGGGGGTCCTGGCCTGTCTCTATACTTCTTCAAACGACTGCCATTTACCATGGAAGGTACAATTTCTCCATTCAACTTAGCTAACTGGACTGCACCACCATCAGTAACTTTCTGCACTATGTATGGTCCTTTCCAATGTGTCTTGAACTTACCCGGGAATTTCATGAACTTGCTGTCATATAAGAGGACAAGATCACCCTGCTGGAACTACTTCTTCTTGATGTGTCTATCATGACATGCTTTTTCTCGAGCTTTCTGCACTTGCTGCTGAAACCTTGCAATAAATCTGTCCTCTTCAAGTTCTAGTATCTTTGTCAACCTTTCTGTTATTATCACGAGGTCATCCATCTCTATGAAAGAAGATATTCTGAGGCTAGGAACAATGTATTCCATGGGCATGACTGCTTCTTGTCCATAGACCAACCTAAAAGGTGTATGTCCTGTCAATTTCTTGCAGGTAGTCCGATAAGCCCATAGTACTACTGGAATTCTAAGATCCCAGTCATTTCTGTTAACGTTGTAAACCTTTGTCAGAGCTTGTTCGAGGATCTTGTTAAAAGCTTCGACAGTTCCATTTGCTTGTGGATGATAGGCAGTACTCTTCTGATGATATACCTGAAATTATTTAGTCAATACTTCAATAGTATTATTTAGAAAATGTGAGCCCTGATCACTCATAAGGACTCTAGGACACCCAAATCTGGACAAGATGTTATTGAAGATGAATTTTGCAGCTGTAGCAGCGCTACAGGTATTGACTGGTTGAGCTTCGGCCCAACGGGTGAGGTAGTCAATTGCTGTAATAATGTATCTTGCTCCTGACTTATTCATGGGGGGATTGATAGGTCCAACAAAATCAATAGCCCATTTATCAAAGGGTTGTAAAGTTACCTGCAGAACCAGAGGAATCTCATCCCTCCTGGATGGTTTTCCCATCCTTTGACAAATGTCGCAGCTGTGGCAGTATTCTCTTGCGTCCTTGTGAATTGTGGGCCACCACAATCCGGCTGTCAGAATCTTCTGTGTTGTAGCTATTCCTGCGTAATGTCCTCCTGCTGCCCCATAGTGTGCCTCAGCCAAAATTAACAGCTTTTCATGCTCTAGGACACATCTTCGCAGTATTTCATCTGGTCCCATGTTATATAATTGTCCTGCTATTAAGGTAAAGTCAACTGCGCGAACCACCAGCTGCTTCTTCTGTTGTGTTGTCATTTCGGCGGGTGGAAAATCTGTGGACAAATACTTGACAATATCCTGAAAGTATTCATCAACCATCTGGATGGCAAACAACTGGGCATCAGGAAGACCCGTGTCCAAGCTGGTAGGTTCTTCGCCCGACTCGAGCCTCAACAAGTGGTCAGGTCCTAGATTCAGTCGACCTGGTTTGACTATAATCTCAAAGTCATATTCCTGAAATAGAATCAGCCATCTGCATATCCTTCCACCTAGCACAGGCTTGTTAACCAAATACTTCAAAGCAGAATGATCAGTAAACATCTTAAAATGAGATCCTAACAGATAATGTCAAAACTTCTGCAATGCATAAACCATAGCTAGACCTTCTCGTTCTGTTGTAGTATAATTTTTCTCTGCTGTGGACAATTTCCTACTTGCAAAAGAAATGGGGTGATCAATATTACCTTCACCTGACTGGGCCAATACTATACCTAGAGCAATGGAGGATGCATCGACATGCACATGAAATTCCTTATTCCAGTCAGGGAATACTAAGATAGGAGTAGTTACCATCTTTTCCTTCAGAATGTCCAAGCTTTCTTGACACTCAGGTGTCCACTCGAACTTAATATCTTTCTTCAATTGATTTTCCATCGGAGCAGTAATCTGAGCATATCCTTTGATAAATTTCCTGTAATATCCAGTATGACCAAGTGTAGTACGAAGTTGTCTAACAGATGTTGGAGGTGGCAGGTTCACAATAATAGCTATCTTCGCCTGATCCATCATCAAGCCTTGTTTACATACAATGTGACTTAGCAGAATCCCAAAGGGTGCACAAAAGATACACTTTTTCAAGTTCAAGGAAATCTGGTGCTGTCTACATTTATCCAGCATAAGTCTTAAGCTAGTTATATGGTCTTTGAGTAGCCCAAAGATAGTCCAATCATCAAAATAAACTTCTAAGAATTTATGTATATATTCTTTAAAGGCAGAGATGACTACTCTAGAAAATATAGCAGGTGCATTCTTCAATCCAAAGGGCATAAATGTATACTGAAAGGATCCCATTTATGTAGCAAAGGTTGTCTTATGTCGATCCTTTAGAGCAATTCTGATCTAATGGTAACTTGAAAATCCATCAGTAAAAGAGTACACTTCTTGACCCCCGACATTGTCTAGCACTTCATCTGTGAAAGGTGTGGGGAAAGGGTCATGTAGACAAGCATCATTCAGCTTCCTTAGATCAACACAGATTCGGATTTCACCCTTAGTCTTCTTCTCTTGGACCACCATAGGACTGACCCACTCAGATTCCTCAATGGGCTCAATAATTCCTGCAACAAGCATCTTATCCAGCTCCATCCTAACTTTTTCCTTATACTTAGGGTTCAACCTATAAGGACGCTATTTCACAGGCTTCGCATCAGGTTTCAAGGGGATCTTTATGACTCCTATATCACCCAAGATACCTTTCATCTCTGAAAACTTTGTGGGAAATAGGTCCTGATATTCATGGAGAAGTTGGGTCACTTTGCTTACCATTTCATTGTCCATATAATCTCCAATGGTAGCATGATTAGGCTATTCTTCTGAGCCAATGTTTATGGTCCATGTCTTCAGGGGCTATGTCACCTCAGGAACTTTGTGTTGGAGCAGGGCCCCGCAGCTACAGAAGAAGCTGCTAGTTTTGGCGGAAAGATAAGTTTTGACGGAAATAAGTTAAGACAGAGCTACGACGTCGTAGCACGTTTCCAGCTGGAGAACAGAGCCGGAAACCATGACTTTTAAGATAGAAAAGTCAAGAAGGCAACAGTACCTGAGCGGCCGAGAAGAGAGAGCTCAACCACTGCATTGAAGGCAGCGGCGAAAGATAGGAGGGCTCAGCGACCCTCATAAAGGAGAAGGAGCAATGAGGCTGAAGCATTGAAGGCGAAGGACAGAAAAGCGAAGCGGTGCATAGTACCCATGATTAGTGCTGGGAAGCATGGAAGACTGCAGAGAGCTGTCGTGTGACGGAAAGTGGCTACCTCAAGTACAGATATGACCGACTGTCACTAGTTAGGTTTTGGGTTACTGTTGGGACAAGCCCACAGTGTTGTAATGGAAAGACCTTCGTGCTACCTATATAAGAATATATTTTGTATTGTAAAAGGGTTGGCGGGTTGAAGAGCTAGCTAGTCATTTTGTTAGTTAGTAGTGTTTTGCAGACTATTAGACTGTTGTAAAAGCCTAGCTCTGGTTCTATTATTAGCGGTAGCAATCTGACGATAACCAGTAGCTGGCTTATAGAATATGTATGTAAAGATCCGCAGGGATCAACAGAGAGGGAAGAGTATATTGTAGGAGAGCAATATAGAAGAAAAAAGAGGTCTAAGAGAGAAGATCTTAGGCTGCATATGCGGTTTAGCAGAACTGTGTTTTACCTTCCCCTGAGCTATAATAAAAACACAGTTCTATGGACGTAACTTCCATCCTGGAGGTGAACCACGTTAAAATCAGTGTTATGCGATTGGTTTATGTGTTATGTTTATTTATGCATTTCTCAGTCAATTTATGGACTTTGTTTACAGTTTAATGAATGAATGTGTTAATCAGTTCACAGCAATAGGGAAGGGTAAATATAGGTTAATGTCTTTGGCACGATGTTTATGGGTCATTCATGCTTTGCGTAAAATAGTCTCTATTGCAGTATCGAATAGCCTTGTATGTTAAGTCTTGCACGTCGACACGAGCAACGCTAAGTGCGCTGAACCGCCGAGGTAGGTTATCACAGAGAGGTGATACCGCACCGGCAGACTAGCTGTGGTGCGCGATACCGCAGGTGAAGGACTTAGTGTTGGGCAGGAACTGTGTGTCGCATCGTGCGCGGTGATGCGATAAGGTTGGAGATATCACGGGCCTGAGAAAGTGCGCGCCGCAGGAACGGATCGCGCGGTGGTATAAAGGAATATCTTGCGGCTAGAAGAGCTGCGAGGCGAGGAAATCGCACGACGCAAGCAGGAGATCGCACGACGCACAGAGGAGAGACCACAGCTAGGAGAGCTGCGAGCCACCAGTGGGATTTCCACAGAACCCATTCCAAGACGCTTGAGTCCTTGGCCAACCCATTAGAGTCACTTCGGGTGAGACTTCAAGCCGCTTTGTGGTCTGTCGCCGAAAGGGCCAGTGATCTAGGGGTGTTGTTGGTTGATTATAGTAAACCTGGGTCTGCCCATAGAAGCGATCACTTCGACTGCTGGTCCATGGACTTCGCAGTGGCCTTATAACTCCGGAATATCAATGTTGCATGGATCGTCATCCTCGTCAATTGCGAGGTTATAACATTCGACTGCATTGGCTTCTTGTGCCTTCCAATCCGGTTGGTATTCTGCTATGTCTTGATCATCAAACACCTTAGTATGGATCAATCTAATAGCTAAGTCTAAAGCAGGGAAAACCTCATTAATAGAAAATGTCAATACAAAATAGTCAACAAGAGTATCCCAACTTACAGTACCCCGGCGAAGCTCGACTTCCACATACCAATTCTTTGCAATAGGATCCAAGGTATGCACAAACCTATGTACCCACTCTGCATGAGGTACATGCTTCTAGGCTTTGTAACATCGCTCCAAATGCTTCTGAGGGTTAGTCTTACCATTAAATATGCTCCGGACCTCTTGTGGTCGATCCGTGAATCTCAGGCGAAGGGACTATTGGCAAACTTCCCAACTATGAATATACTGTTTGTGACCATTCCACCATCTGGCTGCGGTAGCTATAAATGCTGAGTCCAAAATATCCATTTTCTGTGAGTCTGGTATCTGGGCTGAGAATCGCTCAATAAACTCTTCTGGGTTTGTCAAACCATCAAAAACAGGTAACGGTCTTGTCTACGAGCCAAGCCATCTGAGAGACTTGGTAATTCTTGCACAACGGTGGCCATGTAGCTCATACAGTCTGTTCTGCCAATTCTCTAAACCATCATTTGAATCCATCATACAGGAGCTATCACACTGCCAATCCATAATACCCTCGGCATTAGGATCAACATAATCTTATTCCTTCGTTGTGATATTGTAGATATGGTCCAACACATCCTGATCTTCATCTCGGAGGGGTTCTGTGTACCTTTCTCCTTGGGAAGGATCCAATGGGACTATGACTCTCAAATATTTCCCTTCGAAAGTCATCTGTCTCTTCTTAAGGTTAATAACTACAGCATTTACCATTGCCCACTCAATACCTAACAATGTTGGATATGGATTGTTGTCATCAATGATCTCAATAACTTCGAAGTCTCCTATAGTACAGACTCCATCAATATCTACTGGAACATTAGGAAATCGTCCTAGGGGCACAATCTTCTGCTGATTGGCTAATCTCAACTGTATAGGGGACCAGTCAAGGGTAGGTTTTCCGATTTGTTCCCAGGTCTTCCTGGTTAGGACATTGACTTCTGACCCTAAGTCCAGGATCACATCAGTCATCTCGTACTCTCCTATCTAGGCGTTCAACCTCATTTCCCTACCAGTTCTTCTGACTCTATGAACAGCTTTTGCCTGATCAGAACCTTGCTGAGGTTCGCAGGAAGCAATAACTTTCTACAACTCACTTAAAGCATTCTGATTTCTTAAAAGTTTCATACAACTCTGTAAAAAGGAGGACAGTGTACTTACGTTATCCGTCGAAGCTTCATGCGGCTGCGACTGCTGTTGGTGTGGCTGCGCATGTGCTACGGCTGTGCTAGAGTCCACAAAATATTTCTTGGCTTCCATGAATGTCTCCTTTTCTCTTTCAATATCAAAGGTGGAGACTTTCACGGGGGCCTTACGAACCCAAGCCTCGTCAGGTTGTTTCTCGGCAGGCTGTACATGCGTCGTAGCTCCACTTTTGGTAACAACATTAATGGTTGGGGTAGGTCTTTTCTCGATAGAAATCATCTGAAGATTCTGAGTAGGGGTACTATTTCTTTCCTGAATCTTAGCTATCAACTGCAGGCATTGCTCGATCACATGATCTACTTCCCGGCAATACCGACATGTCGTAGTAGGGTTCCGATAGTCGCGACCCAGATGTCCAGCTTGGTTACAATTATAACACACCATCTGACCGTGACCTCTGCCAGCCAAACTACCATGACCACAGCCTCCAACAACACCTCTACTTGATGCACCCCCGTGGTAGCCATAGCCATCATTGCTCGGTCCCTCATTTTGTACTCGATAGGCATCGTAGGTGCGCTCTCTCATGAGGTCATAACTGCGACACTCATCTTCGTTATGTCCTATGGACTTACAAAATTCACAATAGGGATTCTTAGGTACTTGTCCATACCTCTGTAGCAGATAGCAATCTGCAAGTCGATGCTACCCTATTGTTCTGCAAAGCTCACAATAAAGAACTTGCGGGGTAAACGGGTTTGGAGCACCAGTATTCAGGTAATTTCTTGCCACAGGACAGTGTTCCTTGGCATGACCTTTTGTGCGACATTGTGTACACCAAACCTCTTCACGACCGATTTGTCCTTGTTTCATATCGCGAAGCTCCAAATCCATCGCTGCTAGCTATGCTTGGATTTGAGCAATACCAGAATTGTCTGCGACAGGGGCAGTTTCAAGCTTCATCGCAATTTCCAGAGCCTCCTGTTGGTCAGCAAACTTCTGTTGCATGAGTGGAGTTCGGATATGCAGTAGCAACGCGGCAATGAACCATTCCTTGTGCTACACAGGTCCAATGGTAAAACTGACTTGGTCTAGCAGAACTTTGAACATCTGATCAAAGTCCCACACTGATTCGCCATGCTTCTGCTGAATCTCTTTCAACTCTGTGATACACTGTGACTCTGATTTTGGCTTCTTAAATTCCTTTATCATTGTTGTTTTTATATCAGGAAATGCATGGTTCTGAATGCTAGAGAACTTCATGAACCAGGTCAGAGCACAGTCTCTGAAAGAAGTAACCAGATGCGCTCTTTTTGTATCTTGATCCGTAATGGACTTAGCAGTCCACACTGCTTCACATAAAAACCAGAACTATTCTGGATCCTCTGATCCAGTTCCTTTGAAAACAGAGAGCTTAATGTCATCATGCATATGGGCCATCGCAGGTCTAGGGGAGGTGGGAGGGCGACTGGAAGTAGGCGTGGGGGAACTTACTGGGGTAGACTGACCTGCGACAGGAATACTCGGGCTAGGGTGACTTTCAGACTGTGATGGGTTCTCAGGGAAAATAGGTCTTCGCTGCGGGGTGACCGGAGGGTTTCCAACGGACGGGGTTTCCTCGGGTTCTGAATCTGTGGGATTTACAGGGGGATACTCAGTATGCTGACCTTGGGAATAGGATCCAAAATCTCTCTTGTACCTTTTTCCACTTCACAGCAAACCACTTTGCTCGTCGAATATATTTTCACTTGAAAACATAAGTTAGTAATACAAAACCTAACAGTCTGATTCAATGAGCAATATACCTTTTTCAGCTAATAGCATTTTAATTCGGAAACTAAATGAATTCAAAAACTTACCCCTTGGTCCCTGGAAAAACTACCGCTCGACTTCACTAAAGGAAGTACTCGTGTCGATATCGAACTCCGTCACAAATGCTTCAAAGGTTCGCGTTGTCCAGAAATCAATAGCGCGGGATATCTCGTTGTTTACCCTTTTCAGTATATTAATTCTCGCGGGGGTCCAAGCAGGAAACTGACATTCTTGGAAGTTCGTCCTTCGCTCTGTTAACCTGGATAACCACTGGTGCAACTCTATGTGGATACTACCAAAGCAAATCTCATAAATATCACAAAAAACATACATTTGTAAAAAGTCATGTGCACTACGGCGCGGATCTTTGTTTTCTTGCACAGCGAATTTTAGATAAGTCTCATCAAGCCAATCACCGATTTCCTTCACAGAGGGTCTCCAGAACATAGCCCTCAAGGTACGACGTAAACCCCTCTTGAGCAGATACTGAGTTCAACCGGAAACGGAACCAATTTGTTGGGCTATAGGGCAGACCCGGGTTTTATACCTTTACCTTCGCACCAACAAAAGACCCACAGAGTTGGCCCTTTCGGCAACAACCTGTGAACAGGTTGCAGTCTCACCCGAAACTGCTATGGGGTGCCGCAGAACCAGGTTTCTGCAAGCAGAAGAGGGATATTACTGCACCTTTAGCTTTTAAACAGATTATAAATATAAATCACAGAGCTTAACATTCACTTATTTAGCTTTGCGGTTAGATAACAAACAGTGTCTTGCGCAACCCTTTACTAGGAATTCACAGTGAAGTTATTAACTAGTAGTGATCTTTACTTATCAGATATATATATATTAATGCATGAAAGAACACAACAGAAACAACACACAGAACCACGACACAAGATATAACATGGTTCACCCCCAGTGTAGGGGTTACGTCCACAGAACTATGTTTTATTCAAGTTTCTACAAAAACCACAGTTCTGATCTGTGCACTCAGCTGCAAATCTCTTCAAGTCCTCAAAGCCGCACACACAGCTGCAGGCCTCTGCGCACACAGCTGCAAATTTCCTTAATCACCCAAAACCATCTGCGCACACAGTTGCAGAGGTCGTCCACGCACACAGCTGGGACTTAACATTTTCTTACAAAAATCGCCTTAACTTCGCATCAATTCCTCTTACACAAAAATCCTAACCTTACTTCTTTTCACAAGTGCTTATTTATATCACACTTATTACAAAACCATGGTCTTAAACCATGGGCACCCCGAACCCTAGACCCTGGACTTAAACCATGGGTTTATTACAGACATAGGACTTTTACTCAACCCCGACACCCCTAAGACTATTTTTAGCCGTAACTCCACTTACAAGCTCCCAAAAACCCGCAGAGTTACCCACCTTAAGGACTGTTGGGGTGCGTGCCCCAACAAAGAGTCAAGGGAATAAAAGAGAAGAATGTAAACTAGAGTACCTTTAAGAGGTATTTTAAAAATAAATTTCTGTCTGAGCAATATTATGAGAGAGCCAAAGAGTTTTATGAGCTGAAGTTAGGATCAATGACAATCAAGGATCTGAGTAGCAAGTTATTAAGCCTATTTAGGTATGTACCATACCTTGTAGATGAGAAACCAAAGGTACAACGATTCCTCAGCTCTATACCTTATCATATTAAGGACATGATTGAATATGACAACCCAAAGACTTTAGAAGAAGCTATGAGGAAGGCTAACTTTTGTTTTGAACAGAATCGAAAGAATGAAAGCTTGGCCAACTAGAAAGCTAAGAAAAATAATAATCAGTTGGAACAAAAGAAGAAGGATTTTTTGCCTAACAGAAATTCCAAGAACAATAAGGCCAAAAATTATTCTAATAACAAGAATTTCCAAGGAAACAAGAGCAATACACCCAACAATCAGAATAATTCTAAAGGTAAGGAATTTGAAAATAATCATGGAAATTTTACCAAGAACTTTGAGCGCAAAGAGCCTATCAAATGCTGGGGGTGTAATGGCCCACACTATGATTCAGTCTGTCCTAATTGGAAAAATATTGTTAGCAACATTCATACTATATAGGAGGAGATGACCATTGGGGAACTATCAAGGACCATGCCTAGAATCAATGCAGCCTTGGAGAATCGACAAGCTGAATATAAAACTTCCATGGTGGAAGTAGAAGGTATGATAAATCAGACCCCCGTAACTATTTTGATTGATCCAGAAGCTAGTCTCAGTTATATTGCACCTAAAATAGTAGAAAAATGTAAGTTATATGTTGAAAAATTTGAGAATTCTTGGTTGGTACAGTTAGCCACACTAGTGCTAAAAGAAAGGTAACTTGTTTTGTAAAAGAATGTGCAGTAGTTATGGATAATTTTGAAGCTATTGTCAAGCTTAATGTTTTGCCTCTTGGTTCTTATGATTTGCTGATTGGTATGGAATGGTTAGAACAACATAGAGTAATTCTAAATTGTTATGATAAAACCTTCGCATGTCTAAACAGTGATGAAACACTAGTAAGTGTTAAAGGAATTCCTAGACAAACCACAATAAGGCAGATTTATGCTTTACAACTTAAAAGAGCTATTAGGAAGGGATGTAAAGCTTATGCAATAACTATAACTAATGAAGAGAGTCTAATCAAGACAGATAAGTTAAATTTGGAAGACATACCAGTCTTAAAATAATATATTGATGTATTCCCTGAAGAAATTCCAGGACTACCTCCAAAAAGGGAATTGGATTTCACCATTGAACTGGTACCAGGTGCAATACCTAGTTCAAAGGCCCCATATCGAATGAACATATTGGAACTTAATGAATTAAAATCTCAATTAAAAGAATTAATTGATAAAGAGTATATTCTACCTAGTGTGTCTCCCTGGGGGGCACCTGTCATCTTCGTTAAGAAGAAGGACGAAACTATGCGACTTTGAATAGATTACCGTCAGTTAAACAACATGACCATCAAAAATTGATATCCGTTGCCCTGGATAGATGATCTATTTGATCAACTGCATGGAGCCACAGTGTTTCTGAAAATAGATTTAAGGTATTGATATCATCAAGTAAGGATTAAAGATGAAGACAACTTTAAGACAACTATTAGAACTAGATATGGTCATTATGAATTTGTCGTAACGCCATTCGGGCTTACTAATACCCCCGTTGTTTTCATGTGTTTAATGAACAATGTTATGCATAAGTATTTAGATAAGTTTGTGGTCGTGTTTATTGATGACATTCTAATCCATTCAAAAACTGAAGAAGAACACAAAGAACATCTAAAAATTGTTTTGCAAGAGTTGCGAGATCATCAACTCTTCGCAAAGTTTAGTAAATGTGATTTCTTCAAGGATAAGATTCAGTATTTAGGTCATGTGGTGACCAAGGAAGGAATTTATGTAGATCCTGAAAAGAGAAGGGCAGTCGAATATTGGTCGGTTCCTAAGGATGTGACAAATGTTCGATCTTTCATGGGCATTACCGGTTACTACTGGAGATTCATTGAAGGTTTTTCAAGGATTGTAAATCCGATAACTTCCTTGCAGAAGAAGGGAAATAAGTTTGACTGGAATCAGAAATGTGAGGAAAGATTTTAAAAGTTAAAAAATTTATTAACCAGCGCACCTATTCTAAGAATAGTTTATCCTAATAAAGAATTTGTAGTGTGTACTGATGCCTGTAATGATGGCTTAGGCGGTCTTTTGACTCAGGAAGGGCATGTTATTTCCTATGAGTCAAGAAAGTTAAAAGTTCATGAAAAGAATTATGCAACATACGATCTGGAATTAGCAGCTGTTGTACACACTTTAAAGATGTGGCGACATCACCTAATTGGCAGAAAATTTATTTTAATGACTAACAATAAAGGATTGAAGTATCTTTTAGATCAGCCTAATTTAAATGCTAGACAAGCTAGGTGGTTAGCTTTCTTAAGAGAGTATGATTTTGAAATTTGGCACATAAAAGGTAAAGAAAATAAAATTGCTGATACATTGAGTAGAAATGCAAGGATGAATTTTGTAGCAGCTATCAGTACTTATGCTATAGATTTGGATGAACAGCTTAAAGAAGGAATAGAAAAAGATGAAATTTACCAAAATTTACAAGCTAAAACTAAAGAAAATCCAATAGAAAGCTTAAGTAAAGGTTACAGTTTAAATGAAAAAGAATTTTTACTGTATAAAGACAGAATGTTTGTGCCTAACGTACCTAAAGTTTAACTGTTAATTCTGGATGAAATTCATAAAAATCCATATTCATGCCATCCAGGTTATCAAAAGACTATAACTATGTTAAGAAAAGAGTATTTTTGGCCAAATATGAAAACTTAAGTAGCAGAATATATTGATAGGAGTCTTGAATATCAACAGGTAAAAACTGAACATCAACACCCAGCTAGTTTGCTTCAGAAATTACCCATTCCTAGCTGGAAATGGGAGATAATTAGTTTAGATTTTATTACTGGGCTGCCTAGAAATCAAAATTAGAATGATTCCATCATGGTAGTAGTTGATAAGTTAAGCAAATTAACTCACTTTATACCTGTTAAAACTACCTACAAAGCTGTAAACATAGCTGATATTTTTCTAAAACAGATTTTCCGATTGCATGGAGTACCAAAACTCATAATCTCAGATAGGGATCCTAAATTTACAGGAAACTTTTGGAAGTCTTTGTTTAAAGGGTTGAACACTACATTAAATTTTAGTACTTCATTCCATCCTCAAACAGATGGAAAAACTGAAATAGTGAGCCAAGTACTAGAAGATCTATTAAGAATGTATGTGAAAGACCAGCCAAGTAAATGGGAGGATTATTTGCATCTGGTAGAATTTGCTTATAATAATAATTATCAGACATCAGCCAGATTTAGTCCTTTTGAAATTTTATATGGATGAAAATGTAATACTCCTATTTCTTGGAGTAATCCTGTGGATAGACTGGTATTGGGTCCTGAATTGTTAAAGGAAATGGAAGAAATTGTAAAACAGGTGCAGGGTAATCTGAAAGTGGCACAGGATTGGCAGAAACGTCAAGCAAACCTAAAAAGAACTCCAAAGGAGTTTCAGGTAGGTGAACATGTGTTCATCAAGGTAAGTCCCAAAAAGAGCTCTTTGAGATTGGGACGTTGTGCAAAATTGGCACCTCGTTACTATGGTCCATTTGAAATTTTGTCTAGAATTGGACAAGTGGCTTATCAATTAGCATTACCACCAAATTTAAGAGTACATAATATCTCTCACATTTGTGTTTTAAAGAAACATGTTCATGATGCTACTCATGTTGTTAACTGGAATGATGTACAGGTGGAACTAGAAGAATATTTTCTGGTGGAACCGGACTGTATACTCGGGCGGAGGGAGATCACACTTCGGAACCACACCATTGGACAAGTGAAGGTGCAATGGAAGCACCTTAGTCCAGAGGAGGCCACCTGGGAATTGGAAAGTAAAATGTGAGATGCATATCCAATTCTATTCCAAGAGAATTCTGAGGATGAAGAATAAATAACATCGAGGACGATGTTATATTCTAAGGAGGTGTGCATGTCACATGCCCCAATTTCGTAAAATAATATTATCATATTTGATTTTATTTCAAGACAATATGTTAAATTTTATGCTAAGTTGTAATTGATGACTCAGTAGAGTCAAATATGTTGAATGTAATTCTAAATATTTTAATTATAAATAAATAAAAGTGGAGACAACAGCTTGGGAGAGCTGCTAAAAGAATGTTTACTAGTCAAGTTAGTGGAAGAGCCTGGGTGGAGAGAAAATAGACAAGTGGAAACATCCTCAAACACATCCAATGTTGCAGGTGGCAACATCCCTACATTTGGGGTCATGATTCCCCAAGAAAGTGGGATCAGAGCAGGTGGCTCAATTAATGACAACTAACCCGAAAAGACCTAGGCAATCTTAATAAAAATCCCCATTGAAGAGAGCTGAGGCTGCTCATTTTCCAAGAAGAGAATCATTCAGGTGAATGTAATTCAAAGGATTTCATTGGGAAGGGAATTGGTGGAACGTGTTTGAGGGGTAAACTGTAGAAAGTGATATAGTGCAGCTATTTAGCTGAAGGATCTTACTGCTGAGTGCATAGTGATTACTGAGTCATTGGACTAGTATTTGGTTGTTGCTCCACCAGTTCTCAGCCAAGGAGACCAGGAATAGGCTCGGGGGTCCTGAGGAGACTCTATTTCAATGCTATCTAGGATTTGGTAGGGAGGAACGGCCTCCCAGGTAGGGAGGAACGGCCTCCCAACGCTATTGTTGTCTAGCCTAGATAGGTTCTACAGTCTTTTATTTTACTGTGTTTAAAGTTTATATGCGAAACTAAATGATTAATGGATGATTAAATGTTTAGTAGTGAACTGATAGAGATTGTAATCCTTAAGTTATTTGAAATGCTGAATCTATAATTGATGAAAACCAATCCTACCTGTGTTTTTCTATGTCTGGAATGAACCAGACCGTACTCTAGCACATGCAATATATTTTAAAATAGATGAAGGATAAGAAAGAAATCTGAAATGAATAGAGTTATTATGTATTTAAAAGTATTGGAATCATTTATTTCTGTAGATAGTTGTTTTTAGAAAAGAATATTAATTTGCCTAAATAAGTTTATTGTTTAAACCAGACTGTGTAATAAGAATGCTAGAAAAGAAATAGCCATAATATTTTTACTGATAGCAATGTATTATATTCATGAGTTGTTCAAGTAGATAAGTTATTTATTTTACACAGTACTTCCTTTTGTAAACTATACTTTTAACATGTAACAGAGGAATTAGAAACAACTCAGATATAATGCGTGTCTTATGATGTTAAGCAAAGAATTAAGTATGGTTCTTTTAGTTTATTTCTTTTACTAATATTAATAACTAACTTAAACCTGCAACTATTCGAACCATGGGTAGGGTTTAGTAACATAACTAAATTCTAAGGACAAATTAATTTAAAGATAAAGAATATCTTAACAAAGAATTATTTATCTATAATAATATTTTTTTATATAATCAAAACAACTAAGATACAATAGTAACTTATGTTTAATTAACCAAGTATTTTAACAAAGATTTGTCTTTTAAATTTTACAAATAGATTATACATGTAAAGGAGTAATGACAGGGTTGAAACCCTCATTTCATTTCTTAGTAAGATAACAGAAATAATACCACTGAATGAACTAAACTAATACAGACTAGTCACATTTTTTAGTAATAAAGTGTATGTACAAATACAAGCTTAAGTATTTATAGTATATACAAATAATAGTATTAACATAAATAATATCGTCTCTAACTTAACAATTCTTTAAAAAAAATGAAGGAATCTTTAAGGACAGAAACAAAGATTATTTCCATAAACCCTAACCTGGAAATCCTTGAGTCACTGAAACAATATTAAATTCTTTAAACAGTAATCGAAAATAATTAATAACAATAAAGAAATTATTATCTTACAAGTTAAATAGGGTAAAAACCGTAGCTCGTAATTCTGAGTAGAAATTACCCATTATTCTTTAATATACAAAACCATGACAGTAGTAACCTAGGATAAGCAATAAGCTTATTCTTTTATATAAACATTTAAAGAAAAATTTAATTCATTCACACAGAGATAAAATACAAATACATAAAGGAGAACAAATTTAAGCTTAAGACATGCTGTCTTAAAGATATTTACATTGTATTAATGAGCCTGAAGGTTGAATGTGAGTCAAAACATTAACAAAGTACAAAAACTCAGCTAAGAGCCGAGCACCCATATCTTGTTATGGAGTATGAACAAGTATTAACATAGTATTACAAAACTGCAAACTCTTTAGTAATCCGAGAGGAGAGCATTACAAGAAACAGCTTAAAGCCGAAGTCACCTTGCGAAAAGCAAGGGTTTAAACCAACGGAAAAACTATAAAAATGAAGAACAACAACCCCATACTGGGTGCAACACGGTCGAATCTTCTTCCAACTACAAAAATCTGTACAAGCAGGGAGAACCATGTTCGAAACCAGAGCTTACCGTGGACTATTTATGGAGCCATTTGTGCAGCACGACTGTCAACTATGGAGACGAGTTAACCTGCAATGTAAAAAGAACCAGAGTTAATTAAAATAAAAAAACTCTTATGCAGAATGGAACCGTAAATAGTAATAGCTCTTAATTCTTTACTTACCTCAACTGGAACTGAAAACGATGGAACATCGGAGGAATAACAACACCACAACCAATGCTAAGAAGATCCAAACCCTCATTCTCGCCGAGGATGGAGACGATGGAACTCGGGTGCATTTCACACTAACAACAGGGGTGTAGATAAGCCTAAGCAATGGCTACGAAGGAGTCAACAAGCATGGAGTCGGACTATCACCAACATGCAAGCAGAAAAACTAAACTCCAAAACCCTACGACAAAGGAGCTTCACAATCACACACAATAGGCTCAAGCTTTCACCAATGACAGACCACAATAGAAGGGCAACAAAAGGAGTTACAGGTGAGCCATAAAGCCATGTGCAAGGAGGGTAGTGAACTCTGACCAAAATAAAGAAATCACAGTGGAGGCTAGCAACAGAACCCAGCTCAAGGTAGTAAGACACAACAAACACTAGCATTGAAGCCTCTGTAACTATTTTCCACTCACGGCCACCATGGGAGCTTGGAGAGCAGTCCAAAGGGCCAACACAAATGTCGGAACTCGAATAAGCCATGGGTTAGGGTTGACAACTATCTATACAACCAGTGCATGGCCAAGGAATTTCCACGTGGCCTCAATAATATAATCATGCAGTGGGTCGATTTTACATAGTCACTGCAATCAATAATCACCAATTATTCTCCCAAATGATTTCATCAAACAGCATATAAGCACTATAGTTTGCACGGGTTTCATATCTTGCGATAATTGTTTTAACATTGGTGTATAGCTCATCATTGGCGCATTAGAGGAAATTTCAACTCAAAATGGGCCTTTTAAGTTTGATTCGAATTCCATGTCATCATGTGTTAGCCAATGAAATTGCTTTAAATTTGAAATACCGTAGAGGTCTTAAACACTTTTTTAATATAAATTTGGGGATAGGTATCATAAAAAAAACTACTTTTTTGTTTGTATTTTCGACATATATCCCCGTTTTTTTACTCAAATTTTGATCGGGAGAGCTCATTGGATGAGGAATTAATTTCTCCATCCAACGAGCACCCACTCGGCATACTTTTGATGGACCCCACTACCCCCAAAACAAGAAATACCTGAAAAAAGTGATGATGATGTCATCATCACATTTTTTCAGGTATTTCTTGTTTTTGGGGTAGGAGTGTCCATCAAAAGTATGTTGAGTGGGTACTCATTAGATGAAAAATTTAATTCTGCATCCAATGAGCTCTCCCGATCGAAATTTGAGTAAAAACACGGGGAGATATGTCAAAAATACAAACAAAAAGTAGTTTTTTTTCTTTTTTTCCTCCAAAATTAATAAATATTATTTTATTATTTTAACTATTATTTTATTAATTCCTTTTAGGAGGCCCATTTTGAGTTGAAAATTCCTCTAATGCGGGTATGCAATGTTATAATAACTTTAACATATCACATAATATAGTCGTATAGCCTCGTAACCCAAAGAGAAACCTTGCATATTATATTGGTAAACAATGATATGAGATTTTGCTAGTAAATCTCGTGAGAATTGTATTTCTCTATTGTAAGTTTGTACCAATAATTAACTTGTGAATATATTAAAAGATTATATAAACATGTATCATTGGTAATATGCATAATACCTATATAAGTATTAACCCTTTTTCAAATGGTTACAACCCATCAAGCTTATATAGTAATATCATTCTTGTGTGATGGGTGGTGTAATGACTAAATTGTTACCAATATTAATTTAAGACTAATGTGAAATTGTGGACATATAAATAGTCAAATTAATGGTGTAAGAATAACTATCTAATAGTTACGGTTTCTCTTACTTGGTGGCATGAAATTTCTACATAAAGTGGAGATCTTTGCATAGCATCATCGTTTTGGGTAGATTCATCAATATTTTGCAAGTGCAACATTATTTAAACCTTATATGTTGATAAACAAATAGTTCATGCACATTTTTAAGTCTTAGAACTAGCAAAGTAAATGTTAGCAAATTGTAAAAATAGTAAAATGAAATGCAAGAGCATTTCCTAGGAACTCTTTTACTCAGTTCAGATTAATGAGATCTTATCTTAGAATTTGGTTGTTTCTCATTACTTGGAAAAATGGTTTTAAGTTTTTACCAAAATACTGAGGTTAACATAAGATAAAAAGATTGGCTCTATAAGAAAAACACCAACCTTGGAAGTTGTTCCTAGATAGAACTTAATACAAGAAATGTATTATAGAATTGGTAGAATATGCATATTAAAATTAAGATTATCAAGAAGATAAAATAAAATGTTCAGAACCAAAGGAAGTGGTACTGTCACTACTTACACTACAAGAAGAAATACAATCAGCTGAACTTGTTTACAATAGCAACTAAAGAAAACAAACTGTTTTACCTTATGGAAGTGGTTTGGATTACAGCAGCTAATCTACTAAGCTTATTAATTTTTGCAAGTAGAATTATTGTTGGATGCTTTATGAAATTTAAGACGTTACTCAATCATTCATACCTATAAACCTGTAAGAACAAGTAATCCATCTGCATTAGAATAAATGTTAAGTAAGCCCCCCGATTCAAAGTCAGATTTCACCTATTGTCATAAATATAACTCATCAATAAACCGAATGTAGAAATAATGCGCAAGTTAAACTTAATATGGTGTTAATGAGGAAACTGTTGAGTTAACATAATTGAGTTTATGCAAACTAATCTATTAATTGTTTCTTTTATTGCTAACCGTTAGCTATTAGTCAACTGCAGTCTCATAATTTTATATTATTCAAAATTTTAAATTTTCGTGAAAATTTGGGGTTTTGACAGAACAAGTCTCATCCTTCTTTGCTTGTAGGCAAATTTACGTGATCTTTCCTACAAGTCAAATGAATTAGTTGTATGTTTAGAAACATTTCATAAGGTATATTCATAATGAAATATTATTTTGCATCAAGATATATGATTATGCAACTATTTTAACTAATACAACATTCATCCATATCTCACGGAAACTTTTCTAGATGCCTTCCATCTCTACTAAGACATCATTGAGATTGTGCACTAATCCAATATGTCAGTAAAGAGTTTTCATTCTAGATAAGTAGCAATGGATATTTCTATAGCACCATGAGCTACTTACCCATCACATGCATATTAGTAGTATACTGTCATTAATGCAAACATTCTATCATGCATAATACATTAACTAAATATAAAAAAATGCATAACAAAACTATATAATGAAATGACAATTGAATACTTATCTTTATTTGTTTCATGGGTGGACTCCTTCTTGAACCTTCAACTTCATCATCTTATTCATCCATCATTTCTTATCCAAATAATAAGATGGATAAAAGGTTCTTCAAGAGTTGAGTTCTTCATATTCCTCATCACTTGAGGGATCTTCTTTGGATGGTGAGAGCTTGATCTTTAGTTGTGTTAGTTTTTCAACATTAACCTAGCATATCATTAGGATCTTTAACTGAGAGAAAAAAAAGCACAACAATCAAACATAAGAGACAATGAACGCAGTGCTTTTCCTTAGGGAAACCATAAATGGAGAAAACCCCACAACTTTCCCAGAGATAGAATCAGCACCAAAGTGAAACCCAAAAACAGTAAGACAATCTCCCAACAACTCTTTCCTCTAGCCCCAGTGTCTTTCTCTTCCTCAACTATGTGCTACACTTGAGTGTGTATGAGTTGTATGCTAAATAGAGAGTCCAGCTTTTTATTTATACTAATCCCGACATGACTAAAACCCTACTAGGGCTGACTTCACTAGGTGAGTCTAATAACCCTAGTGCCCCAGAACTGTAGGGACTTTAACCCTTAGACAATAGGAGGGTTACCCACAATGACTTGACATGACTTGTTTACATTATAGATTCTCCTGATAGGAACATCGAGGCATGACATGACACAAGAACATCCCGGAATAAACATTGGGTTACAATAGATAAGAAATACAAGTGAATACATTATGAAGTTACAATTACATCAACACTCCCTCTTAAATAGGAAGGTATTCTCTCGACACAATTTTTATCACTGGTCTTCTTCTATGGATTTTCTTGTCATCTGCATTATTCAAGTCTTCTTTGTCTTCAAGTCTTCTTTGTCTTCAAGTCATCTTCGTCTCTGGATATGGATCGTCACTAGATTTGGATCATCATCACTGGATCTGGATCATCACTAGATATGGATCATCATCACTGGATATGGATCATCACTAGATCTAGATCATCATCATTGGATCTGGATCATCACTTGATCTGGATCATCTTTGGAGCATCATCTATGGATCTGTATCATCTCTCGATCTGGATCATCTTTGCTAGATCATCAATACTGAATCTTCACAGGTGATATCTCATGATTCTTCTCGTCACAGGAAGTTCTATAGAGCCAGCCATTTTTCATGCTAGATGTAGGCCTAGCCAACATGTAGGTCTTCTCCCAGCACTTACATCTGATCATGTAGAAACTAATCCTATAATCATATTAGAAATGCAATTCCCAACACTCACATCTGACCATGTGGTAACACAGCCTACAACCCTGTCAGAAATGCCCATCACTTGCATCTGATCAACCAATGATCGAAGAAAGGCCCATCACTCACACTTGGCCATGCGAGGAACCAATCCTCCATGTCAAAAGATTCCTGCACTTACATCTGATCAACCAATGATCAAAGATAGCCACTGCACTTACATCTGATCAACCAATGATCGAAGAAAGGCACAACACTTATATCTGATCAACACATGATCGAAGAAATGCTCAGCACTTATATCTGATCAACACATGATCGAAGAAAGGCTCTTCACTTACATTCGACACATATAAGGAACCAATCCATCTGCATGTTCAAAAAGGTGTGCACTCACATCTGATCCTGTAAGAACCAATCCTACCGTCATATCAGAATGGCCCCAGTCCTAGACTGAGCTACCTGGTAACTAACCAGGCACCTCCATTCTCCAGGAGAATGGCAGTTTCCCTTACATCTGTCCTACTTGACAGAATTTCCAACACTCACATATGACATGGAAGGAACCAATCCTCTCACCATAACAGAATGGCTCAGCCCTTATATCTGACCTACTCGTCAGAATGGCTATGGATCTTAGCACTCATATCTGACATGGAAGGAACCAATCCTATCACCATAACAGAATGGCTCAGCCCTTACATCTGACCATGGAAGGAACCAATCCTCTCACCATGTTATAATGGCTATGGGAATCATCACTTTCCATTGGAGGAAACCTCTATCTGCAGAACACCAAGCTTCTCCCTGAAGTACTCGAACTTCACCCTAGCCAATGGCTTCGTCAATACATTAGCTATTTGTTCCTCCATCGCAACATACTAGAGCTTCATTGCTCCCTTCTGCACCATATCCCTAATATAGTGATATTTGATCTCAATATGCTTCGACTTGTCATGGAACATTGGATTCTCTAACAAATTTATGCAACTCGGGTTGTCACAATGTATACAAGTAGCATCCATCTGAAGATAAAATAATCAGATAGTAGCTTTCGCAGCCATATTGCCTCACAACTAGCTGAACAAGATGCGAAATACTCTGCTTCAGCTGTACTCAGTGCCACACAGGATTGCTTCCTACTAAACCAAGAGATCACACCTAATCCCATACTAAAGCAACAACCTGAAGTGCTTTTCCTATCGATGGCACTTCCTGCCCAATCTGAATCAACATAACCCTCCAGGTTAATGTTCTAATTTGTCTCGTACTTGAGGCCATAATCAATTGTACCCCTTAGGTACCTCAGAATGTGCTTTGCAGCAATCAAGTGAACATGTCTTGGATCTGTTAAGAACTAGCTCAAGGTGTTCACAACAAAGCAAATGTCTGGTCTCGTGTTCGTCAGGCACATCAAGGACCCAATCATCTGATGATACATCGTCGCATCAACCGTCTCTGATGAAGCATCATTCAATAGCTTCAGTTTTGATGCCATAGGTGTGGGAATAGCCTTGCAGTCCATCATCCCAAATCTCTTCAGGATCTCTACTGCATACTTCCCTTGTCCGAGGGATATTCCATCTGCATTTTTCCACACCTCCATACCTAGAAAATAATGCATCATACCCAAGTCCTTCATTTCAAACTCAGTAGCAAGATTTCTCTTCGTATCAGCAATTAACCCATCCATACCTATTACAAACAGATCATCTACATATAGTAGAACCATCACTGGGTTGCCATCTTCAACCTTGTAGTAAAGGTTGGAATTTGCTTTACTCTTGGTAAATCCCAAACTAGATAGAAAGCTGTCAATTCTACCATACCATGTCCTGGGTGCATGTTTCAAACCATACAGGGATTTCTTCAATCTGTACACATGAGACTCTTTGTCATGTGTCTTAAAACCAAGTGGTTGTTCTACATACACTTCCTCTTCCACTACACCATTCAAGAAAGCAGTCTTGACATCCATTTGGTGTATCTTCCACTTCATTACTACAGCCAATGCAAGTATTGTTATGATGGAAGTGTATCTAGCCATAGGAGCAAAGATTTCTTCATAATCTATTCCTTCCTTTTGTGAGAAGCCACGAGCCACAAATATTTCCTTATATTTTTCAATGCTACCAGCTGCAGCACGCTTGATCTTGTAGATCCATTTGAAAGTTACAACTAACTTCCCCTCTGGTCTCAGGACAACATCCCAAACATCATTCTTCATGATCGATTGATACTCTTCAATCATAGCATCCTTCCATTCTTTCTGTTCTGTCGCTTCTTCATAGTTGGAAGGTTCTTTATTGATAACATCACATAGTAAAGCTACATATCCGGAACAAGACCGGGTTCTCTTTCTCTCTCTGTGATTCTCTTCTGGAGCCCCATATCTTTCCGCACCTTGGATAATTTCTCGTACCCAGGCAGGTTTCCTCTTGTGAGGATTCTTCTTCTGAGGTGGATCTACAGGTCTTTGTGGTTCTTCAAATTCTTGATCTTCTTCTTGAATTTCTTCATTCATGGTTGTATCATGAATTCTAGGTGCTTCTGCTTCTTCAATTTCTTCAGCAGGTCTCTTTCTGGATTTGTTGTAAGTTGTGTCTTCATCAAATGTTACATCCCTACTAATGTCAATCTTCTTGTATCCTGGGAAGTATATTCTGTAAGCCTTCGAGCTTTCAGAGCATCCCACAAATATACCCTTCTTTCCTGAAGGATCTAGTTTTGTTCTCTTTTCTTTTGGTATGTGTATGTACACTGGACAGCCGAATATTCTAAGATGGCTAACTTTTGGTTTCTTGCTGGATAAGACTTCTTCATGAGTCTTTTTCTCAAGTAATCTGTGTGGAGTACGGTTATGTACATACACCACCATTCTGGCTGCTTCTGCCCATAGATGCATAGGAAAATCTTGATCATGATCAAGCATTGCTCTTGTAGCTTCCATGATGGTTCTATTCTTCCCTTCTGCAACCCCATTCTGTTGTGGATTGTAAGGAGTGGAAAAATCCCTCTTAATCCCTGATTCTTTGCATAAGTCTTTGAATTCATTTGATGTGAATTCTCCACCATTATCTGATCAAAAGGTCTTGATCTTCTTTTCTATGTGATTCTCGATCAAGGCTTTGAATTGCTTGAACTTGTCGCTTAGTGATCTTGATGACATTGGTCCACATACATCGGAGTGGATAATTTCCATGATTCCTTTTTCCTTTCTCTCGTTACTTGGAAATGTTGTCTTTGTTTTCTTTCCTTTTAGACATCCTTTGCAGACCCCTTCATGTTTTGCTTGAATTTCTGGAAGACCTTCAACAACTTTGCTTGTAAGTGGTAGTGCTCTCTAATGCACATGTGCAAGCCTTCTGTGCCAAAGTTCATTTGGCTCTACTATGTCATGAACCATAGCTTGTTCTGGATGGCCCTTCAGCTTATATAAGCCTCCTTATTATTCTCCAATCACTATTGCATCATCAATAGTCTTTCCTCTTGGCCACATGATGACTTGGCCATCTACAAATGCAACCCTCATACCTTTTGCATCTAATGTTGATATGGATATAATATTCTTCTTCAATCCTAGTACAAACAAGACATCTTTCATTTTTATATATTTTACAGAGTCTAGATTGTAGGAAGATTCACCACTACCTTTTATGGGATATTGATAGTCATCCCCAAGCTTCACCTTATGGGTTGAGTTATGTTTGGATAGTTTCTCAAAGGATTCCTTAAAACTTGTCATGTGCTTGGAAGCCCCACTGTCAATAAGCCAATATTTTCTTCCATGTGTGACAGTTCCTGTGAGAGCAGAGATCAGAACAAATTCATCTTCACTTGAAGAGTCTTCACTTTCTTGTTTTACTCTCTTCCTGGGAAAATCATCATCCTCAACAGTGTGAGCATGATGTCTTCTTTTGGAGTTCCTCTTCTTCTTAGATCCATTCTTATTCTTGGGATAGTTTTTAGCAAATTTTCCTATTTCATCACATGTATAACATCTGAGTCTGGATGGATCCCTTCTCATAAAGTTATTTTTCTAATGAGAATGCTTACCTTGGTGATGATGACTTTCTCTTCTTCCTTTCTTGGAGTGTACTGTGAGAGATTGATCTTCACTTCCCATATTTTCTTCTTGAGTAACTATTCGAGCTTCTTCTTGACAGAATTCTTCCCACAATCTACTGAACTTGACCAAATTCTTTCTAGCATAGATTCCTTGGATGAAAGAATCCCATGACCTAGGGAGGCCATTCAATTTTGTCATCACAATTTCTGCATTCTCCACTTCTTCATCTACAGCTTCTAGTTGTTCTTTGATCTAGGATACCCTTGTGAAGTATGATTGGATGGTCTCCTCATTATGGATTTTTACATTCTTCAACTAGTTTCTTAGAGTCATCTTCCGATTGATGTTAGTCCCTTCAAACAATTTGATTAGGGCATTAAACATGGCTTTAGGTGTCTTGAAAGAGGACACCTGTGGAATGAGGTGATCCTTGATAGAATCAGCAATGATCCTCTTTTCCATAACCAACTTCTTGTTATGTAAGGCCTTGGCATCATCTCCCTCTGGAACTGGAACCTCCTCCTAGATATAGGAGTCCAACTCATTTTCTTCCAGGACCAGGGAGATCCTATACTTCCAAGCTCAGAAGTTATCAGCTCCCTCAAGATTTTCATCAAGCTTGGTATGATGAGACATATTAACTGAGAACCTCAAATGGAAATACAAAAGATTTATATCTTACCAGGTCAAGATGTCGGATCTGTATTTGAAGCTGAAATCCTGCAGAATTGGTTCAGGAGTAGATTAGGGTTTTGATTTTCTGGAGTTCTTTCCAACCAAATGCTTTGAAATTGATCCCTAACTTTGATTTTGGGGAGGAAATCAATTCAGGCCTAGGCTCACTGAAAAATTCCTCTTCTGTGAAAATCCCTAATTTTTGGCAGTAGTGTCAGGTCCAAAACTGAAAAACCTCAGAATTGGATACTGCTTCGACAGAAAGATGCGCCCTAGGGAGGAGAGTTATTCCACCTTACTTTTGCTAAGAATCTGTGGAGAGAGATCCAAAAAATAGGAAGCCCTAGTTCTCGTAGCTGCACAGTGTCTTCTTCTCAGGTTAGCTCTGATACCATGTTAGTTTGTCAACATTAAGCTAGCATATCGTTAGGATCTTTAACTGAGAGAACAACAAGCACAGCAATCAAACACAAGAGACAATGAACACAGTGTTTTTCCCTAGGGAAACCATAAATGGAGAAAACCCCACAACTTCCTCAGAGATAGAATCAACACCAAAGTGAAACCCAAAAACAGTAAGACAATCTCCTGACAGTAGTAAGCACCAAAGTGAAACCCAAAAATAGTAAGACAATCTCCCGATAGCAGTAAGCTCTTTCTTCTAGCCCCAGTGTCTTTCTCTTCCTCAACTATGTGCTACACTTGAGTGTGTATGAGTTGTATGCTAAATAGAGATTCCAACTCTCTATTTATACTAATCCCGACATGACTAAAACCCTACTAGGGCTGACTTCACTAGGTGAGTATAATAACCCTAGTGCCCCAAAACTATGAGGAATTTAACCCTTGGACAATAGGAGGGTTACCCACAATGACTTGACATGACTTGTTTACATTATAGATTCTCCCTATAGGAACATCGGGGCATGACATGACACAAGAACATCCTGGAATAAAAATCAGGTTACAATAGATAAGAAATACAAGTGAATACATTGTGAAGTTATAATTACATCAACAATTTTCTCCTATCTTCTTTTCTCTTATTATGAGTCGAGCTTCTCCTTGTGTGTGCTCTTCCCAGAGTCTGTTGAAAGTAATCACTTCCTTCTGGCACACATTCCTCGAATGAATGAATCCCATGATCCTAAGAGCTCATTCAAGGTGGTTATCACAACTTCTGCATTCTCCACTTCTTCTTCTACCACTTCAAGTTGTTCTTTGATTTGAGAGAACCTTGTAAAGTATGACTTTATGGTCTCTGCATTCTGGATCTTCACATTCTTCAACTATTTTCTCAAAGTCATATTCGGATTTATGTTCTTCCCTTTAAATAGCTTGGTAAAGGAGTGAAACATCTCTTTCGGTGTCTTTAGGGAAGACACTTGTTGTATAAGGTGATCCATGATTGAAGCAGGAATGATCTTCTTGGCCTTGACCAAGTTCTTCTTTTGTAAGGCTTTTAGCCTCATCTCCCTCTAGAACTGGAACCTCTCTACTTATGTAGGTGTCCAATTCATTTGTTTTAGAGAGATCATATACTTCCATTCTTGTAAGTTGTCAACTTCACAAAGATTATCATCAATATTATGTGATAGATCATTTATAAAGGAGAACCACAAATGAAAATAGCAAAAGATTAGATCTTACCGATTTGAGGTGTCTGTCCTAGTTCCTGAGCTGGTTGATCTAGGGTTTGTCAGAGAAACCCTAATTTTCAAAACTTGGAATCTTTCAGATCTGATTGCATAGAAATATAGACCTCTTCAAGGTGAGCTTTCCAATGTACTCCTTTTCTGAAAATAGTGGAGGGAAGCTCCCAGAACAGGAAGCCCTAGTTTTCCAATTTCTTCTGCAGAGATTCTTGATATTGTTTCTATGGTATCTACACAATTACTACTCCTCTATTTATAAAAGTTTGCACTGGGGTAGCCCCACCTATCCCTATTCTAGCACCACATGTTTCATCAGAATTAGTTTCACCAATTAGGACTTATGATCATTTTCCCAAGGTGACCTGTTTCAGGATTGTTCAGCATAGTGAAGTTTTACGGACTTCCACATGTCATTGTTTCATCTTCAAGGTCTAAAACTTATAAAACAGAAAGTACATTCCGTTCCATTTTTGGAACATCTTGATAAATTTAATTTGGACCTTGGTAGCCGGAGATATAGAAATTCTCCCTAGGTTTCCTGTTTAAAGATGAATCCTGGAAGAGGCTGGAACCCTAACGTGGAGGAATCATATCTCGTAGAATGTAGCGAATTTTATGCTAAAAATTGGACATAGTATACATCAATATTTTTCATTCAACCTGTGAAATTTTCGGCCCCTGAGACTCCTATAATCCCAAGATATAGTGAATTTAACAAAATTTATCAGTTTTAGTATTTAGGTTTTTTCCAGTTCGGGGTCAAACTAGGGTTTGACTTTCCCAGAGTTATACCCAATGAAAAATATCGACCCAGGTCTCAAAAATTCGACTTTGACGAGGAGATAAATCCTATGCTAGACTCACTCAAAAATTCTTCTTCTGTAAAAATCCCTAATTTCGCACACCAAAAACTAAAAATGCTCGAAATCGAATTTTGCTTCAACAGAAAGATGTCCCTTCAATAGAGATTCATCCTCACATACTTTTGCTGATGGATTGTGGAGAGAGACCAAAAAAAGTAATAATCACGAGCCTATAGCTGCACAATGTCTTGTTCTCAGGTTAGCTCTGATACCATGTTAGATTTTTATCATTTAAGCAATATGATCTTAGGATATTATCTGAGAGAATAACATGCAAAACAATACACACAAGAGACAAAAGACACAAATAATTTTCCTCAGGGAAACCATAAAGGAGAAAACCCCACAGCTTACTCAGAGATAGAATGAGCACCAATGGCAGCAATAAAACCCGAAAACAGAAAAGATGATCTCCACAACTTTTTCTCTCTCGCACACTTGACAGAGCTTCTCCTCTCTCACTCATGTGCCCCAATGAGTGAGAGTGTGTGTGATAAAAAGAGAGACTCACTCTCTATTTATATTATTTCATTCACTTAATGTCCACTTCTACATGTCAGCCCCACTTAACAATTACTTACTAGAGCTGACATCTCTAGGAAAGTCTAATAACCCTAGTGCCCCACAACTGTGGGGACTTTGCCCTCCGATCAACAAGGAGGGTTAACCTTGACGTAATTGAGGAGACTATTGCCCCGACTTATAATGGAGGGTTAACCTTAATGAATTTACATGACTTGTTTACATTATTGAATCTCCCAATCGGAACATCGGGGCATGACATGACTCAATTACATTATAGATACTTCCCGGAATAAACATCGGGGTACAATATATAAGATATATAAGTGAATACATTCTGAAGTTACAAATACATCAATAGTCAAGCTGCATCAAAAGCAACACGAGTGACTAGAATAATTAGGATTCACTTCCCCAATTAACCACCACAGGAAAAAATCCAATGCCTGTATTAAATCGTAAATGGTGGTAAAATACTCAAACGAACTAGGAACTACTCGACAGTGACATCGAGGTGCCAATCTCTAATACATCCTAGTGGGTGAATTATGAACACAGTCTCAGAGACTCCATCCAGCCCACACATTCCTTGCACGTAGTCGTAGCAGTTGTTCCTTTTGGACATACTCCAAGTATCCCTCAGGTATATCTGGAGTCCCCCCACCTAATTTAATTCACTCATCTTTTCACATTAATTTCAAACTTACCAAGATACAATTGCACAACATTCACTCCAGCACTTGCAAGCACTCTTGATTATTTTTCAACTCCATTTAAAGGCACTGGTCAACTGTTTATTTATTTCAATATATACGTGATTGGGTGTCATATTGTGTTTACTTGTGATTGTCTCGTCAAGTTATCTTTTGTTTACAATTGTTAAATCAAAACTCCTAAAAAACTTACTCATTTAATACCATCATCATCTAAGTAACCAGCCTTAGTAACTTGTAGGGTCTATCCCCCTTGGCTTCATTAGGAGTTTGCCTAAACATAGGAGTCAAGAACAAAGTGACAACCTTGACTGGAGAATTCCCCCCAAGGACACATCGAGTGGCTTGAATATTTCTGCGACGTTCCCTCCCAGGTGTGCGAAAGGCGACAACATCTTTTGGCGTCGTTGTCGAGGATAAATCTTTTTATTCCCGGATTACGAATTTTGTTTTCTTCCTTTTTGTTTTTTCTTTGTTTGATGAATGCTTAGAGTAGATCTCTAGTTTTCATCTGGCAACTTTGCTGACATTTTTCAATTTTTATTTTTACCAAGAAAAGAAAAAAATAATTTTTGTGAAAGATTTATAAATGCTTATTTTTCATTTTCACATGGTGACTCCATTCAAGGGATAAAACCCTACTTTCTCATAATTTTGTTGAGACTTGTTGTGTGTAGATGAGCTCATACGACATAGTAAAACTTTAAATGCTCATTATTTCAGAGCTCCGGTTCAGTGCAAAAGACATGGTTGATATATGCTACTGATAAGACATTATGGATGATGACGATTATGGTGCTCAAATTTCCAATGCATATCCTCCCATCAATTTCTCGGCCATCGCGGGTTTTCCTAACTATGAACCATATCTCCAGGATGAAATATATTCTCAGGCTCCAATTTTTTGTGGAAATGGTGATTCAGCTTCATTCACATCATATCCTTTCTTTCATTTGTGAATAAACTCAAATTACTTCATAGGGATAATATGATGCGAATTTTTGCTCATTCTTTGAAAAAGAATGCATGGATATGGTTTTGTGGTCTTCCTTATAAATGCATTACCTCCCCTGAAGACTTATGTGCTATGTTTTTTGAGAGATGGCATAATGGTGAGGGAGATATGCTAACTGTTGTAGAAAGGGCCCTCACCTACCTAAAGGAGCTAAAGGATCCCATGACTTCCATTATAGATGAGCACACTCGAGATGATCCTATTGAAGAGCTTCATGAGGAGCCCATGATTGAACACATTGTTGAAGACTCTCCTCATGTCACCAAAGCTGAAAACATTGAAGATTTGAGGTATTCTCAAGTTTGTTGCAATGCTAATATTTTTCCAGAAATCCCTCATGAGGAAACCATTATAGAGATCGACACTTATGAAGAAATTTATGATGTGTATGATGACACTCCTCTATGTTCATCACTTAGGGATGAAGTGTTGGAAAGTTTAGCTTCTTGTAATATCTTTGAAACCAAAACTTTGAAGGATGATTATTATGAATAGGAGGAGGGTAGTTATATCTTAGGATGTGATACCAACAAGGAATACTCTCCCATATCTAACAGATGGGAGTGATGACTATTGGAATTTCATAGATAATCCAACTTGTGAAAATATTATTAAGAACCATCCATGATATGTCTAGCAAGGGGAGTGTCTATTCAAAAATTTGTGGAAGTCCAATCTACGATACGTTCATAGAGGGGAGCATGGATACCTTGGAAAATATTAGTATGGAATACAAGTGTTACAGCTGATTTTACCACACATGGTGAATCACATTTTTATGGCCTTCCCTGTCCCTTTGCAGACTCCTTAGACCCCATGGACCATTTTTGTACTTTTTATGTTTCCAATACCATCCCTAAAAACATGCAAAAAATGCCATACGTGACTTTTAAACCCTTTATCGCATATATATGTGGGTTCAAACCCCTAAAACCGCATACATCGGGATGTGTTGAAAAGGCCAAATTATTTTGGAGTTTTCCTTGATGTGGATCCGACTCACTTGTATCCTAGCCTTCCATATGCCTTGGGATCGCTCGGATTCAACTTTTCATTACCCCATTGAAGAGATATATAAGGAACACTTTGGATACATTGAAGACATGAGGAATTGAGAGCAAGAGAACTATAGTCCATTTTTGTTGGAGCTTATACTTGAGTCTACATCCCTTTTTCTCTTGGAGCACTTTTATGTTTTTCCCAAGCTTGCCTTTTTCTTGTGAGCTTGCTATCGAGAGATGGAGGATTGAAGTGGTGGAGGCCCAAGTGGGGCACTCAGTTTCTCTGATTCGTAGATGTGCCGACAGAGGTTGTCTCTATTGTATTCTATGTTTTATATTAATAGAAATATCTTTTCCTGTCCAATAATATGTATTTGAATGAATATTTGATCCATGGATGATTTCAATTTCTTATATGTTATTGATTATATATGCATTAGATGAAATTTCAACTCAAAATGGGCCTCCTAAAATGAACTAATAAAATAATAAAATAATATTTAATAATTTTGGAGGAAGAAAAGAAAAAAACTACTTTTTGTTTGTATTTTTGACATATCTCCCTGTGTTTTTACTCAAATTTCGATCAAGAGAGATCGTTGGATGCGGAATTAAATTACACATCCAACGGGTACCCACTCGGCATACTTTCAACGGACCCTGCTACCCCAAAAACAAGAAATACTTGAAAAAATGGAATGATGATGTCATCATTACGTTTTTTCAGGGATTTCTTGTTTTTGGGGTAGTGGGGTCCATCAAAAGTATGCCGAGTGGATACTCGTTGGATGGAGAATTTAATTCCGCATCCAATGAGCTCTCCCGATCGAAATTTGAGTAAAAACACAGGAAGATATGTCAAAAATACAAACAAAAAAAGTAGTTTTTTTATGATACCTATCCCCAAATTTATATTAAAAAGTGTTTAAGACCTATACGGTATTTCAAATTTAAAGCAATTTCATTGGCTAACACATGATGACATGGAATTTGAATAAAAGTTAAAAGGCCCATTTTGAGTTGAAATTTCCTCTAATGCTAGAGTAGGTGTAACACAATTATATATAGCATGCTTTTCTTATTTATTGAATGTTGAGGAAGCAATTTATCAATTCAAGCTGGAGTTGGAAAGCTCAACGGGGATCTACATCAACCGTATAAAATAAGGTACAAATCAAGATTCTTTAGTGTTAGATATTTGGTTTCTCTTACATATAGGAAAGGATTGATTTCTAGAGTCAAGCTATCTGTTGTGGTACCCCAAGCCATAGGAATTTCTCTCCATAACAGAATTGGCAACTCCACTGGGGAGTTCCTAGTAATTTCCCTTTGGGGCTTTTATCGGCATTCAATGTTCTTGAATTGCTCTTATTTCTCTGTTCCTGAGTCGGGTCTAGGGGAATGTTTTCCTGGTAGTGTCTGATTGGTGTGAATTTTGTCTCAGCTTATCTGTTTGCCTTCATTTTTATACATTTTTCTTCCTGTACGCGAGTTTTTAACTCACAGTCGCATATACACATGGTTTTGACTGCTATATTCACGTACATATGCAGGTTTTCTGAATACAGTCGCGTATGCCCTAAGTTTTTCCTTTTAAAGGAAGATTGATTGTTGCTGGGTGAATTTTGAGGATTTCCGAGTCTCCTTTGATACTGCTAGAGTCTATATACACCTCTGTTTCTAACCAGAGACACCTTGTTTAAGGTAAATTTTATTTTTAAGAATGTTCTTTTCATTGCATTTTCGATTTTTTGTTTTGGGATTATTGCCTTAGATTTATTTTACCTTATTACTTTGCGTCAGTGCTATTTGATTGTGCTTGTAGAGTCTGGGGGTGGTAGAATCATTCTTTTTCTTTGCTATCTCATTTTTATTCAAAAAATCCAAAAATATTTGCTTCTTTGCATTATTATGCATTGCACTTTGCACTTTGCATGGTACTTGCACTAGGTTTGCTTAGAGAAGTATTATTCAGGCTTTCATATAGGAATGATTGCATTTGTCATTTGAAGAAAATTTTGCATATCACATAGTAGCATGCCTTGTTTTTCATTTGACACAATGCATTTGCATTGATTGTTAGGTGTGCATTTTACTTCATGTTGCGTCAAAACACCATTGGTTGCACGGTCATCTACATTTTTTGAGTAATAAAGCAAAATAAAATCAACTCTTAATTAAAATGGATTACACTATTTTCTTTGATAGGGCACACCAACAAGATTAGGTTTTAGGGTCTTGGAATAGTTCATTGAGAGTAAATTCTCCAAGACCACTAAGCAACAACATGTATGTGTCTGTCTAGGTGAAAGTGTAAAATTCCTTGGTATAATTAGTGTTTCTCATGATCCTCTTCTTACAAGGGAGTTAAGCATGAGGTAGTGTGAGCGGTTATTTATTAGGATGACCCCTAGTCATAACTGAGTAGCACCGAAGATATTTCCAACATTGTATTCGTATCTGGGGGCTCTTTCAATAGTTTCAGGATTTTCTACCCTTCCCATACAGTCAATCCCTCCTACGACTGTCTGCTTGAGCATTGATTATATTGAGGTGACCTTAGTTGCCTTACCTAGGTTATCGAGGGGGTACTTTGTAGGGGCTATTCTGCAGGTTTCCCGGCTAGGTTGGGGTCGGACAGCATAGTCGCTATATGTGTTGAAGCTGAGGGCCACAATAATTTGTTACAAACCTATGCTTGTTGTGTATGGGAGTCTCAAGCCTCTCCTAGGAGATACATACCTACTTCATTCGAGAGCTCACATATCCTACCCTTGTTTTCTTGTGATTGGCTTTAGATTATATTGGTGTATGCTCTGTGCATGTTAGCTTGCTTAGGGTTTGCATAATTAGAGATTCTTTTTCATTTTTTGAGTCATTGTGGAGTTGGGTACGGCACCTCGCCATTCTCTTCATTTAGTAGGAATTCCTCCTTCTACATCTCCTCCTCCTTTGGGAGAGAGAAATAGACAGTCCAGGTGGACTACTTCTCACATTGATTCACACACAATGGGAGATCATGAAGATGAAATTTCTGAGTTGTCTTCTCCACCTCAGGAGGTTGGGGAAGAAGATCATATTTCTGTATATGATCCTTCACCTGATATACCTACACACTCTAGGTTTAATCCTTCACATGATATACCTACACACTCTAGGTATGATCCCTCATTCACAAGTCGCTAGTATTGGATGCCGAGAAACGAGACTCATCATGAACCTGTGAGCACTAGTTATGTTAGTTATGGCATGTCTAGTATCCCTACACACGATCTGGCACATCATGTCGAGTTGGAATTTGATCCTAGAACTATGCCTGGGGGCATTCCCATTCCTTTCCATGCAGAGAGATTTGGGAGCACGAGTCACATTGCACCCTCCATCCCGGTAGTGGAGGCTACATCTCACGTTCATCCTAGACCTGGTGTTAGTAGTCCTATTCGGATACCAGAACTAAGACGAGTGACTATAGGGAATACCACTTACATAGTTTCACATGTCCCTTCATCCTCTATTCCTAGTTCTTTGAATGATATTCCTGCCCATCATTCACGTGGTCCTTTGGGCCAGACGGTTGCTATGAGTCATGTGCATACTACTGCTACTCGCATAGTTGTGTGTCAGATTCAAGTACCTCCTATTGTATCAGGAGGTCGTATTCCTACTTTTGGATATCATATTCCTATTTCTAGAACATCTATCCCTACGTATGGAGTTTCACATGGGACATCTCATGGGACATCTCATGGGACTTCTTATGGACCATATTATGGACCACAATATGCACAAAGTTATTCACCTTATGGGTACGGGTATCAACAACTCTCTTACTCCCCCAATTATGGCTTTATAGCCCCAAATAGTCAAGGTACACCACATTATGGTGCTTCCATGCCACCCTACATGGGTCACATAGGAGAAGTATACTATGGCCATGGTCATGGTGTTTACTGTCATCAGTCCTATGTGAACCAAAATTATCAGGGAGCGTCTCATTGACCTGCTCAACCTAGACTCCCTTTCCTCGCAACTTTAAATTTTCCTTACATGTCGAGACTAACAAACGATCTAGTCTCTCATGACCCGGCTTAGCCGACTATCCCTAATAAGCTTCCCTCGGACCTTCCCAAATTCAAGGGAAAACTAGGAGAAGTTCCTCGTGAACATGTTACTACATTTCACCTTTGGTGCTCTTCTAATTCCTTACATGAAGATTCGATTTGTTTAAGGCTATTTCAATGCACCCTTACAAGGCTTACAACGAAATGGTACATAGAGTTACCTAGGGGGGCATTCGTTTTGTTTGATGACCTAGCTATGACTTTTCTCAACCACTTCTAGCTACCAGTGCGTTACGACGTTGGTACATAACTCTTGTTGACATTTTGGCAAGACCAAGCCACGCATATATCGAACCATATCCAAGAGTGGCGTAGATGGAAGAGATTGATTAAAGCCTTCATACCACTAGATTTTCTCCTCGAATGGTTCCTTAAATAATTACTACCTTATATAGCGAAGGATGTTTCTACATCCGAAGTTTAGAATGAGGAACAAGCCATTTTTAGGGTGCACGAATTGGATTTGATGTATGCTCAATTCAGTTTGTTATATGAGATCATTCCTAACACTCTGCATTCTAGTTTCGACCTTAAGATCAAACCAGGAGCACATGCCGATGGCATTGTTGGTTGTATGAGTACCAAACCTGCGGATTCAGTTGTGAAATAGGTGAGTCAATTATCTATCAACCAATCTGCCTTGGGACAAGCCACGGCTTCGTCTCAACCCACCCAAATGGTGAGTGTGATTTCAGTGCAATAGTTGGACCAAAAGGGCAACCAGCAACCCGGAAGGAAAAAGAAGAAGGGTAAAAACAATCGTAAGGGTGGGAATAGGAATGAAAATGCCAATTCTAATGACAAGAGTGCCCACAATGTTGGGGGGAACAAGAAGCCTAAACGTAAGGTTAATTTTCCTTGCAAGTTGTGTAAGGATGACCACCTCACTCACTTGTGCCCTCGGACAGAAGAAGCCTAGAGGTTCATAGCACAGGGCCTAGCTATGTTGACTAACCCTTTACTTCATAATCAAAATATGAACTCGAGGACCCATGATCAGTCTGGTGGGGATCAAGATCTGTCGGAAGCTTGTAGTGGTCATGGTTGCATCAACATGGTGTGTGCTACTAAGGTTGTGACTCATGTGAAGGACTATGGTTCATCACAACCAGACCTTGGAAAGGAACCTGCTCCACCCGTGAATCCTTTGCATATTAAAAACCCTGTGGATAAACCTGAAGTTTCACCTTGCATTCCTAAGGGAGTCCTTAAGCGTTCATGGCACAATCCTAATGCCCAAGATGCCCAAAACTATTCTTTTGGTTGAGGATTTGGGCCACACTCCTTGTGCGATGTATGCACTAGAAGTACTTCAGAGTTGTCCTTCGCAAAGGAAGGCTTTTCTTTCTGCTCTTGGTGTTAACGATGATCACTCTCCCTCTGTCATCAAATTTGAAACCATGGGACTAAATCCTCCCTTTCCTTACTATGTGTCTCTCTTGATTCATGTAGAATGTCTTGACATGACCGTCAAATGCACTGTGATTGATGAAGGCGTTGTTGCTTTTGTGATGTCTTTGGCATGTTTGAAGGGTTTGGGTTCGCCCGAGTTGTCTAAATCCACTACCATGTTGATTTCTTTTGATGGTAGATCATTTCAGCTGCACGACATTCTTCCTTCTCTTAAGGTCCATTTGGGAGGGAAGATCATCGCGATCAAGGTCGAGGTGGTTGATGCGCCCCTTTACTACAATCTGTTACTAGGTAGGAATTGGATGTATAGTATGCAAGCCGTAGCTTCTTCTCTATTTCGAGTTGTATGCTTTCCATTTAATGGGAAGATAGTTACAATTGATCAAATTTCATTCAAGAATCCTTGTGTTACTACATCTTCGGGAGCTTCTGTCCTGATTGTCGCGCACTCTCAGCCAACAACTGGGAGTGTGGGTGTTGGCATGTACCCATCCCTTACGAGATCATTTAGCTATCCTGCACCTGTTCTTATGATCGGGTATAGTTCCGGTGAGGCTTCGTCGTCATTGCGTTTGGTGTCTTTTCGCACCATTCATATGGAATATCCTTGAATTCTTCCTACACCGAGTCGTTCGTGTGAGCCTATCAGAACAGATGTGTCATTTCCTGCAACAATGATAGCATATCAAGCTAATCTTGAATGTGTTGCATAGCCTAGTCCTTCATCTTCGCAGATGAAGGAGGAGGACCCATATGTGCTTCCTGCATGGGAAGTTGAGTCTTCTCATAGACATGACTACCTTGATAGTGTTTTTCCATCAGATGAAGCTATTATTGAGGCTATGTCTGGAGTTGATCCACCTTGGGAAGAGTTGCATCATAGATATTACTTTCTTCTCGAGCTTGACCATTTGGAGTGTCAAGACTTTAGGGAGATTGTTGGTGAGAGAATTGGTAGTACCGTGGTTCCGTTAAGCTCTCTTGGTCCGATGGCCGATGGAAACATGGCAAATATATCTCCTACCATTCCTATCAATATCTCTCGCGATCCTGGAAAGATTGAGAATGTCTATATTGTGGCAGAATGTTCCCATCCTGAGATTCAAGAGTATACCGAGTTTTTCAAATAATTTCATGATGTATTTGCTTAGTCATACGAGGAAATGGTAGGTATCGACCCTCGCATTGTTGAGCATGAAATTAAAAATTATCCCAATGCTAAGCCTGTTCGACAATGCTTGCATGCGGTGATTCCTAGGAAAGCACCTGTGATTAAGGTTGAGATAGAAAAGTTGTTGAATGTCAGTTTTATCTATCCCGTTCCCTTGATGGAGTGGGTTTCAAACCCTGTTCTAGTTGATAAGAAGTAGGGAACGATCCATATATGCATTGATTTTCGTGACTTGAATTGTGCCTGTCCTAAGGATAATTTTCCCACACCATTTATTGATCAAATTTTGGATGAGTGTGTAGGAAGCAAGGTATTTTCCTTTATGGACGGATTTTCCGAATACAATCAGATACAAATCAAACCTGAGGACCAACATAAAACTGCCTTTATTTTCCCTTGGGGTACGTTTGCATATCGAAAAATGCCTTTCGGCCTTAAAAACGCTGGAGCCACTTTTCAGCGGGCTATGACCTTGATCTTCCATGATCTCAAATCGATTATTGAAGTCTTTTTGGATGACCTCGCTACTCATTCTCGTCAGAGGATGTGTCATTCCTACCATTTGAGATTAGTGTTTGAAAGATGCCACCATTACTTGGTCAGGTTAAATCCTCATAAATGCATCTTTTGAGTGAAATCTGGTCGCTTATTAGGGTTCATTGTCTCCAAGGGTATAAGAGTCGACCCTTTGAAGGTTGAGGCAATACTTCAATTGTCTCCCCCGAAAAATATTAGACATCTTCAGTGTTTGCAAGAAATGGAAAATTTCTTGCGGAGATTCGTAGTTAACTTTGCCAATTTGACTAGAGGCGTTATGCATATTTTGAAGAAGGACACTACCTTTTTCTATGATGAGCGAGCCCAGGAGTCCTTTGATGTGCTTAAACAAGCCTTAGAATTGGCCCTGGTGATCAGTCCACCTGACTATAACCATGAATTTCTACTTTATGTGGTCGCGTCCATGGAGACGATTGGTATGGTTTTGGTTCAGGAGGATGAGGAGCTCCAAGAACATGTCATATATTATTTGAGCCGAAACCTTATAGATGCAGTGATCCATTATTCCCAGGTGGAGAAACTTGCCTTAGCTACCGTTCATGCAGTTCAAATATTAAGACACTATATTCTCCTTCGCCAGACCTTGGTGATAGGCCATGTCAATCCATTTCAGTTTGTCCTCACTAGAAGGATGATAGGGGGAAAGTATAATAGGTGGATTGTCATCTTGAAAGAATCCGATCTTGAGTTTGTTTCAGCAAAATCGAAGAAATTGTTGATTTTTGTGGAGCTTATATCTGATTTCCCAAGCGAGGAGGAGGAGGAGGTTTGTGAAGATACGTTTGTTGGTGAACACGTTTTCCTGATCTCAACTTTGGATCCATGGTATGGGGATATTATCATATATTTAAAAACATTGAAGGTCCTTGCTCACCTTTCATAGGATGAATGACAACGGTTACGTCACGTATCTAAGAATTACCTCATAGTGGATAACACATTATTCCACCGTGGGGTAGATTCCATTTTATGGCATTGTTTAACTCATGAAGAGACTGAGCTTGTGCTGAATGATTGCCACGGAGGGGTGAGTGGTGGTCATTTATCTAGGCTTTCTATAGCCCAAAAAATCTTGAGAGTGGGTTATTTCTAGCCGTTGATCTTTAAGGATTGTGTTAATGCGGTCAAGAAGTGCCACCCTTGCCAGGTGTTTGCACACAATATGCGCTCACATCCTTCCCTATTGCATCCAATTATCACCACTGGTCCCTTCACTAAGTGGGGGCTTGATTTCATGGATTGCAACCCAGCCTCAGTTGGGGGCATCATCATATTATCGTGGCAGTTGACTATTTCACAAAATGGGCTGAGGCTATGCCCACGGTTAAATCTGACGGTGAGACAGCCACACATTTCGTATTCAACCAGATCATTACTCGGTTCGGTATTCCGAAATAGCTTGTCACTGACCATGGTAGGCACTTTCAGAATCGGATGATGGAAGAGTTGGCCTCGAAGTTAGGGTATAAGAAGGAGCATTCTTCTTCTTATTATCCTCAAGGAAATGGACAGGTTGAAGCAATGAACAAATCACTCAAGTACACTCTCCAATGAACCATTGGACAAAGAAATACCAATTTGCATATCATGTTATATCCTGCTTTGTGGGATTATAGGACCGTGGTTAAGACTACCACCAGTTTTTCTCCATATCAGCTTGTACATGGAGTGGAGTCTATATTGTCAGTTGAGTGCGAAATTCCTTCTTTGAAGCTAGCCATAGAGCTCTTACCAGACACTTCCCCATTGGAGGAACGTTTGGTCCTTTTAGAGCAGCTTGATAAGCAGCACCGAGATGCTTTAGTGGCTCTTGAAGTGAATAATCATCACGTTAAGGTCCAATATGATAAATCTGTCCATCCAAGGAAGTTTAGTGAAGGAGATTTGGTCATTTTGTGGGATCAAGCTAAAGAACCCTTGGGGGCAGGAAAATTTAACCCCATGTGGCATGGTCCTTACGTTGTTAAACATGTGTTAGAGAAGGGGGCATATGAGTTAGCAGATTACAAAGGCACAGCCTTGGCGGAGCCTAGAAATGGGCTCTATCTTAAAAAGTACTATGCACAATTCTCAGGCAGGGCTGACTATTGTATATTATTGTACAGTATTTTGCATAGTTAGGTTTTTCTTATGGTGATAGGGTTTGTTGATTAGCTTTCGTTTCTTATGGAAGATTTCAATGGAGTCTTCCATCTATATAGGATTCGTGGATGGTGCTAGCTGCCACACTCAACACTCAGCCTCTGCTGCTTGGGTGATTTATACTACTACGGGTCAGGAATTGTCTTCAGGAGGCATATGTTTACGACCCTCTTCAAACAATGTTGCTGAATATAGTGCCATTATCAAGCTTCTACTGGATGCCATTTCACATGGTGTTCTATCTCTTGAGTTACGTCTTGATTTAGAGTTAGTAGTGTCATAGCTTAATGGCTTATGTCATGTTAGGGATCCAACATTATTACGAATATTCTTATGTGTGAGATTGTTAGGACGACAATTGGACAACATAGCATACATACATGTTCCAAGAATTTATAATCAAGTTGCTGACTCATATGCTAACTATGTGTTAGATTGGCATTTGTTTCACAGAGAATAAGCTCATCACAAACATACATTTTTACACATGTAAATAAATAAACCAATCATCATAAAAAAATTTCATTAAACATCCAAAATGTGATAATACATAAGTGTCATAATACAAAAATGGGGCTTACAAGCCACCAAAATATAAATACATGGTAGTACAAAATGTATCACCCCCAGGTATTTAATCCTGGGGAGGAGGAGGGGGGTTTTGATCATGGAATGTCACCACGGCTCTAGTTAGCTGCCGAAACAACCACACCCATGCTCGTGGCACACTCACCACCTGAAGCTGCATGGCTTCAGGAAGGTCCTCGACCTGCGCCATGGGTACCCTATGTGTTAGCCGCACGAAGTTGGTATGAATGCTTTGGAGCGTCCGCTCCACATCCACACCCATAATGTCATCTCCTCTTCCCCTCCATCTATGACGAGGGAAGCCTTCAGGATTCCGTGGTCCTACATCTGCATAGATATGGCAGGATGTCACTATGTGTTGTCACACAAAAACATGTCTTGTGAGTCTATATATATATATCAAAAAACACAAAAAATTAAATAATCCACAAAACTTAAAAAGAGGGTTGGGATTCGTTACTAATGTCACCATATGTTGATCCTCGTGGTAGAGGCATGTTGATATCTCCTCCAAAATCTATCCCCACATAGGGGTAATCATCGATGACAACTATCTGTCGCCGCCAACATGGAAAGAAATCAGCTGGATAGGGGTTGGACACCTTGCCTCCACCCAGTCTGCACATCACATCTACCCAATGTCATTGGGCCAGATATTGAACCCTGTGAAGAGGAACATCAACTCTAGGGCTCAATCCTGGAACACACTCAAAGAAGAATGTGCTCAATATATTGCTAAAACTAAAGTTTCGTACCCTACCCATCTTGCACTCACTGAGCTGGTGCTTCATATTGCTCAACAACACAGTACTCCAATCGTAAACCATGGGTCTCATGCACTCCACTGCATAGAACATCAGGGGTCGTGAGGCCTGGTGGAGTGAGGCTAGCCCTGCTATCCTACCGAGTGTCAGTAGTATGGTCTTTAGGCCTAACACCTATATGGAGTTAGTTGGGATTTGGCTCCCGACCTTCTCCGTATCCGGATAACAATACACTACTATGTAATCATCTATGGTGAGGCCACCTCTGGGCCCGTGAGAATGTAGGTTCACCAATTCCCCCCATCGGGACAATCCAGTAATGAAGTATATGTCCTCCACTTCTATGGTGAGGGACATCTTGTCGATCTAGAATGACTCTAAGTCAAGATCCCAGCAGTCTAATAGCATCTACAACAGTCTTGGTTAGGCCCTTAAGCCACCAAGACACCAAAAATTGTAGAGCTTGCATGCACGAAGAGCTTGTCGTGTCATTAGATCACCTCGTACTGCTTCTTCTACATCCCCGTGCTCTCATTCCCTCCATTCTAGAACCATCCTGCACATTTAATTTAAGTTTGGGTCATCATATGTCTTATAAAAACTCGAACGTGGCCGCATACACGACTGTTTGCTAAACAACCATGTATGTACGCGACTTTGGGGCATTTTTCTGCGTATAGCCAGCCATATACACAGAAAAATCCTTGATTTGTGTGGGCCAAGGCGCATAATTTAGAGTGGCCTATAAATCAAATTGGACCATGAAAAATTGAAAAATTTACATGTAAATGAAAGAGCAGGGCATGGGAAATTACCTGGAAAAAATGGTGTCGGATTCCGCTGGTTGGATCTCCCGGAATTCGCATTTGAAGTTCTAAGCTCAATTGGGAGACCGTTTTGAGTGTCATTTCGACCATTGTTTTGATTTGTTCATGCCGATTTCACCTCTATTTGCATTTTGCATGACCTTATGACCGTTTCATTATAACCTTAGGTACAAACCCATTCTATCTTGTCACGGAACCTTCTTGTTGTTTTAGAAGTGACATGATGTGAATGGTAGAGCTTGACCTTACATGGGTACCCTAGTTAGCTCATTGTTTGCATTTGGTGCCCATGCCAATAGTTTGTCTTTAGGATGTGGGAGTCCATTGTATAGTATCACCATGACATTTTGCAAGATCCTCATACTCCTCTTGATCTTTGTCAGCCTGTTTCCCTAGGACTCCCATATGTGAAGTTGTAATTGCATTATCATGAGATTTGCCTGCTTCATTGAACCTTATGCCGACTTCCTTGACTTTGAGTATCAGCCATATAGCCCAATATTGTCTCATGTCTAGCCACGTAGAGTCATTTTATATATCCTTTGTTTCATGTTTCCCTATTTTTACCGAGAGGGGACTTTCCCCCTAGTGCCGCTATCCTACACATGTGTCCTTGCATTGAGCATAGGTACATTCTGCTGCTTGGAACTAGTTTGTTTTCCCATTTGACACTCGTCTCCTCCTAGTCTATAACTTTAAAGTGATTTTATTATTTTTCAAGCTTTTCAAATATTTGAAAAAGTCCAAAAAAAAATTAAAAACCAAAAATTCGGACAAGAAAAGACGTTGTCTTTGGCAGCATTTGAGTCGTGTCACCTTCGAACAGAGCACTGTATATCGCATCCATTGATTGAGTTAATAGTTTGACTTTAGGAGCTGTACTCATTTATTTGATTTTATCTCCACTGACTGGTTAAGCTTCCAGTCCCTATGGAGCCTCTATCGATGCCTCTTGTGTCACAGAGATGTCCCAGTTTTGCATATCGAGTTGTTGGGGCGCGAACCTTGAAGGTCCTTAATTTTGGCAACTCCGCGGTTTTGGTGCAAATCTTGTAAGTGGAATTGCGGTCCAAAATAGTCTTAGGGGTGTTGGGGTTGGGTCGAAGCCCCTCTTTTTGTAATTAACCCATGGTTTGAACTCATGGTTTTTAATCCCATGGTTTAAACACACAGTATTGTAATAGTGCACTTGCATAAATAGGCACTTATGTAAAGGAGAAAAGAGATTTTTCGAAGGTTCTTGTACGGTGATAATTTCATGCGAAGAAGCTAAGGCCTGTTTTTGGGTTTAAGGTTAAGTCCCAGCTGTGTGCATGGACGACCTCTGCAGCTGAGTGCGTAGAGGGTTTTGTAGGAAAGGATCTGCAGCTGAGTGCGCAGATCGGAGAATGATTCTGCAGCTAAGTGCGCAGTTTTGGGATTATTGAGAAGACCTGCAGCTGAGTGCACAGAGATTTGCAGCTGAGTGCGCAGAGATCTGCAGCTGAGTGTGTAGATTAGAACTATTGTTTGTAAAGAGTTGAATAAAATGCAGTTCTGTGGACGTAGCCCCTACACTGGGGGTGAACCACGTACATCTTGTGTTGTGATGGTTCCTTTTTGTTTGTGTTGTTTTGTTTTCTATATTTGATAAGTAGGTGAATGATAAGTAAGATATTTTGTTAAGTATTAACTTCGCTGTGAATTCCCAGTTAAGGGTTAAGCAAGTAACTGTCTGTTTATCTAAACTGCGAAGCTAGTTAAGTGACTATCGAAGCTCTGTGTTGTATGTTTAATAATTTTTAAGGCTAAAGGTACAGTAATATCCCTCTTTTGCCTACAGAAACCTGATTCTGCGGCACCCCATAGCTGTTTCGGGTGAGACTGCAACCTGTTCGCAGGTTGTTGCTGAAAGGGCCAACACTGTGGGTCTTTTTGTTGGTAGAAATAATAGTATAAGAACCTGAGTCTGCCCTAAGCAACCAACAAATTGGTTTCGTTGTCGGTTGAACCGGTATCTACTCAAGAGGGATCTACATTGTTCCTGGAGGGAAATGTTTTGGAGGCCCTCAGTAAAATAAATCGGTGACTGGGTTGAGGACACCTATCTAAAATTTTCTTAACAAGAAAATAAAGATCCTCGTCGTAGCTCAAACAACTTCTTGCAAAGGTACGTTTTTTCTGATATTTATGAAATTTTCTTTGGTAGTATCCACATAGAATTGCACCAGTGGTTATCCAGGTTGACAGAAAGAAGGACAAACTTCCAAGAATATCAGTCTCCTGCTTGGACCCCAGAAAGAATTAACCTATTGAAAAGAGTAAACAATGCGGTATCCAGAGCTGTTGACTTCTGGACAATGCGAACCCTTGAAGCATTTGGGACAGAGTTCGCCATCAACACACATACTTCTTTCAGCGAAGCAGAAAGACTATTCTTCAAAGGACCAAGGGGTAAGTACTTGAACTCACTTAGTCTAAAAATTAAAATGCTCTTGGCTGAAAAACGCATATTGCTTATTGAATCAGATTGCTAGAAATAGTGCTACTAACCTATGTTTCAAAGTGAAAGTGGCTTCGATGAGCAAAGTGGTTTGCTTCGAAGCGGTAAAAGATACAAGAGAACTTTTGGATCCTTTACCCTAGGCCACAATACCTATTATACCCCTTTAAGCCCAGAAGAGTCTTAATCTAAAGAAACCCCTTTTGTTAGCAACCCGTCTATCACTCCGCAGCAAAGATTTGTTATCCCTAAGATCCCGTCGCAGTCTGAAAGTAACCCTAGCCTAAGTAGTCCTATCGGAGGTCAATATACCTCAGTAAGTCCCCCGCCCTGTTACCAGTTTTCCTCCTCCCCCTTCCCCCCCCCCTCGATCTGCTATGGCCCACGTAAATGATGATATCAAGCTCCCAATATTTAGAGGAACTAGATGAGAGGATCCAGAGCAGTTTTGGTTCTTATGCGAAGCTATTTGGACTGCTAAGAACATTATGGATCAGAATACAAGAACAACGCAACTGGTCACATCTTTTAGAGACTGAGCTTTGACCCGGTTTATGAAGTTTTCCAATACTCAGAACTATGCCTTGGCCGATATTAAAAAAACAATGATTAAAGAATTTAAGAAGCCTAAATCAGAGTCACATCCTATAACAGAACTAAAATAAATTCAGTAGAAGCGAGGTGAATCAGTTTGGGACTTTGATCAGAGGTTCAAGGTTCTGCTGGATCAAGTTAGCTTCACTATTGGACCAAAGTAACATAAAGAATGGTTCATTGTAGCACTGTTGCCACATATCAGGACTCCACTCATGCAACAGAAGGTTGCTGATCAACAAGAAGCATTGGAAATTGCTATGAAGCTCGAAATAGCTCCTGTCAGAGATAATTTTGGAATAGCCCAAATACAAGCACAGTTAGCAGAACTGGCTTTGGAGCTTCGCGACATGAAGAAATGGAAAGCTAATCATGAAGAGGTTTGGTGTACATGATGCAAGAGGGAAGGTCATGACAAAGAATAGTGCCCTACAGTAAGAAATTATCTGAATACTGGTGCACCAAACCCGTTTAACCCTACTGTCCTATATTGTGAGATCTGTAGAACAACTAGTCAGCATCGACCTGAATATTTCTACCTACTGCAAAGATTTTTTCAAGTTCCTAAGAATCCCTACTGCAAGTTCTATAAGTCAGTTGAACACAATGAAGATGAGTGTCGCAGATTTGACCTCATGAGAGAGCGAACCTATGATGCTTATAGGGTACAACCCGATGCACAAGGCAATGATGGATATGGTTACCGTGGTAGTACATCAGGTCGAGGTAATTTCAGAGGTCGAGGTCGTGGTGGTATGCCTGGAAGAGTTCGAGGCCAGGTAATTTGCTACAACTGTAATCAAGCAGGACATGTATCTAGAGACTATCAGAACCCAACTATGACATGTCGATATTGCAGAGCAGTCGATCATGTGATTGAGCAATGTCCACAGTTGATAGCCAATATACAAGAAAGAAATGGTGCTCCTACTCAGAATGTTCAGATGATTGATGTAGAGAAAAGATCTGTCCCAGCCGTTAATGTTTGTTGATTGCATGGGCAGACCCAGGTTTACTATAATTAATCAACAACACCCCAAACTCACTGGCCCTTTCGGCGACAGACCGTGAAGTGATCTGAAGTCTCACCCGAAGTGAATCTAATGGGTTGGCCAAGACTCAAGTGTCTTGGACCAGGTTCTGCGCATCCTACTTCTTCTTTCCCACTCCTGCGAGCCACAAGATCAACTAGCTCTGCGCATCGCACATCCCCTTCTACTCGCAGCGCTTTTACCCGTACGATTCTTACCCCCACGCAAGTCGCACGATTTCCTCCTGCGTCGCACAACTTCCACTTACTCACAATATTTCCAACCTTATCGCATCTCTGCGCACCGCGGAACACCCAACCTCTCTTCAACGCTAAGCCCTCAGCTCGCAGTATCGCGCACCGCAGCTCCTCTGCCGGTGCGATATCGCCTCTCTACGATATCTTACCACTACAACTTTGTGCTCTTAGCGTTGACTATGCCGATGTGCGAAACTCTACTTCCCAGAATTTATATTGTGATTAAATGGTCATTAGAAACAGACGTAAAGGAGTCTTTTAAGCAGCTTACTAAAATACTTCAACTTATCTCTATTTTCTTGTATTATCATGAGCTGAACAATACATACATTCACTTACTGCAACTAACTTTACATGCATAATAACCAGTAACGATAAGCAAATACAAACACATTCATGCAACACATAACACACAGATTTAACGTGGTTCACCCCCAGGATGGGAACTACGTCCACCAAACTGTGCTTCTATTATATATCTTGAGGGAAGTTAGCACAGTCTGTTGCACCGCATCTGCAGCGCGAGATCTCTTCTAGATCTCTGGTCTATTTCTATCTCTATATTGCCTTTCTTTCAATATATCCTTCCCTCTCTGCTCTCTCTGTGGATGGTTACATACAGACTCAAATGACTCACAGACAAGCTAGGTGTCTGGATCGTTACAACACAGTCTGTCTGACTGATTCCTGAGTCTACAAAAATAATCAATTGACCAACTAACGAATCAATCCTATGAATCAACCAACCAACCCGCCACCCAACCTTTTACAATACAAAATACAAGCTTTTATAGGCGGCCCAAAGGTCTCGCCATTACAACACTGTGGGCCTATCCCAACAGTAACCCAAACCCTAATTAGTGACAGTCGGTCCTCTCTGTCCTTGAGGTAGCCGCTTCCCGTCACACCACATCTCTCTACAGTCTTCCATGCTTCCCGGCACTGACCATGGGTACTATGCACCGCTTCTCTTTATGTCCTTTGCCTTCAATGCTTGAGCCTCGTTGCTCCTTCTTCTTTATGAGGGTCGCTTAGCCCTCCTGTCTTCCGCCGCTGCCTTCAATGCAGTGGTTGAGATTTCTTCTCTCGGCCGCTCGGGTACCGTTGCCTTCTTGAATTTTCTATCCCAAAAGTCATATTTTTCGGCCCTGCTCTCCAGCTGGAAACGTTCTACGGCGTCGTAGCTCTTCCCTATCTTCTTTCCGCCAAAACTTATATCTTTCCGCCAAAACTTATATCTTTCTGCCAAAACTAGCAGCTTCTTCTGTAGCTGCGGGACCCTGCTCCAACAGTCCCCTAACACTTACTTGTGGCTCGTCCTCGAGCCACCTGCACCAGGCTTCTACTGCTGCAACTTATCCTTCGCCTCCTGCGAAGTGCATTGTAACCTGCCTTGAAGTCCTGCGACTTCATTCTTCATCTCCTTGGCACACTGTTTCGCCGAATCAAGCAATGCTTGATCAATCTTGGAGTCCTCTGTTCCTTCAATTTTCTCTCTGGTGGTCATGAATTCCTTCACCTTCTGCTCAACCACGTCAACTAATTCTGTGATTTGCTCCTGAAAAGGTTGAAGCAGGTCAGTGATGTGCAGCTCCTTTGTTCTTAACTGCTGCACCTCTTGCTGTAATTGGTTTATCTCCTTCGTTTTCCTCATCTTTTGAAGAGCTGCTAGGCTCTTGATTTCTTCTTTCATGGCCACCGCATTGTTGTCTACTCGCTGTATACTCTGCTGGATCTCAACCTTCTTTGGTGGCTCATCTAACTCGGCCCATGTGTTCATCGCATGTGTTAGTAGTACCTGGGCTTCGTCAATGCATGATTGTATCTGTGCAGAGGTGAGTCGCAAGGATTCCACTCACGCTTTCTGGTCTGCTAGGGAGGTATCTCATAGATGTGCCTCAAGCTCGGCGAGCTGCATCTCGTGGTCTGCTTTTATCCTGGCTACTTTCTCATCCATCTTAGCTACAGTTTCTTCGAGAACCTTCGCTCTTTCTGCAACTCTTTGTAGCTTCTCCGGGGTAGGCAGTGCGAACTCGATGTTACAGTTAGGGAGTTCTAGTGCAATCTTCTGTAGTGCCTGGGAGAATTCCTGATCCTTGTGCTGATATGTTGTTAACTCATCTACCTTCTTCTAATAGCTGGTTGCGAGTGCCGCGTTCTTTTGCTTTAACTGTGCATTCTGCTGGTAAGTCGCAAGCTCTCTACTCCTGAGCTCTGCGCTCAGCTGCTGCTGGATTCTGTGTAACTGATCAATGTGAACCTATGCGAGGTTAACCTCAAGGGGTTGCTTAAACTAGACTGGTGGGTCCGCCGTTGTCGCCGAGAGTCTGATACTGCCCAGTGGGATCAACACAATGTTGAGGCGATCTTTTGCCAAACTCTCCTCGCGGGGTACCGCCGATGTTGAAGCTTCTCCAGTGGGCGCCTTTACTGGTGGAGCATGTGTCGTGGCAGCCTTCTCTGTAATTGTTCGTATGTCTATGAGCTGCTTTTCTACGGCGCTCTTAATCTTTTCATGTGATTGCTTCACCTCATCAAATGAATCCTTGAGTGTATCACATGTCCTTGTTGCGATGAGTTCGTAATCATCTTCTGTTAGTGCCGTCTTCAGAGTCGGTTTTGAAATTTTTTGTTTCTTCCTCCCGTGCGTCGTTGTGGTCTCCTGGCTTCCATCCTTTGTAGAGGGCGTTGTTGCTGATTCTTCCGGCACATCTCTTTTCTTCTGGCCTTGTGGCGGTACTTCTGTTGTTTGGTGTGCCTGGGTGTCTACTTTGTCTTTGTCTTTTTCTGGTGGACCTGTCTGGTCGGTCTCCATTGGTAGTGGCGTGGTATCTTCATATTCATTTTGCCATTGGTCATCAAAACCATTGATGACATTCTCCATGTCCTGCATTGTCATTCTGAACCAGCCGGGAGCCCAATCGTCCCTTTTAGTCCTTTTAGGCCTTAGGTATATTCTATGGCTGTCCGCCATAAAATTAAGCCGGTTATCATATGCGTCCACAGTCTCTGTGCTGATCCTTGGTGATTGTTGGATAAGGTTCTGCAACATCAAATAATATTCATAAAATACTATTGCGTTAACTTTTTTCCTTGCTGGACTGCTGGTGTCCCATAAACTGGCATAGCGCACACCCCTGGGTGTTCCTCCTAGGATCTGCGGAAACTGGTTGTTGGGAGGTTCCCTCTATGCGACAAATGCACACAGTATGAGCAGCCACGAGAAGTGGAAAGGGTGGTTGGCTTGATCCTGGGCTGCCAAACAATCTTCCTGAAACATGTTTAATAAAAATAACGACCAATTGAACTGCTCTCCTTCGGTAACTTGTATGGCCAGATGGATCACCGATCCTGTAACTTCCTTTGGTCGGACCTTGGTAAGCAGTCTTCCTACAAGCAGACTGACTGTAAATCTGAGTGTCTCATTCTATAAACTCGTGACATCATAATCCCTGCCTCCTCGCTGTAACTGATACTTTTTAACGAGCGCTGTTGGCAGCTTGGAATCCTTGGTCTTTCCTGATACCTGTATTTCAGGGTATTTACCAGTTTTAGACAGGCCAGTAACACGGTGTATCAAGTCAACATTGAGGTTGATTTTGTGACCTAGCCAGAGATAGCCTCCATGTACACATGAGAGGAGGACATGCACCACAGCATTAACCTCTACGCTACGCCCAAAATGGGGTAGTCTCAACACATTGAGCAAACCTGACCGCTCAAGAATCTGGACATGCGGTAGGGGGACGAATTCATCTCTACCTATCCTTGGGTTCTTCTCGAGCACAAGATACGAATCTGGCTTGAAGTGAGGGTATGTCTTACCGTCCGCCAGGTTGTAATCAATAAATTTGACAACAGCAGCATATCCTATTAAATCGCCATTTTCTTTTACTCGAGAATCTATTGGCGGTATGGGCATAGGAAGCTTACCGCTATTGGAAAGTTTGATGTCTGGAGCGCCTTCAACTCGTGGTATGAGGTATTCCATTGAACTACAGACTTCATCTTCCCTCTCGGAACCGGATTCCTCCATGAGCTGGGAATGGCTTCTCGTCTTTGGTGGTTCTTTGGTTCGGGACGAGCTCGGCAGGTTAGCTGTAGATGGCGATGCCATAGCTCCTGCAAGGCCGTGACGCTGAAATCTTCTCAAAATGTTTTCCACCGGCTCGTCCTCAGATAGAACCCACTTAGCATAAAATGGCGGACGTGCAATGGTTGCAACTTCTGAGAATCACAGCACTCTGTAACAACTTAGCTCGACATAGGGAATGCTTAACACTTAGTCTCCAGCGCTCGGTTTTTCTGCGAGCGTAACCGTCCCAATTGAATACTTTCTGCTTTTATGTCAAATACGACAATCCCGGATATAACGGTCATCTATACTGGATGTACTAGTCATATTAATTGGATGGATAAGACCACACCCGTCCTTCAATCCTCAATAAATGCTAAAATCTGATCAAATTTCCCTCGAAGCGTGTGTACGGGTGCCGGTCTCGTCAGATATTTACCAAATCTGGAAAAATTTATTAAACTGCTGCCAAATCTACGGTAGGGGATACCGGTCATTTCTTCATTAACTACCTGTCAAATAGTGACTTGACTAGCCCACTGTCGGTTGCAAACTTGGTATGTGGCAGGGGGGAACATCTTACTGCTGCGATGCAACTCCGCATCACCTGCGCAAACAAACAGTGTTAAATTTTTTTATTTTTATTTTTTTGGGTGTAGACTCATTCCCGGTGCGATGCCTCCTTTCAACTACACTGGAAATCTGCACCAGCGGTGCTGGTTTAAGCTAGGGCTGAGAGGCAAGCTGGCTATCACTATAGAGCTTAATCCTATTGCCATTGATCCATGTGGGCAAAAGCTCCCCGTTCAGCTGGATGAGCTGAGCGGCACCTCCTTCTGTGACTTGTTGGATCTGGTATGGCCCCAGCCAATGTGTCTTGAACTTCCCTGGGAACTTGATGAATTTGCTGTCATAGAGGAGCACCAGGTCTTCGGTCTGGAAAGTCTTATTCTTAATGTGTCTGTCATGCCAAGCTTTTTCTCGGGCCTTCTGGACTCTCTGATGGAATCCTGCGATGAACCGGTCTTCTTCTAAGGCCAGCAGCTGTGCTAACCTTGCTTCGACTGTATCTATATCAATCATCCCGGTAATCTGAGTGATTCTTAAACTGGGAAGAATATACTCCATAGGCATAACAGCCTCTTGTCCATATACTAAGCTGAAAGGTGTGTGTCCCGTAATTTTCTTACATGTGGTTCTGTATTCCCATAAGACAGCGTTAACTCTGAGGTCCCAATCATTCCTCTGGCTATTACAGATCTTAGTGAGAGCATTTTCTAAAATCTTATTGAAGGCCTCCACTGTGCCATTAGCCTGCGGGTGGTAGGGAGTGCTCTTATGGTGCTGGATCTGGAATTCTTCTGTTAATGCCTCAATAGTACTGTTCAAGAAATGTGTACCTTGGTCACTCATCAAAATTACTGGGCATCCAAACCTGCTGACGATATTTTCAAAGAGGAACTGTGCAGCTGTAGCAACATCACAATTTCTTACTGCCTTGGCCTCTGCCCATCTGGTGAGGTATTCTGTTCCAGTAATAATGTATCTCGCACCAGTGCGCTTCCCGGGTGGGTTGATTGGACCCACAAAATCGATAGCCCATTTGTCGAATGCGCGCAGCATGACTTGCGGTCGCAGCGGCATTTCATCACGTCGCGAGGGTTTTCCTACCCTTTGGAAGATATCGCAGCATCTGCAGAAGTCCTTAGTGTCTTTATGCAGTGTAGGCCACCACAAGCCTGCCTCTAATATTTTCTGCGCAGTCGGTTTTCCAGCGAAATGACCTCCTGCGGTTCCTGAATGAGCCTCTTTGATAATAGTGTCTTTCTCGTGCGGCATCATGCATCTGCGCAGAACTTCATCCGGACCCAACTTGTATAGGAAACCTGCAATGAGGGTGAAGTCTGCTGCCTTAACAACCAAATGTTTCTTTTGCTTCTTAGTAAACTCATCAGGTGCTACTCCTGTGGTGAGGAATTGAATAATGTCGGCGTAGTACTCATCTGCAATCTGTATGGAAAATAATGGCGCATCTGGCAGATTGTCTTCTAGGTTACTGGGCTCTTCTCCTGAGTCTAACCGCGGCAGATGATCCGGTCCTGGATTCAGTCTTCCTGGTTTCACAATGATTTCAAAATCATACTCCTGGAAGAGGAGTAACCATCTGCAGATTCTTCCCCCTAACACTGGTTTGTTGACTAGGTACTTCAATGCGGAATGATTAGTAAACATTTTAAACGAGGCGCCCAATAGATAGTGCCCGAACTTCTGCAGCACATATACCATAGCTAAGCCCTCCCTTTCTGTTGTGGTGTAGTTCTTTTCCGCTGTGGATAGCTTTCTGCTGAAATATGCGATGGGATGGTCAAGATCCCCTTCTCCTGGCTGGGTCAAGACGACTCCTAATGCGATGCCCGATGCATCCACATGCACATGGAAAGGCTTAGTCCAGTCTGGAAATACTAGGATGGGTGCTGTAACCATCTTCTCCTTAAGTATGTCTAGACTCTGCTGGCATTCCTCATTCCATAGGAATTTTACATCCTTCTTGAGCAATTTCTCCATTAGCGCTGTAATCTTTGCGTAGCCCTTGATGAACTTTCTGTAGTACCCGGTATGACCAAGTACTGTCCTCAGTTGTTTGACCGAGTTAGGTGCTGGAAGGTTTACAATGATAGCGATCCTGGCGGGGTCTACCATCAAGCCTTGTCTGCAAACAATGTGACCCAACAAGATACCAAATGGTGCACAGAATATACATTTTTTCAAATTGAGAGAGATCTGGTACTGCCTACATTTTTCTAACATCAATCTTAGATCTCCTATGTGCTTATCAATTAGCCCAAATACAGTCCAATCATCAAAATATACTTCCAAGAATTTATGAATGTATTCTTTAAATACAGCAACTACTACTCTAGAAAATATAGCTGGTGCATTCTTAAGACCAAAGGGCATTACCGTATACTGGAACGAGCCCCATTTTGTTGCAAAGGTGTTCTTGGATCGATCTTCTGGATGTATTCTGATCTGATGGTAGCCTGAAAACCCGTCGGTGAAGGAGTAGACCTCTTGTCCTCCCACGTTGTCTAATACTTCATCAGTGAACGGTGTTGGAAATGGATCATGAAGTGATGCATCGTTGAGTTTTCGCAGATCAACACAGATCCTGATGTCCCCTTTTGTTTTCTTCTCTTACACTACCATAGGGCTAACCCATTCGCTTTCCTCTACTGGCTCAATGATGCCTGCTGCTAGCATTTTATCAATTTCATCCTTTACTTTTTCTTTGTAGCGCGGATTCAATCTATATGGGCGCTGCTTAACTGGTCTAGCATTCTCCTTTAATGGTATCCTCATGACTCCCAAGTCTCCAACTATTCCCTTCATCTCTATGAACTTGGTGGGAAATAGGTCTTGATAATCATGTAGCAGATCTACAATTTGTCCAACTGTTTCATCATTCCAGTAGTCTCCAATAGAGGCAAACTTAGGTTCTTCATCTATGCCAATATTGATCTTTTTAATCTTGATGGGCTCGGTGATTGCTGGAATCTCTAACTGTGGTCCCTCTACATCGCGAGTGCCTTCTGATTCTAGAATGTTGGTGTTGCGAGGATCCTCATCCGCCTCCTTTTATTCTGATGTAAAATTATAGCATTCCAACGCCTCTTCTAGCTGGATAGTCCACTCAGGTTGGACTGGTACTGAGATGGTGCGATCCTCAAAAATCTTTGTCTTGATTATATCTAGGGCCTGAGCAACACTTGGATGTTCTGACTCAAACGCAAAGGTGAGTAGGAAGCTGTCTATCATAAGCGGCCATGTGGTTGTTCCTTTGCGCAGCTCGGTCTCTGTATACCAGTTCCTTGGAACTGTGTCCAATGTGTGAATGAATCTGTGAACCCATTCATCCTCTGGAATATCCGACCAGTTCTGTTCACATGTCTGAATGTGTATCCTGGGGTCAGTTTCTCCTGTGTACCTGTGCTGAACATACCTTCTGTCGTCAGAAAATATGATCACCATCAGTCTTTTTATATTATCCCATGATGCAATATTTTCTTTATGCGCATACCACCATCTTGCAGGTGTGGCTCGAACTGCAAGGTCCATAGCTGCGATCCTCTACTCAGGAGGAATTTGTTGCTCAAATTGTTCAAGAAAATCCTGGGTATCTGTCAGACCATGATATGATGGAGTCTCAGCGATCTCAGCGCCAATCCATCATAGTGACTTACTTATAAACGCACATCTGCGCGATGAGACTTCGTAAAGTCTGTTCTGCCAATTTTCTAGACCAACAGTCGAATCTGATGCGCATGAGTTGTCGCATCACCAGCTAATATGCCCTTCTGCAGTGGGATTGATATAGTCATTCTGGTTTGCTGTCATCTGGTAGAGACTCTCCATATTATGTGCCTCTTCCTCTGCTCGGATAGGTTCGATATATCTAGGTCCTTGGTAAGGATCCAGCGGTGCGATGACCCGGATCTGTGCATCCTCAAAGGTCATTTGTCTTTTCTTTAGGTCAATGACAACTTTGCTGCCAATTGCCCAATCAATACTTAATAGTGCTGGATATGGTCGACTGTCACCAATGATTTCTATAACCTCGAAGTCCACAAAAGTATGAACTCCGTCAATATCAACTGGCACCTGCGATAGTCGACCCAATGGTGATACTCGCTGCTGATTAGATAATCTCAGGTGGATAGGTGATAGGGCTAACTGAGGACTACCCATCTGTTCCCATGTCTGCTTGGTTAGAACGTTCACCTCTGATCCCAGGTCTAAGACAACCTCATCCATTTCAAACTCACCGATCTGGGCTGTGAATTTCATCTCTCTTCCTGTCCGTGCATGTCTTGTAATATTATGGATAGCGCGGTGTGCACTGCCTGAGAGAGAGGGTTGCTGACACTGATCTATCATACGTTGTAGCTCATCGACAGCTTTATCATTTCTCAGGAGTTTCAAGCAGCTGAGCAGGAAGGCTTGTACACTTCCTGTCGATTCGTCCTCGTCACATCTTTCCGATGTGGTAGCCTGCTGTGCCTGCTCAGGGCTATCACTATAAGGTACTTGCTGTGGTAAACCCCTAGACGGTGGTACCTGCGGTCCTAATAGTGTAGGTTCATCAAAGGAAGCCTTAGCTTCATGAAAGGTCTCTTTATTCTTCTGTAGGTCGAGTGTTGTTGCTTTAGTAGGAGCTCTGCGCACCCACTCCTGACTTGTGTTCTTTCCGGTCTCCTGCGATGTGCCACTGGTGGAAGCACCGCTCCGAGTCACAATGTTGACTCTTGGTTTTGGTTGTGCCTTCTCAGCAACGATAATTTGGATGTTCTGGTGTGCGGCTGGTTTAGGGTCTCTGCTCTTAGCTATCAAGATGGGACACTCTTCTATAGTATGATCATAAGATTTGCAGTAGTTACAAGTAGTAGTGGCGTTCTGGCAGTCCCTAGCATAGTGTCCTACAATTCCACAATTATAACAAGTGACTGGTCCACGACCTTGGCCAAAACCTCCTCCTCGGCCAAAGCCTTCTCCTCGTGCGAAGCCTCCTCCACGGCCTCGTCCTCTAAATCATCCTCCACGGCCTCCGTAAGCCTGATCCGGCTATGGTCCTATTGCTGGACCCTGTGTGTCTGCTTGGACTCTGTACACATCATGTGTTCTTTCTGACATGAGATCATAAGCTCGGCAGTCTTGTGGATCATGCCCGATGGACTTACAGAAGATACAATATAGGTTTTTAGGTGTATGTACATACTTTTGGAGCAAGGGGCATTGCTAAGGTGGATGACCTTGTGTTCTACATATTTCACACCATGGCCCTTGTGTTCGTGGTAAGGGGTTAGGAGCCCCTGATGCTAAATATTCTGCAAAGACTGGACAGTTATCTTTACTGTGGCCCTGTGCTCTACACTTTATGCACCATATGTCTTGCATAACCTCTTTCCCTTTTTTAAGTTCGTGTATCTGTAACGTGAGTTTGGCCAACTGGATCTGTAGAGTTGTCATGCCTGTACTGGTTTCTGATAAAGGTGAAGCCTCTAGTTTCATTGCCATCTCCAGCTCTTCATCTTGAGTAGTGAGTTTCTGCTGCATTAGTGGTATTCTGATATGAGGGAGCAGCGCTGCAATAAACCATTCCTTATGCTGCTCCGGTGCAAACTCAAAACTGACTTGGTCTATAAGAGCTTTGAATTTCTGGTCAAAGTCCCATACTGAATCCGATGGTAGCTGTTTAATATCCTTAAGCTCTGTGATGCACTAAGACTCAGACTTAGGTTTCTTAAACTCTTTGATCATGGCATTCTTGACCTGGGCAAG
>LPNX010466162.1:0-33648 GCA_001517045.1 Pseudotsuga menziesii | reverse complement strand
TCTTGAATGTGTTCCTATCTGTCAACTTGGATAACCAGTCGAAAAGCTCGTTTCCGTAGGTTGTAAAGAATATAGCGTGTATGTCTGAAGCAATATGCTTTACTAACTAGGCCTCTGTGCTCAGTCTTGGACTCCTATTCTCTTTCTTGGCAAACTCCCTTAAGTCTGAATCCAGCCACTGGTGAAACTCTTCTCTCATAGGATGCCAACAGAACATTGACTCCCAGTCGTTCAAACTGGCAACGGAACCATTTTTTGATTGCATGGGCAGACCCGGGTTTACTATAATTAATCAACAACACCCCAAACTCACTGGCCCTTTCGGCGACAGACCGCGAAGCGATCTGAAGTCTCACCCGAAGTGAATCTAATGGGTTGGCCAAGACTCAAGTGTCTTGGACCAGGTTCTGCGCATCATACTTCTTCTTTCCCGCTCCTGCGAGCCACAAGATCAACTAGCTCTGCGCATCGCACATCCCCTTCTACTCGCAGCGCTTTTACCCGTGCGATTCTTACCCCCGCGCAAGTCACACGATTTCCTCCCGCGTCGCACAACTTCCACTTACTCACAATATTTCCAACCTTATCGCATCTTTGCACACCGCGGAACACCCAACCTCTCTTCAACGCTAAGCCCTCAACTCACAGTATCGCGCACCGCAGCTCCTCTGCCTGTGCGATATCGCCTCTCTGCGATATCTTACCACTATGACTTTGCGCTCTTAGCATTGACTATGCCGATGTGCGAAACTCTACTTCCCAAAAGTTATATTGTGATTAAATGGTCATTAGAAACAGACGTAAAGGAGTCTTTTAAGCAGCTTACTAAAATACTTCAACTTATCTCTATCTTCTTGTATTATCATGAGCTGAACAATACATACATTCACTTACTACAACTAACTTTACATGCATAATAACCAGTAACGATAAGCAAATACAAACGCATTCATGCAACACATAACACGCAGATTTAACATGGTTCACCCCCAGGATGGGAGCTACGTCCACCAAACTGTGCTTCTATTATATATCTTGAGGGAAGTTAGCACAATCTGTTGCACCGCATCTGCAGCGCGAGATCTCTTCTAGATCTCTGGTCTATTTCTATCTCTATATTGCCTTTCTTTCAATATATCCTTCCCTCTCTGCTCTCTCTGTGGATGGTTACATACAGAATCAAATGACTCACAGACAAGCTAGGTGTCTGGATCGTTACAACACAGTCTGTCTGACTGATTCTTGAGTCTACAAAAATAATCAACTGACCAACTAACGAATCAATCCTATGAATCAACCAACCAACCCGCCACCCAACCTTTTACAATACAAAATACAAGCTTTTATAGGCGGCCCGAAGGTCTCGCCATTACAACACTGTGGGCCTATCCCAACAGTAACCCAAACCCTAATTAGTGACAGTCGGTCCTCTCTGTCCTTGAGGTAGCCGCTTCCCATCACACCACATCTCTCTACAGTCTTCCATGCTTCCCAGCACTGACCATGGGTACTATGCACCGCTTCTCTTTCTGTCCTTCGCCTTCAATGCTTGAGCCTCGTTGCTCCTTCTTCTTTATGAGGGTCGCTGAGCCCTCCTGTCTTCCGCCACTGCCTTCAATGCAGTGGTTGAGCTTTCTTCTCTCGGTCGCTCGGGTACCGTTGCCTTCTTGAATTTTCTATCCCAAAAGTCATAGTTTCCGGCCCTGCTCTCCAGCTGGAAACGTGCTACGGCGTCATAGCTCTGCCCTGTCTTCTTTCCGCCAAAACTTATATCTTTCCGCCAAAACTAGCAGCTTCTTCTGTAGCTGCGGGACCCTGCTCCAACAATGTTGTTACAAGGAGTGGCGCTATGACGCAAGTGCAGAATAAGGAGAAACATCTTGATGAGGCTTGGGTCCACAAAACCCTAGAGAAAATTCCCGTCTTGAATGTTGGAAGAGAAAAAGGAACATTTATGGAAGCCAAAAAAGACTTTGTTGATTCAAGAACATCAGTAGCAACTACGCAACAGCATCAACAGCAGTTACAGTCTCAAGAAGCTTCACCAGCTCAAGCAAGTACTCTAACATCATTTTTACATAGTTGTATGAAGTTATTAAGAAATCAGAATGCTTTGAATGAGTTACATAAATTTATTGCGGCTTGTAAACCTCAGCGAAGCTTTGATAGAGGAAAAAATGTTAATAGAGTTAGAAGGACTGGAAGAGAAATGAGACTGCATGCTCATATAGGAGATTATGACATGATTGATATTATTTTAGACCTAGGATCAGAAGTGAATGTCCTAACTAGGCAGACATGGGAACAAATGGGAAGACCTACGCTTGAATGGTCCCCTATACAGCTGAGATTAGCTAACCAATAGAAGATTGTGCCCTTGGGAAGATTCACTAGTGTGCCAGTGGACATTGATGGAGTCAGTACCTTAGCAGATTTTGAAGTCATTGAAATAATCGATGATAGAAACCCCTATCCAGCATTGCTGGGAATTGAATGGGCAATAGAAAATGATGCAGTAATCAACCTGAAGAAAAGACATATGACTTTTGAAGGTAAAGGCTTAAGAGTCATAGTTCCATTGGACCCTTCTCAAGGAGAAAGGTATACAGATCCAGTCAGACATGAAGATCAGGATGTTTTAGATCATATTTACAACATCACAGCCAAAGAAGAAGACTATGTTAACCCTACTACTGAAGGCATAATGGATTGGCAGTGTGACAGTTCTTGCATGACTGATTCAGACGAAGGCCTAGAGAATTGGCAGAATAGACTTTATGAGCTACATGGACATCGATGTGCAAGAATTACCAAGTATGTCAGATGGGTTGGCTCACACACAAAGATCTTCCCTATTTTTGATGGCTTGACAAACCCAAAATATTTTATTGCACAATTCTCAGAGCAAGTACCATATTCACAGAAAATGGAGACTCTAGATTCAGCATTCAGTGCCGCAACTGCCAGATGGTGGAATGGTCATAAAAAGCATATCCATAGTTGGAGAGCTTGTCAAAATTTTCTTCGCCCGAGATTCATGGATCAACCTCAGGAGGTGAGAAGCAGATTTAATGGTAAGACTAGCCCTCGGGAACATTTGAAACAGTGTTATGAAGCATGGAAGCATGTACCTTCTGAAGAATGGGTACATAGGTTTGTACACACTCTGGAACCTATAGCAAAGAACTGGTATGCGGAGGTCGAGCTTCACCATGGTACTGTAAGTTGGGATAACCTTGTTGATAGTTTTGTGCTTACATTTTCTATTAATGGGGATTGCCTTGTTTTGGACGCAACTATTAGGTTGATCCATACTAAGGTGTTTGATGATAAAGAAATAGCTGAGCACCAACTTTATTGGAAGGAACAAGAAGCTAATATAGTAGAATGTTATAACCTCGCCATTGATGAAGATGATGACTCATGCAACATTAATATTCCTGATTCAGAAGGACACTGCGAAGAAATACTGTCGAGGGTCGAAGCTCAAAGCTCTATAGAAACTGGTGCCATGATGTGTCGAAGGTATGTACTGTGTCAAAGGTCCTTAATTGTGGCACAGCCAAAGTTACTGGTTTTGCCGAAGAGGAAAGGTGTGTCGAAGCTCAAAATGCGACCGTTGGAAAAAATCAGATTTGGCGGCGCCAGTATGTTAACTGCATTAGCTGCCTGTAATGATGAGATTTTAAGGAATCTAGCACCGTTTGGACAAGATCTACATCTGCTCTGTCAGATTTGGTGTCTTCAATGCACAGTTATGGTATATTTGGTCATTGGATTCTATAAGAAGACACCTAGACCTGCGAAGTTCGCATTACGCATTTTCTTGAGTTTTACAGTTCAGTCCATGTCATCTGATCGCGAAGTCCAGGAATTGTTGAGAGAATTCATAGAGAGGGGTCTGCAGAATGTTATGAGCAATCCACCTATATCTGCACCTCATGAAGAGACTCCCACAGCGTCGAGTCAACCAATGCAGACACAATCAACCAGGAATAAGTTTAGGGCAGAAGTTCATTCTAAGCAAAACGAAGAAAGGAACCAGCCATCAACAAAGACACCAGAGGATCCCGTGATGAATCCTCGTGGAGAATTTGAAGACCTTGGTGAGGATGAAAATGTTGCACCACAACATCCACCATATATTTCGCCTGTGTGACCAGGATTTCAGCCACCTCGGCGGACAACCAAGTTCACATTACGCACCCCTTCGCTGCCAGTTGGTGTGCACTTGGTCGGAACAATGACAGGGAAAGTAGACTGGATGAAGTATGCAGACCACGATACAAATGATCATGGGAAATTTCCACATTTCACACTAGGGAAATACCTGCACTCTTTCCATTATGCAGAGACAGGAACGATGCTACTATAAGTGAAATAGTGGGCTACCAGCTTGGAGCAAGCTGGCCTGTTGAAAATGTTGAATGTTCCCCACTTTGGTCGCAGCACATCGGTGACCATAGTGGTCAAGCAGCTATTGGCATTGGTGCATGATGGGAACCTATGGATAGGAATCCAACGCTTTTCCATTGATGGAGAGCTCATTCATAAGATTACAGGATTTCCGAAGGAAGGGCCTTATCCTAGCATTGAGTTCGTGGGAAAGCATGAAGACACGAAGCTGGCGCAGAGCATGAAGGAATGCTTCGGGCTGACGAAAGGAAAGCGAGGGTATCAAACCTCGACCATCCGGCATCAAAACATTCACTTCACCGCCGAGCTACTAGCATGCAAGCTAATGCGGAAGTGTAGACCAAATGAAGTATCTGCCCCGATTGTCAATATTGCTGCGAATTGTGCCGAAGGCTACAATTACAAATGGGCAGAGTACATTGCCAAGGAGTTCCTCGAAGATGCCCGCGATGCGCAAGAGAAAGGTAGACCCTTTCACTACTCATGGTTGTTAGTGCTTATTGCACTGGTAGGATGGAAAGAACCTACCGAGGCACAGTTTGTTGATGTGCCTCCGCACATGCCTAGCGCAGCAAGATACGCATCTTTGTGGGTGTCGCAAGATTAAACCTTCCAACAGATGATGAACTACATGTTCACCTTCTACGCAATGAATATTTCCTATGAGATCTTGAAGACACCGCAGCTCAGTAATGAGCTATTTTGTCAGTATGCGGGAATGGCCAACTTCAGGGCTGACATGCATCATGTCTTCATCCAGGCCTACACAGATAGCAAGCACAAATGGTCGAAGTTGCCATACGTGGTGAACGAGGAAGACATCCTCGTAGTAGTTAAGCAGTGGCCGGCTGAATGGATGAAGGACACAGGAACAAAGCCGAGCATACCAATCCCCCCAATGACAGATATGAGCGCAGGTCCTAGTCAAGCGCAGCAGAATGACGCACTCGAAGAAACCGACGAACAAGATGAGTCGGAGTAGACTGGAGATGACCAGGGTGGAGATGATGGAGGTGATGAAGAAGAAGAAGAAGAAGAACAATCGATCAAGAAAATCTCCGACCCCAATCGCCCAGATAAGTGCAAGTCGCCAGAGGAAGAGGAAGTGACTAAACCTCAGTCTAGAAATAAAACAAAGGCGTCAAAGGGCAAGAACATCATCGAAGAGCCCACGTTGATGATGGAATAGCTTGATCAGGCTCTAACAAGGTCCATAGAATCATTAACAAACAAGTGGTCAGAATTCACAGCTACACATCTTAATGCACTCTCGGGCATAGCGCAGCGAATTAAAAAACTCAAGGTGTTAGTAGAAAGATCAGCGACTGGCACTGCAGCAAGCAGTTCCCTAGCAAGCGCGTAGCTAGATACTCGGCAATGGCCAGCCATAAATAATAGAGGACAGGTCCCAAGTGTGGCCTTCATAATAACTGACGCAACATCTCTATCGCAGATGAGTATGACTATTGAGATAGACTACACCAAGTTGTGTATGCCGGAGCTGCAACTGTGCCAATTAGCAATTATAAATGATATCCGAGAGTGAGACAGCTACTCACACAGGCAGTTGGAAAATTCCATGAAGCAGAGTGAGAGCCTCGCAACACAGTTGGAAGAAGCTGAGCAGAAGAAGAGGGAAGCATAAAGAAAGCAGGCTGCATTGGCATGAGTATTGGATGAGGCGTGTCGAAGTCTCCCTAACTTCAACATACAGGCTGAAGAAGAACTAGAGCAGAGACTCGCCAAGATGAAATACTATGCACAACAGTCTCATAGCCTAATAGAGAAGATGAAAGCAAGGCATGAGGCTCAGATTGCAGAGCTTCAACTTCGCATCAATCCGGAGAGTCCACCAGAGGTCAGGGAACATCGTCGCAGGGATATTCAAGCCTCAGCAACAAAGATCTCAGATCTTGTGAGCAGTGCATCAAAGATGCTAGATGAAAGTGTCGAGGCCTGGGTGAACTTACAAGACAACCCAGAAGTGGAAAAGCTGCAAGAAACCATCAAGCAGCAACAGACAGAGCTAGATGCAGTAAAAGCAGAGATCAAGACATTGCCTCCTATGCATAAGATGCTTAAGGTAAAGCAGAGCACTGAGCCCTAACAAGAAATTGAGGCCTGCAGAAGGAAAGAAACACTGTTGGTAAACTCTATGCATCCTCTTATTAACGAGGCCTTGGAGTTGAGCACTGATGCGGACAACCAGCTCAAATTTTTGAAGGAGTATGATGCATTCGCATAGGAAAAGACCAGCGAAGCATCTTCAACAACATTGCAGGAGATCGTGGAGAAGGAGCAAGCAGCCGAAGATATCATGCGCAGCCTCAACAAGCAGTTCACTATCTTCACCAACAAGATTCTCCCACCAGAAAAGCAGCAGAGTGCCCCGGGACGGGACACTGGTGAGTCTTAGGGGGCTGTTGGGGCATGGACCTTGAAGGTCCTTAATTTTGGGGCACGGACCTTGAAGGTCCTTAATTTTGGCAACTTCATCATTTTGGTACGAAGCTTGTAAGCGGAGTTACGGTCCAAAATATTCTTAGGGGTGTCGGGGCTGGGTCGAAGCCCCTCTTTTTGTAATTAACCCATGGTTTGAACTCATGGTTTTTAAGCCCATGGTTTAAACACATGGTATTGTAATAGTGCACTTGTATAAATAGGCACTTATGTAAAGGAGAAAAGAGCTTTTTCAAAGGTTCTTGTACGATGATAATTTGATGCAAAGAAGCTAAGGCCTATTTTTGGGTTGAAGGTTAATCCCCAGCTGTGTGCGTGGACGACCTCTGTAGCTGAGTGTGCAGAGGGTTTTGTAAGAAAGGATCTGCAACTAAGTGTGCAGATCGGAGAATGATTCTGCAGCTAAGTGCACAGTTTTGGGATTATTGAGAAGACATGCAGCTGAGTGCACAGATCAGAACTATTGTTTGTAAAGAGTTGAATAAAACACAGTTATGTGGACGTAGCCCCTACACTAGGGGTGAACCACATACATCTTGTGTTGTGGTGGTTCCTTTTTGTTTGTGTTGTTTTGTTTTATGTATTTGATAAGTAGGTGAATGATAAGTAAGATATATTGTTAAGTATTAACTTCGCTGTGAATTCCCAGTTAAGGGTTAAGCAAGTAACTGTCTGTTTATCTAAACTGTGAAGCTAATTAAGTGACTGCCGAAGCTCTGTGTTGTATGTTTAATAATTTTTAAGGATAAAGGTACAATAATATCCCTCTTTTTCCTGTAGAAACCTAATTCTGTGGCACCGCATAGTTGTTTCGGGTGAGACTGCAACCTATTTGCAGGTTGTTGCCAAAAGGGCCAACACTGTGGGTCTTTTTGTTGGTAGAAATAACAGTATAAGAACCCAGGTCTGCCCTAAGCAACCAACATGAGTCTATGCTACCTACATTCAGTCACCATTCGCCTTTATACTCTTGTTTGAAGGAATTTGAAACCCGGGTCGACCATTCCTCAGTTATCTTGAATTTGCATGTCGGTCATTCCCGGTACAGTTACTGGTTCGTGCACCTTATGATCGAGTCCTTCCACATTATACAATATTGCTGAGTACCTCATGTTGGGTGATGGGGGATGCCTTAATGCCCTCCTTCCAGTAGATTTCATCCCATCGACTTCAGATCATTTATTCTGGGATAGGAATCTAGAGTCATGTTTGAGTGCCTTGAGAATTACAGTCGTCAATGGCAGGTTCTCTCGCCATCGACTATTTTTTGGAATACATCAATGTCCCCTGATCGATGGATTCTCTCAAGTGTTCGACCTCAACACATTTATTCACACTTGTTAGTTTGCACTCTAGTACCTTGATTCCCATTTTCATAATTGGTGGGTGATCTCGCGTCTGTTAATGGTATACATCAATGACCAGTAATCAGATGATGGACTACTATGTTCGACCTCGACACCTCTACTCACATAGTAGGAAATGTACTCATATCAGTTTGTGTAGAAGACCTTCCAGATTGGTGGCATATCTTATACGCTACCTCCTTGATCGTGCATGTGTTCATGAGATTTCAGCTCTCGTGACTTGATTCCAGTATATGTCAGACATTTCCAGCCATTATGGAGATCTTGATCCATTATATATCTTCAATCTTCATGGAGATCATGATCCTTTGTATATCTTCATCATAGAGATTCTGATCTATATATATTGTACATGGCGATGACCACATATGTTATATTCTATCATGCCTATTCATGGCCATTGTACTCTTATGTATCCGGGACTGCTATATCTATTTGCAGCTATGTGCATAGTTGTATCATTGTATAGTGTTGATTGGATGGCTAGTTCTTCCACTGGGTTCTTCATCACTTCACTTCTAAGATGGACTTATAATGTATTTTGGCCATCATATAACCCCTCTGACCTCACACATTAGGGGGCATCTGTTACAGCTGATCTCACCACACATGGTGAATCACTTTTTTATGGCCTTCCCTATCCCTCTACAGACTCCTTAGACCCCATGGACAATTTTTGTACTTTTGATGTTTCCAAGATCATCCCTAAAAACATGCAAAAATTGCCATACACGACTTTTAAACCCTTTATCACGTATATACACAGGTTTGACCCCTAAAACTACGTACATCGGGATGTGTGCAAAACACCAAATTCTTTTGGAGTTTTCCTTGATGTGGATCCGACTCACTTGTCTCCTGGCCTTCCATATGCGTTGAGATCGCTCAAATTCGACCTTTCATTACCCCATTGAAGAGCTATATAAGGAACCCTTTGGATGCATTGAAGGCATGAGGAATTGAGAGCAAGAGAACTATAGTCCATTGTTGCCGGAGCTTATACTTGAGTCTGCAACCCTTTGTTCCTTGGAGCACTTTTGTGTTCTTCCCAAGCTTGCCTTTTGCTTGTGAGCTTGCTATCGAGAGATGGAGGATTGAAGTGGTGGAGGCCTAAGTGGGGGACTCAGTTTCTCTGATTCGCAGACGTGTCGATAGAGGTTGTCTCTATTGTAATCTCTGTTTTATAATAATATAAATATCTTTCCTGTCCAATAATGTGTATTTGAATGAATATTTGATCCATGAATGATTTCAAATGCTTATATGTTATTGATTATATATGCTAGAGTAGGTCTAAAATGATTATATATAGCATGCTTGTCTTGTTTATTGAATGTTGACGAAGCAATTTATCAATTCAAGCTGGAGTTGGAAAGCTCAATGGGGATCTACATCAACCGTCTGGAATAAGGTACGAATCGAGATCCTTTAGTGTTAGATATTTGGTTTCTCTTGCATCTAGGAAAGGATTGATTTCTACATTCAAGTTGTCTGTTGTGGTACCCCAAGCCGTAGGAATTTCTCTTCATAACAACGGGCATTAAGAATTTTCACATGGTCATTCAGAGTATCATGTAGAGCCGCACAAAGGTAACAGGAATAAAAACATTGAGAAGCAGTGTTGTGAAAAGTTAGATGTGATGCAGTCAATGGAATATCAGTCTTAGCCATATTCTTCACATGGAGAGGTTCCTTATGATTTGGAGCTACATGGAGCTTATGCAACGAGTTATCATTTCATAAGCCCTGATGATCAATATGATGATGTAGTTAGTCTGCTCATCTTTCCAATCGGTATATCAGTCCTATCCAGTCATGGATAGAAGCAGCCTGCACGAGCACATACCAGTTTGGGAATAACTTTAATGACTTTATTCATTCCTATGATTTCCCATCCAACCCGCCCATTCTAGATCATCACGCAGGTTTGCATTTTCTAAATAGAGTATCCTGACTTTGGCTGGTAACCAAAGACAAGGCAATTTTTTTTTATGTTAATAAAATGCTTAGGTGGTTACATTGGATTTTTTATTACACTTAACCCTATTTATATCATGCTTAAAGTAGGAAAATAAGCTCCTTAAAATAGAGAATTTACTTTCTACATGTCTGTTTTGTACTTAGTTATAATCAAACTTTTCTTTCATTAGGTAGCTACATTTATTTTGTTTAAATAAATCATCTTAATGGTTCATTTGGATTTTATATAAAGCTTGTGCTACTAAGGTTTTCTTGTCAAGTTGAGATGTTTTTATAGGGTGTATAAACCAGATATTTTGGGGTTATCATATCCTCTCCTTTCCCTATCACCAGATTGAGCACACGTCCCGCAATTGGAGCCAGATGTTACCACCTAATTTGTATTTGGTGGGTTTTTCAACTGAGCTTGGTGAACTAGACAAAGATGATTTGTTTGGACTTCAGAAGACCTTCATACTTGCTTCTGGGAAGTGTTTTTTTTATCTACCACATTTTCATACCCCCGTGGGGGAGTTGTAATAAAATGTTCTAGCATGGTAGTGTCTGAAAAATACTCAGTCTCTTGGACTATATTTTTCAATCCAATCATCCCAGAGTGTTTTTTCCCTTGGTTATTATTGGTTGTTGAATAAACAACTAATAATTTCTGAGTTTTTCACTCAATACCTCCAAAGTTGGGGTGGTCGGCTTGGCATTTAGGCCTATTGAGGTTATTAGAGTCTGTGTGTCAATGTATAAACATGCTAGGCATTATGGTTGAGTCATATGAACATGTGCTAAGTCCCCCTAGGTTTTGTTTTTTTAATTTTTAATTTTAATTTTTCCACAAAACTTAGGCTATTTTTTAATAGTCTAAATGGAAAAATTTGTCCTATAATAAAAGTGGGGTTAAAATTCAGATTCAGTCATGGGGGTGCTCATCTTCTAACTTGAAGCACCCGGTAAACCCATAAAGCCACTTTTCCGAAGTTTTGAATGATTTTTCCATCACTCAGGTAAGAAAATCCAAAAAATCAAATGTTAATTAATTTAATTAAAAATTAATTAAATAATGGAGCAAATCCAAATTCCTAAATCGGTGGATTTTGCTCCGATTTGATTGAAATCAATCTCATCGACTTCATATTGACCGGGAGTTTTCATTCCTTGACTGAAGGCATGGATCAAGGATTAAGAGGAGCTTAACAAGCTCATGCAGATCTAGGGGTTGCACCCTCCTTTCTCTCTCCTCCACACATGTGGATCAATCTGGCAGTTGTTTGATGGATGGTTCAATTCACTGAGTGAGGTGTCACTCCGATTTGTAGTTCCAGTCTAGTTAGACTTAGTTCATCATTAGATGAGGCTTTTCTTAACTCTCTGTCAGCTACAGTCTCTCCTTCAGTTAGGCATGCGCCCCTCTTGGCCAGTCTGGCTATAAATAAAGCAACATTTTGCTTCTTGAATATAGTTAGAGTTGGGAAGAAAGGCTTGCTATTATGTAATATTGTACTATTCATTGTTTTTGTTGAAATAAAAGATAAGCTTTGGAGGATAAATTGTGGAGTACTTTTCATGTGTGGATCATCATTATCATGTTTCTTTTGTGGTGAACTGCTATTTTTTCATTTTCTTGCATTAAAATTGTTCTATGCCTGAATGATTATTGGCATCATAGTAATAGATCATTGTAAGTAAGTTTACTTACTCCTATTTTTCTACATGTGTTTGAATGAGCTAATATTTGCATGATAAATAAGATTATTTTCATGCTATGTCATTTATTTCTCATATGTACCTTCAAATTTAATGGTTTTGTTTGTAGGATTTGTTGTTTAGCTTGCAGGTTTGCCGTGATTGGAAGAGTGGTGGTTCAAGTTTGATTCCACTGTTTTTCCATTAAGATTGTGAATATTGTGCCCCTTGGTGCTTCACTGACAAGTTTCTTTTGCAGATCTATTTCAACAACAAGCACTTCTCTTTTCCTCTTCCTCCTTCAAAATTTAAATTTTCTTCAAATTGGTTACCATTTAAGAATATTATCGCTTAGATCGATCTCATTAAGAAAATAATATATAGATATAGTAGTAATATACTTTCCTAAGTTTACATCTCAGTTCTATTTTTCATGCAAAGTTATATTTGAAGAGATCTAGTTCAAATTACCCTCTTTTGCAAGCATTATAAAGGAAATTTTTAGCTTGCTTATAAGGTAGTTTCCTTTTGTTCATTCTTTAAAGTTTTAAATTCTGTAAGAAAAGTGCATATCATATTGGCTGCCAAAACAATAAGCCAAGATCCCAAGGAAATCTTGCTTTCCTTGGTTCCTTTTTGCAAAACTAAATTATCCCTTTTTAACAATTTTTAACTTAGTCTCTTTCCAGTAATTAGTGTGGTGACCCAAAGAACTTTCAAAGTGTTTTTGGGAATATTTTATTTTTACATCTTGCTGTTTTTTAGCAGGTTTAACAAAAAATAGAAGGATACTCTTCCCACTTTTCAACTCTTCGGCGAACCGGAGATTCCCGGAGGTTTCCCCCGACGCTGTGCTTCTTTTTGAGCTTGTTGTAAGTTTATTGTAAGCCTTTGGATCCTAGATAACAAGGACCAAAGTGAAAATTAGTTTTCTGATATTGTAACCCTTAATAATAAAAAGAATCACTTCGATTAGGCTCTTTCGAGCCCACTCCCCATCCCCCATGAGGGGATCCGCATCCCTTTCAATTTTTTGCATTTTTTCCCTTTTTTTTCTCTAGCTTAGTCTTGTCATACAGGATTGTATAATTTGATCATAATTTTAATTATTCGATATTTTGAAATCAAAGTAATACTGATACTTACCCCACAAATGCCCTATTGAACCGAAAGGTGAAAGAGGATTGTGGTAGGATTAATTAGAAAATTTGTGGTGTGTGTTTTTCTCTTCTATGTTCATTTTCACAAGCAAGCATTAAAATTAACCCCTCCTTGATTTCTCGATTGAGTTCCACTTAGACCGAAAGAGATTCCTGGAGGGTCTTTTTTTTAACAAGAACATGCTCTTAAAATTTACTAAAGTTTACAAGACTCCGATGTGTATGCTCTGCACTTGGCTGCGGTTCATCCGATCAGTCAAGTTGCATAAAAAGAAACGCAAGTGACTAGAATGATTAGTATTCAATTCCCCAATTAACCACCGCAAGAAAAAATCCAACACCTCAATTAAACTGTAAATGGTGGTAAAATACTCAAAGTAAGTGGGAACTACTAGACAGTGACCTCGAGGCGTCGATCTCTAGTACATCCTAGCGGGTGTATTATAAACACAGTCTCAGAGACTCTAACCATCCCACACATTCCTTGTGGGTAGATGTAGCGATTGTTACTTTTGGACATACTCCAAATACCCCTCGGGTATATCTGGAGTCCCCCCGCCTAATTTAATTCACTCATATTTTCACATTAATTTAAAACTTACCAAGATACAATTGAACAACAATCACTCCAGGAATTGCAAGAACTCTTGATTATTTTTTTACTCCATTTTAAAGGCACTGGTCAACTATTTATTTCTTTCAATCTATACGTGATTGGGTGTCATATCATGCTTACTTGTGATTGTCTCATCGTGTTATCTATTGTTTACAATTGTTAAATCAAAACTCCTAAAAAACTTACTCATTTAATACCATCATCATCTAAGTAACCAACCTTAGTAACTTGTAGGGTCTACCCACCTTGGATTCGTTAGGAGTTTGCTTAAACGGAGGAGTCAAGAACAAAGTCACAACCTTGACTCGAGATGACCCCCAAGGACACACCAAGTAGATTTAATATTTCTGCCACTTTCCCCCCAGGTGTGTGAAAGGAAGCAACATCCTTTGGCGTCGTTGTCGGGGATAAATATTTTTACTCCCGTGGTAGGACTTTTGTTTTCTTCCTTTTTGTTTTTGCTTTGTTTGATGAATGCTTAGAGTATATCTTTAATTTTCATCTCGCAACTCCACTGACGTTTTTCAGTTTTTATTTTTACAAAGAAAAGGAAAAAATAATTTTTGTGAAATATTTATAAATGCTTATTTTTCTTTTTCACATGGCGACTCCATTGAAGGGATCAAACTCTACTTTCTCATAATTTTGTTGAGACTTGTTGTGTGTATATGAGCTCATACGACATAGTAAAACTTTAAATGCTCATTATTTGATAACTCTGGTTCAATACAAAATACATGATTGATATATGCTATTGATAAGCCGTTATGGATGATAAGGATTATGGTGCTCAAATTTCCAATGCATATCCTCCCATCGATTTCTCAGGCATCCCTGGTTTTCCTAACTATGAACCATATCTCCAGGATGAAATATATTCTCATGCTCCAATTTTTTTTGGGAAATGGTGATTCAGCTGTCATTCACATCATATCCTTTCTTTCATTTGTGAATAAACTCAACATACTTCATAGGGATAATATGATGCGAATTTTGGCTCATTCTTTGAAAAAGAAGGCATGGATATGGTTTTGTGGTCTTCCTTATAAATGCATTACCTCCCATGAAGACTTATGTGCTATGTTTTTTGAGAGGTGACATAATGGTGAGGGAGATATGCTAACTTTTGTACAAAGGGCCCTCACTTACCTAAAGGAGCTAAAGGAGCCCATGACTTCCATTATAGATGAGCACACTCTGGATGATCCTATTGAAGAGATTCACGAGGAGCCCATGATTGAACACATTGTTGAAGACTCTCTTCATGTCACCATAGCTGAAAACATTGAAGATTTGAGGTATTCTCAAGTTTGTTGCAATGCTAATATTTTTCCAGAAATCCCTCATGAGGAAACCATTACAGAGATTGACACTTATGAAGAAATTTATGATGTGTATGATGACACTCCTCTATGTTCATCACTTAGTGATGAAGTTTTGGAAAGTTTAACTTCTTGTAATATCTTTGAAACCAAAACTTTGAAGGATGATTATTATGAACAGGAGGAGGGTAGTTATATATTAGGATGTGATACCAGCAAGGAATACTCTCTCATATCCAACCTAAATGGGAGTGATGACTATTGGAATTTCATAGATAATCCAACTTGTGAAAATCTTATTAAGAATCCAGCAAGGGGAGTGTCTATTCAAAAATTTGTGGAAATCCAATCTATGATACATCCATATAGGGGAGCATGGATACCTGGGAAAATCTTAATATGGAAGAGGAGCATTCAGAATTTTCACATGATCATTCAGAGTATCATGCAGAGCCGCATAAAGGTAACATAAATAAAAACATTGAGAAGTAGTGTTGTGAAAAGTTAGATGTTATGTAGCGAGTGGAATATCAATCTCATCCATATTCTTCACATGTAGAGGTTCCTTATTATTTGGAGCTACTTGGGTATTATGCAATGACTTATCATTTAATAAACCCTGATGATCAGTGTGATGATGTATTCAGTCTGCCTCATCTTGCCGATTGGTATATCAGTCCTATCCAGTCATGGATAGAAGCATCCTACGCAAGCACATACCAATTTTGGAAAAAAATTAATGACTTTATTCATGCCTATTATTTCCCATCCAAACCACCCATTCCAGATCATCATGTAGGTTTGCATTTTCTAAATAGAGTATCCTTACTTTGGATGGTAACCAAAGACAAGGCAAAAAAAATTTATGTTAATAAAATTCTTAGGTGGTTACATTGGATTTATGATTACACTTAACCCTTTTTACATCATGCTTAGAGTAGGAAAATAATCTCCTTAAAAGAGAGACTTTACTTTATACATTTATGTTTTGTACTTAGCTATAATAAAACTTTTCTTTCATTAGTTAGCTACATTTATTTTGTTTAAATAAATCAGCTTAATGGTCAATTTGGTTTTTATATAAAGCTTGTGCTACTAAGGTTTTCTTGTCAAGTTGAGATGTTTTTATAGGGTGTATAAACCAGAGATTTTAGGGTTCTCGTATCCTCTCCTTGCCCTATGACCAGATCGAGCACACATCCTGTAGTTGGATCCAGATGTTACCACCTAAGTTGTACTTGGTGGTTTTTTCAAGTAAGCCTATTGAACCAAAAAAAAACGATTTGTTCAGACTTCAGAAGACCTTCAGACTTGCTTCTGGGAAGTGTTTTTTTTATCTACCACATGTTCATACCCTCTTGGGGGAGTTGTCATAAAATTTTCTAGCATGGTAGTGTCTATAAAATAATCAGTCTCTTGGATTTTATTTGTCAATCCTCATCCCAGAGTCTTTTTTCCCTTGGTTATTATTGGTTGTTGAATAAACAACTGATAATTTTTGAGTTTTTCACTCAATACCTCCAAAGTTGGGGTGGTCGGCTTGGAATTTAGGCCTATTGAGGTTATTAGAGTCTATGTTTCAATGTATAAACATGCTAGGCATTATGGTCGAGTCATATGAACATGTGCTAAGTCTCCCTAGGTTTTGTTTTTTCACTTTTTAATTTTAATTTTTCCACAAAACTTTGGCTATTTTTTAATAGTCGAAATGGAAAAATTGGTCTTGTAATAAAAGTGGGGTTAAAAGTCATATTCAGTCACGGGGGTGCTCATTTTCTAACTCGGAGCACCCGGTAAACCCATAAACCCACTTTTCCTAAGTTTTGAGTGATTTTTCCATCACTCAGTTAAGAAAATCCAAAAAAATCAAATATTAATTAATTTAATTAAAAAATAGTTAAATAATTGAGCAAATCCAAATTCCTAAGTCAGTGGATTTTGCTCTGATTTTATTGAAATCAGTCTCATCGGATTTAGATTGATCAGGAGTTGTCATTCCTTGACTGAAGGCATGGATCAAGGCTAAAGAGGCACTTAACAAGATCATGTAGATCTGGGGGTTGCGCCCTCCATTCTCTCTCCTCCACACATGTGGATCAATATGGAATTTGTTTGATGGATGGTTCAGTTCAATAAGTCAGGTGTCACTCTGATTTGCAGTTCCAGTCTAGTTAGACTTAGTTCATCATCAAATCAGGCTCAACTTAACTCTTTGTCAGCTATAGTCTCTCCTTCAGTGAGGCATGCGCCCCTCTTGGCCAATCTGGCTATAAATAAAGCAACCTTTTCCTTCTTGAAGCTAGTTAGAGTTGGGAAGAAAGGCTTGCTATTGTGTAATATTGTATGATCATTGTGTTTGTTGAAATAAAAGAGAAGCTTTGGAGGCTAAATTGTGGAGTACTTTTCATGTGTGGATCATCATTATCATGCTGCTTTGAGGTGAACTGTTATTTTTTCATTTTCTTGCATTAAAATTGTTGTCTACCTAAATGATTATTGGAATCGTAGGAATAGGTCATTGTTAGTAAGTTTACTTACTCGTATTTTTCTACATATGTTTGAATGAGATAATATTTGCATGCTAAATAAGATTATTTTCATGCTATGTCATCTATTTCTCATATGTACCTTCAGATTTAATGGTTTTGTTTGCAGGATTTGTTTTTTAGCTTGCAGGTTTGGTTTGATTGGAAGAGTTGTGGTTCAAGTTAGATTCCACTAGTTTTCCAATAAGATTGTAAATATTTCCCCTCAGTGCTTCACTGACAAGTTTCTTTTGCAGATATATTTCAGCAACAAGCACTTCTCTTNATATATATATATATAGTAGTAATATCCTTTCCTAAGTTTATATCTCAGTTCTATTTTGCATGCAAAGTTATATTTGTAGCTTGCTCATAAGGTAGTTTCCTTTTTTTTCGTTCTTTAAAGTTTTAAATTATGCAAGAAAAATGCATATCATATTGGCTTCCAAAATAGCAAGCCAAGATCCCAAGGAAAGCTTGATTTCCTTGGTTCCTTTCTGCAAAACTAAATTAGACCTTTTTAACAATTTTTAACTTAGTCTCTTTCTGGTAATTAGTGTGGTGACCCAAAGCACTTTCAAAGTGTTTATGGGAATATTTTATTTTAACATATTTCTGGTTTTTAGGAGGTTGAACAAAAAACAGAATGAGACTCTGCCCATTTTCCAACTCTTGGGCAAACCGGAGCTTCCCAGAGGTTTCCCCCACCGCTGTGCTTCTTTTTAAGCTTGTTGTAAGCCTTTGGATCCCAGATAACAAGGACCAAAGTGAAAATTAGTTTGTTGATATTGTAACCCTTAATAATAAAAAGAATCACTTCGAGTAGGCTCTTTTGATCCCACTCCCCACCCCCCCTGGGGGGATCCGCGTCCATTTCACGTTTTTGCATTTTTTCCTTTTTTTTGCTCTAGCTTAGTCTCGTCATGCAGGATTGTATACTTTGATCATATTTTTCATTATTCCATATTTTGAAATCAAATTAATACTAATACTTACCCCACAAACCCCGATTGAATCAAAAGATGAAAGAGGATCGTGGTCGGATTAATTAGAAAACCTATGGTGTGTGCTTTTTGATTCTATATTCATTGATGATTTTCACAAGAAAGCATTAAAATTAAACCCTCCTTGATTTCCTGATTGAGGTCCAATTGGACCGAAAGAGATTCCTGGTGGGTCTTTTTTTTAACAAGAACACACACTTGAAATTTACTAAAATTTACAAGACTCCAGTGTGTATGCTCTGCACTTGGCTGCAGTTCATTCGATCAGTCAAGTTTCACAAAAAGCAATGCGAGTGAATAGAATAATTAGGATTCACTTCCCCAATTAACCACCACAGGAGAAAATCCATCACCTCGATTAAACTGTAAATAGTGGCAAAATACCCAAAGGAAGTGGGAACTATTGGATAGTGACCTATAGGCACGATATATATTACATCCTAGAGGGTGTATTATGAACACAATCTTAGAGACTCCATCTATCCAACACATTCCTTGTGGGTAGCCGTAGCGGTTGTTACTTTTGGACATACGACAAGTACCCCCCAGGTATATCTGGAATCCTCTCGTCTAATTTAATTCACTCATCTTTTCACATTAATTTAAAACTTACCAAGATACAATTTCATAACATTCACTCCAACACTTGCAAGCACTCTTGATTATTTTTTGAATCCATTTAAAGGCACTGGTGAACTATTTATTTATTTCAATCTATACATGATTGGGTGTCATATCATGCTTACTTGTGATTGTCTCATCATGTTATATGTTGTTTACAATTGTTAAATCAAAACTCCTAAAAACCTTACTCATTTAATACCATCATCATCTAAGTAACCAGCCTTAATAACTTGTAGGATCTACCCCCCTTCGCTTAGTTAGGAGTTTGCCTAAATAGAGGAGTCAAGAACAAAGTGATAGCCTTGAATCGAGACTTTCCCCCAAGGACACACTGAGTGGCTTGAATATTGCTGCCACATTCCCCCCCCATGTGTGTGAAAGAAGGAAAAACTGCCCTTATCGAATTTATTTAAAACCAGGTCTGACTCCAAAAAATAGAATTCACTACCAAGTAAACTTGTCTGTTTAGGCTCATTAAGAATATGTGAATGGGAATCCAAATTTGTGTTAGTTTATCACTTTTCCGGACCATGTGGAATAACACAAAAAAAGAGCACTCTCTTTTCTTCAGAATTGAGAAGAATATTCTCAGGTATAGGATTATCACTTTTTCGGACCTGAGGGACTAAATTTACGGAAAATGAACCCCCGGTATGAGCTTAGTTTTCTCTTTTTCGTGCTCTGGACCCAAACATGAAAAAGATTCCAAGCATACTTTATGTCTTTGTCATGCTTGTTAAACCCTAAAGAAAAAATCATTGATATTACTATTGTTAGCCCCATTTCTCGTAATAAAATGGATCTTTCCAAGTGATCTTGTCTTCCTTCACACTCGTAAAACTTAGGCTATATGCCGCTTTTAAAGGAGCGTTGGGTAGGTGTTAATTTAACCTTTTTTCTGACCTTCCTGACTAAGTAAAAAAAGGTGCGCCTTACTTCTTTGGAAGCTAAGAGAGTTCTTTTGTGGATTGTTTTATACTTTTCCGGCCTTAGGAGACTAAATTGTACTGAAAAGCACCCCCCTAGATTCTTCTTTAGAGTTTTTCAGACTCTCAAAATATGAAAACCCCAACGAGGTTATACTAGTTCGGGCTCGTAAAATCCACGAGTAAGTAACATTATCAAGCATTATTGTCTCTCCTCTTCAAGCTTGTAAAAAATGAAGAGAGATCTGAGTTGAATTTCCTAGACTCATTAAAATTTAACAAGAAAGATAAGGAATAAGTACTCTCTTTTGCTTATAAATAGTGGCAGCATGTCGTCCTTGAACATAGAACTCTCTAAACTTTCCAATGCTCATGTTTCAGTTTACACTTTCAGCTCAGCTATTACTTTGACTTTCTTACTCCTCCACTTGTTCTTTATACATGGGGAATATGATCATGTCTCCTACATGACAAATAAGTCTAGTTGTCCTATCAGCAAGTTAAAAGATGACTTGGGTCATCTCTGTGTCATGCTCATTTTTGAAGGATCTATCCCTTCATCTGATTATTATCTTGATTCCATCATTATCATATCTGAGTATTACTTGTGTCTGCCCTCTCGTATTCGATTCCTAGTCACTCTTGTGATCTGTTGGAGGATCCATTGCCTTCCTCATCACAGTATGGTTTCTCATCCGTACTTTCTGAATATGGAGACCTAGAACTTTGATGATAGTACATTAGGATTCACTATCATTATTGGTGAACTCCTTTGCTTCAGTTTTCATTTTCACTCATTGTCTAACATTATGTTGAGTTATTTCCATGTTTGAATTCATCAATCTATTTACATGCTAAGGATTGTACTGGTTCCTTTGGATTTTGATGAATACCTTAGGTTCAAATCTATAGTCTATGTTGCGCAAGATTATGTTATGTTCAGCTACACAGCTTCCATATTTTAAAGACTCATCATTGTATTTCATGGCTTTGATACACCTTTGTAATATACATGTCCTTGTACCCATATCACATAATGTAATCAAATATTGTAAAGGAGCTAGTGTTCCATTATATTAAACATGGAATCCTCAAATATCATTGTGTATATGACATTGATATGTATTTGTTTCATGTACTTCCTCTGGTGCCTTAGAAACTTGATTTCTCCAAGATTAAAAGATTGTAATGTATTTCGGCCATCGCTTCCCTCTGACCTCACACATTAGGGGGCATCTGTTATCAACCAAAATCGAACTTCTCTATGTGAGTACTGACATCCAATATGTCAGGACACAAAAGGACAAATAGGATTGAAGTTTCCAAAACACCAAAGTTGTGTACAACTGTTGATACATGATCTCCTAGCCAGCTCAATATATTTTCATATGGAGATTAGGGTTGCACACGTGAGTATTTGCATTGTATCTGGCATGTCAGACGTGAGTGTTTGCATTGCAACCCGCGTGTACATTGAACATGCGAGTTTACTTAAAGCAAGGATCATTTCGCATGCACATTTCCTATATTAATAGCTGCGTGTACCTTAATTTAATGTTAAAAAATGTAAATCATGATTAGTCGAGATCAGTTGAGTCCCTAATCATAACTATCTCAACTGTCCTAACCATCCTAACCTTTGAAACCTCTCTATTTCCCCATGTATAAATAGAGGGCAAGGGATGGATTATTATTTGTTTTAATTATTTTATTATGAATATGCATGCAATTAACCATTGATATATATACAAGATATTGCTGGAAGAATTTGTTCTTTGCAGGTGAATTAGAGAATCCCTATAAGGTTTGGAAGAGATTGAAAGAGGAGAAGACAAAGCTTGGATCAAGCATCATAAACCAGGTATTCCAAGTTTCCTTCCTATTCCTATTTCAATTTCTACATAAGATGATTGTATACAAGTGTCTTAGTAAGTTGGTAACCCCAGAGACCCTAAGTTATAAGGGTGCATTGTCTTGAACAACAGAACTGGCGACTCCGTTGGCGAGTCTAGCCTGATGTGGGTCCGTTCTTTAGGTTCCCTTACCAGCCTTTGATTCTTTTTTATTTTGGGTGGTATTTGTCTATTTTTTTCCTTTGATTTATAGTTTGGAATGTTCAGTACCTTTTTTCTAGTATTTTTTCTGTGAATAATTTTTAGCAGCACACGTGGGTTGTTTGCATAGATAGTCGCGTGTTTCATTGTGTACACATTGGTTTCCTTCTGGACAGTCGTGTGTCATACGCAGGCTGTCTGTATAAACAGTCGTGTTTTTCCTGTAGCTTTCTTTGGGTTCATTAGGGTTTTCTTGTCCCTGTCTTTTTGCCTTTTGATTTCTTGTGTTGGTTATGTTTATGACATGACTCTGTGATTCTGAGGTTTCTACGTCACATCGTTCGCTTGATTTCTTCAAGTCCTTGAGCTTTTGTGTTTGGTTTTCTTTCATTAGTGAGTGTAGGTGGTCCTCCTGATTGGTTTGTAGGTTTGAGTGCTTATGTTCTAGGTTAATGATCAAGTCCTTTGAATGCTTTATGCTCCATATTGTTGCTTGTAGTCTAAGTTTCTCACTCTTCTTTGTGTGGATCTAGTGAGATTTTAAGTTTGATAGTTCCTCCAATTAGTCAGGGTTTGCTTCAGTTTCTTCCTCTTGGTTGAAGTGGGTTACTTTGGGATCTGTTTTCCTCATTTCACTGTTGTATGCTTAGATTACTCAAATTTTCTCAAGTTTGCATTCATTTTCATAGTAATTTTTTGAAGTTGTTTGAAAATAAAAGACAAAAATATTTTATACTTTTTCATTATGTTGCATTTAGTATTTCTTTTGGATATTTTTCAAAGAAAATTTCAAAAATTATTAAAAAAGAGTCTTGTAGTTTCTCATGCTTAGTTTTAAATTCATTAGCTTCTATTTACAAGAAAATAAAAGAAAAGTTGGCTTGGTAGTTGCATCTTGCTTTGAATTTTTAGCTATTACATCTTTTTTCTTTCTTTTATCGAATCTATAACACCATACAAGTTTCACACCACTGCCTCTGAATAAAAACAACCTATTAAAATGAACGACATAATTAAAAATTACTAGTAAGTTTATCTTTTTTAGGTTCATACACCAACTAGATTAGGCTAGACTTGTAGACTAGGGAGTTTAACTGTCCATAAGTATTTGACTTCATACATAGTTGGCCAATCACTAGGTAAATCTTCCTCTATATTGAGTGTATCTGGGAAGCTCCTCTCACAAAGGAGTGAAGCATGAGGCCATGTGAGGACCTGGACTGAGGAGATGACCCTTTGATTCCTTGTTCCAGCATAGATCAGGATTTTTACACATCTAGGGACTTCTGTCAATACCATCTCTTGGGTTGCATGCAGTGCTAGTGTTAACGGGGTTTCGGGGTTTCAGGATTTGCTACCCTGCCCATGTGTATAAATCAGGCTTGTGATTATCCCCTTGGACTCTTAGAGTATTTTTGGTATCCTTTAGTCTCTTTGACATTAGGGATCATACACAGGTATACCAGAAGGATATTTCTGGTCTACCTTGGATGGGATTAGAAGGTAACCCTGGTAGAAGGTGTGGGTGGGCGGTTGGTTGATTCCTCCGCTTGTTCCTAATAACATCTACAAGGACACCAAGTAACCATCTATCAGCTTTCTTCTAGAATGATATCTTATACATTTTTGTTTGTTTGGATTTAGAAAATTTTAAGTGAGTGACGTGTGGTTTGTCTGTATTTAGTCAGCATTTAGGTGTGTGAAGAGTGAATTTTTAGCTATGGAGGACCAATCTCTCAAAAGTTCAAGAAGGTTTCAAAACCTTCCTTGAGCTATTACAGTGGAGCCTCCACCGCCCCCTCAAAGGCAAATATTAGATACTCATGGTTCATTTGAACGGATAGGAGTTACTGAAGTTCCAAGTGAACCAGAACTTAAGACTAATCAGGTTGATACAACCACAATAGATATTGAAGACTTGCAAGCTGATGAGTTTGCAAGGAACTTTAACCCGCCTGTTATTGACTTAAATGATCCTATGATCATCCAAGTTCTTCCTTTTACTTCACCTATGATTCATGTTCTTGTGAGAAGAGTGTTAAGACTCAAAAATGTCATATTTTCATCCACTTTACCTTTTGTTATTCCTCACATTTCATCACCACGTTAACCTTTCATTATACCATTTCCATACATATATTTGGGTTTCACCTTATTATTTTTCGCTTTATTCATTTTAGTATTCAAAAGGAATTTATGATTAAATATTATAAATTAACATGTTTATTCACTAATATCTCAAGTATGGATGAGCTTTGTAATGTGTAGGAATATGTGAAGGATTAATTCAAAGAAAAGACTTCTCCAATATCTCCTTCACCATTTCAAGGAGATAGTTACTCAAAGAATATTTCAAGGAGAATATCATGGAGATTTGGTTGGCATGTCCTATCTAGAATTTATGAGAGACATGTGGAGAATTTGTGAGAGACATGTGGAAGATTTGAAGGGATCATATCTTGTAATAATAGGAAATTAGTTGAGAGTGGTTGAGAGAATAATGGATCTGTCATTATGAGATGGTTATCTCCTTCTCAAAGAAATTCATGTATAAAAGAGTGTGCTCTCTCTTCATTTGGGGATGGGAGATTAGGGGAAGATTGAGAGTAGATTGTAGAAGTTAGTCTTGACTTTGTAATATCGAGAAGGGGATTCTTAGCTTTTGTTCATAATCTTAGATTTGATGCTTTCATGATTTGTCATTGATTCTTGTGATGTAAATTAAGATTTCTTTATTGTTAATGTGAGCTCACATGTGTTGTCTTGTTTCTCTTCACATGTTGTCTTTATTTTATGCAATTTACTTTTAGCTGTGTGTTTCAACTTCCAGCATTATCTTAGCAGTTGTGTGTTTCAGCTTGCAGCATTAGATTAGCAATTGAGTGTTTCAACTCAATGGGGGTTAGATTAGATTAGTCTGAACTTCAATGGGGGTTTGATTAGCTTAGTTTTGCTTCAGTCCTACATATATTTTGCATGTTCTTCGTAATCCTACAAACCTCAGATTGACAAATTAAATGGTTGGGAAAGTACTACAATAGAATTAAACGACAATATTTTTGCCTAACACAGAGTTATGGATAACTCTAGAGAGGGTATTTCTATCCCAACTTCAGCCATTTTGGCTGGTGAAGTGCCACCTCTCCCATTTGGTACTCCTAGACCAAGTGCATCTACTGCACCTTTATCACCAAGTAGTTAAGCGGTCCAACCATTGACTTCCTCCAATGTAGTAAACCCTTCTAGTGGGGTGGTCACTGGGATTCTCAGTGCACCTTTTGCTTCCCCCTCTTTCATGCATAATGCTTAGAGTGGTCCTAGTGGATCCTCCTCATTTGTCCAAGGATTCCCGTGGAATGAGGGGCACATTCCCCCATCTACTACTTATGTAGGTCCTACACCTACATATGTGGGGATGTAGTTTGGGAACATGAATTATTTTGGCCAAGGTTTCCAGACCCCGGTTTCAACACCATTTACGATCTCTCCCTTTTCTCTTTTTAGCAGAGGGATACCCTCTTCTATCTTTCAGACTCTAGTTTCATTTGGAGGGGCTCAAACCACTTATACTGCACCGCACACAAATAATCCACTGGCTTATGGGTGGAATCCATTTCAAAGTAGTCCAACTACATCACAACTAGTGGCTGGGGGAAACCCCACCTTTACATTTGGGTACCAGGGGGCGGGTCCTTCTACCTCCCAAAATCATGCTTTTCAGGCTCCGGTTAGGCCTAAACTTATGTTCCTGGAAACGTTAAACTTGCCATATTTTTCTAAGTTGATGAATGACCCAGTGAAGCATAGTACCACATGGCCATTCCGCATGTGGGATGCAGAATGCAGAATGCGGCATGCGGGATGCAGGGTACGAGAGTGAAATTTTGATATGTTTCCGATTCCACAAGTGAAGCTCTCCGCACCGTTGATTTTCTGCGAGATGATTCTCCACCGTTTGATCTCTTTGTGATTGGGGAAGATAAAGAGTTATACACGGTCTGGATCAAAATGGTAGCAGGAGAAATTCTTGCTTGTGTAGATCCTTAAAGAAAGAAAAAGAATCGGGAATCATCATATGGATGCAGAATCAGAGATAGGTAACTCAAGTAGAAGACGTGGGTCATTTTCTCTCCTCCGGGGCGAGAGGGGACATGACACCAAACTTCTTTCATTTTCTAAACATCCTCAGTAGGTGTGCATGTGGGATGCAGAATGCAGAATGCGGCATGCGGGATGCAGGGTACGAGAGTGAAATTTTGATATGTTTCTGATTCCACAAGTGAAGCTCTCTGCACCGTTGATTTTCTGCGGGATGATTCTCCACCGTTTGATCTCTTTGTGATTGGGGAAGATAAAGAGTTATACACGGTCTGGATCAGAATGGTAGCAGGAGAAATTCTTGCTTGTGTAGATCCTTAAAGAAAGAAAAAGAATCGGGAATCATCATATGGATGCAGAATCAGAGATAGGTAACTCAAGTAGAAGACGTGGGTCATTTTCTCTCCTCCGGGGCGAGAGGGGACATGACACCAAACTTCTTTCATTTTCTAAACATCCTCAGTAGGTGTGCATGTGGGATGCAGAATGCAGAATGCGGCATGCGGGATGCAGGGTACGAGAGTGAAATTTTGATATGTTTCTGATTCCACAAGTGAAGCTCTCTGCACCGTTGATTTTCTGCGGGATGATTCTCCACCGTTTGATCTCTTTGTGATTGGGGAAGATAAAGAGTTATACACGGTCTGGATCAGAATGGTAGCAGGAGAAATTCTTGCTTGTGTAGATCCTTAAAGAAAGAAAAAGAATCGGGAATCATCATATGGATGCAGAATCAGAGATAGGTAACTCAAGTAGAAGACGTGGGTCATTTTCTCTCCTCCGGGGCGAGAGGGGACATGACACCAAACTTCTTTCATTTTCTAAACATCCTCAGTAGGTGTGCAACATGCTCTTCATCCAATTTGGAGAAAACAATGATATCGACCATATAGATGACTAGAATTTTGTCTTTTTCATCCGCGAAAGCTATGTCCATAGCCCACTGGAAAGTTGCTCCTTCATTCATAAGCCCAAATGGAATTTTAGCATACATTAAAGTGCCCCAGGGTGTGGTGAATGTTGTCTTCTATTGATCCTCTAGGTACACCACAATCTGGTTATAACCTGAGAAGCCATCCAAGATCCTCTATGAACCCACTACTCTCTGCAAGATATGGTCCATTTTGGGCAGGGGGTAATGATCCTTCAGAGAAACTCTATTCAAGTTCCTGAAGTCAATACATATTCTTATCTCCCCTTTCTTCTTCTAGACCGGGACCATATTTTCCACCCAACATGAGAATCTGAGGGCCACAATGATTTTGGCCTCAAACAGCTTCTTGATCTCTTTTTCCACCAAGGGTAGTAGCTTGGGTTTCATCCTTATCATCTTCTGCTTGAAAGGAATCTCATCTTTCTTTATGGGTATAGTATGTTGGATAATGCTAGTATCATAGGCCTTGAGATCCCTATAGCTCCAAGCAAAGACATCAGAGTATTCTTTGATTAGGGAGATGTAATTTTGCTTGGCCTATGATGAGAGGGTTCTTGATTTTTTAATGTCCTTGGGGTGCTCTTCAATCCCAATATTTACATGCTCAACATCTTCACATCTTGGGTCCATTTAAGGTTCTTTAGCGATATCATTGGGAGCAAACACATTTTCTAAAGGAACTAGACCCCTAGGGATAGAGTTACCTTTTAGTTGCAGGATCTCCTTGCCACAAAGATTGTTCCCGTACTCCTATGGCCCCCCAAGCTTCCTTAATTTCATAGAAATCGATAGGCTCCATAGGTGCTTAAATATAGACCCGTGACATGTCTTTTGGAGTGCTAGCATGGCTTGAGATGGGTTCTTAGGAGAGAGTAGACCGCTCTAGGAGTGCATCATTTTCATCAATGTTCAGACCCTCAAACTGTACTGTGAGAGTGAGGAATTCTTGAATCTGTTTGTCATCCTTGAAGACTTTCCAGTTCTTGACATTATCTGGGATAGAAGGTCTGTGCCTCACTTTGATTTCATATTTCCCAACAGGGTACATAGGGACTTTGAAATCCGCTGCAAAAGTGGCCAAGGAATCATCTACATAATTTTGTACACCGGGGATCAGATTAAAACTGCATTCTTCAAAGCATTCAATGAGGTCCTCGGAATCATTTCGGTAGCTTCTCATCCTGGGATGGATGGCCTGATACTCACTAGTTATTTGTTTAATTATTAGCTCAGAATTCCCATGTAATACTACCCTCTTGACTTGGAGCTCCTTCAAGACTAGAATCGTTAATATCATAGCTTCGTATTTTGCTTCATTGTTCATGCAGTCAAAAGCAAGATTGTACGAATAATTCAAATCTCACACTCTTGTGGGTCTCATCCACACTCCATCTCATGCCCCTTCTCTGCATGTTGACCCATCAAAAATCACCTCCCACACCACTTCTTGATCCTCCTGAGTAGGCTCGAAGGAAGTATTCTTGGAGCAGGAACTGTCCTCGTCCCCTTCAGTAAAGAAGATAACAGATCCCATCTCAGTGTCCAACGAATAGATGGGGTGATTGTGTGGACTTTCAAGGATGGTTACCATGTATGCCAACTTCTATTCTCTAAATAGCCTTCTCTGTACCCCAAAGATATGGATAATGGCGTATTCCATGTCCATCTAGAGGGAACCTTTGAGTTTGGATGCCCAAGATCTTGACAACAACATCCTGAACTTCGGAGGGATGTCAGCCACCACTACATCCATGACAAGGGTTTTGGAAGGAATCTGGGCTAAAGAGATGACCAAGTCTTTGATTAAGCCAAGGAACTTGACTTTATTAGAATCGAAGGAGAAGATATCTTTGTAGGGTCGAGTCACTTTGAATCCCATCTCATCCATGACTCGCCCGGGCATCAGATTGTGAGAGGATCCTAAATCGAGCATGGCATTGTGAAGGATAGCATTATGGATGTTCAGGCTAACATAGAAAGGGGGGACTTCTTCATCGAAAGAATCATGGGATTGACTCTCGAAGCTGTAATCTCGACAAACCTAGGGTAAATTTGAGAGGAAGCACAACTATCTTAGAAAATGATTCAATACAACATTCATCCATATTCCGTATATATAAGGTAACTTTCTAGATGCCTTCCATCTCTACCAGAACATTATTAATAGCATGTACAACTCCCAACATGTCAACAAAGAGTTTTCATTCTAGATAAGTAGAAATGGGATGTTGTACAACACCATAGACCACTTACTCATCACATGCATATTAGTAGTATATTTTCCATCAATGCAAACACTCTAACATGCATACTACATTTCCTAAATCTAGGAACATAAATGTGTACACAACTTGACAATATCATTTAAGCAACTAGATATATAGGAAATGATAATTCAAATACTTATCTTTTTCTTATATGGTAGACTCCCTCTTGATATTTTGTCTCCTTGCAAGAATTATTGGAGTCTCTGACAACGTGCTCTACTTCATTGTATGATTCCGAGTACCTATGCATATCTTGTTTATTATAAAAAATGATGACCATAGATCACATGGCACTGTGTACTGGTGTTGAATTTGTGTGGCCCTACAAATGCATCCTTTCTTATCCAATACCGAAATGGATGAGAGCATGATATTTGTCTTCATGGGTTGAATTCTTTTGGATCAAAGTACATATGCCTCATCACTTGAGGAATCTTCGCTTGATTTTTTCTCTGTTGCTTCTTCATAGCGAGAAGGCTGTGCATTAATGATGTCACACAACAATGCCACATAGCTAGAGTGTGTTCGAAGCTTCTTACTTTCTCTAGAAGTCCTATCTGGATTACCATGCTTCTCTGCATCTTGGATGGTATATCATGCCCAAGATTCAATTTGTCATGGAACACCGGGGTTTCTAACAACTTGATGCAACTCTTGTTATCGTTGTAAATATCAGTCACATTTATCTCGGTATCAACCAATCTTTTCAACAACTTGCAAATCCAGATTGCTTCTCTACAAGATAAACATATTGTAATATATTCAGTCTCTACCGTAGTGAGAGAAATATTGGCATGCTTTCTGCTAAGACACGAGATCACACTTGATCCCAAACTATAACAACATCTTGAGGTTCTCTTTCTTTCTTCAACACTTCCTTCCAAAGCTGAATCTGCATAACCATGTAATTTGATCTCACTATCAGATGCATATATGAGGCCACAATTTAGGTACTTCATCACATGTTTTGCTGCAATCAAGTGAACATGTTTAGCCTCCACCATATATTGACTCAAGGTGTTCACCGTGAAGAAAATATTTGTCCTTGTGTTTGTCAAGTATATCAATGAACCAATCATTTTCCTGTAGACTATGGAATTAAATGTCTCTAAAGTAGTATCACATAGCAACTTTAAGTTTGATTCCATCGGTGTAATTGTTAAGAACACATTTTCAAGAAAGAATGGGGGTGACCCTAATCCTGTTTTAATCCCTTAAAATAGGATGTAATTGTTACACTTGCATGCCCTACACATGAGAATATTGGGCACTTTTTTATTTGCAAATTTCAAGAAAGGATCATAAATACTCCCTCTCGTCAGTTTATCCTTCACACATTTTTTATTCCTTCTGCATTAATTGCATTAATGTTGACTTGGCAGCTCCTTTTAGTGTAAGTGGGATTGTGACATTCTGTGTTAGAGTCAATATGATTATCCTTATGGTGAAAATTTGGGTTTTTGCAAGTATATATTGTTCTTGGAAGCATAAATCATTACTTGGGAATATGAGTCTCTACATCGCTGACCTAGGTATTCGAGGCATTGTTGTTATTGCACTCTCGCATGATTTGTTGGTCCTTGTCTCTTGTGATTTTGATAGAAATAAATGCTAGTATTGTTCCAAAGTTGGATCTCTGGAATAATTAGAATTATGGGAAATTCGACTACCCTATGGTTTCAAAAACACTATGGTAGAGCATGGTAATCCTGGTTGTTCTGTGAATTGCAAGCTCCTTGAAATTCATAAGGACTTAAGAATCCTAGCTAGTCAAATTGATAGACTACATAGAGATATTTTGTGCATAATGAGTAATTAGAATCTCATATAACTAGGAAATTTGAATTGTAAAGTGCATTGGAGGCATACAGTAAGAGATATATAAATTTTCAATGGATTTCAATGACATGCATTACAATATCATTCTTTGTTTTTCCAAAAGCTCACAATATTTCATACGCCATCCTACATAATACATTGGCTCTATATAGGATGAACAACTAGAAGATAGTACTGTTGTGCAACAGACCTTTGGAGGCCCAACTACAAAGTTCCAAATGAATAAGCAATTGGAAGTCCAAGGCATGGCAATGTGGAAATGGAATATGCCCATAAAGCTACCAAGTTTTGATGTATTGTTGTTGTATTTTGCTAGTACAAAAATGTATAAGGTTATATAGGTATATATACTCTTTAAAGAAAGTAGGTAATAGGCGTAGATATGTCAATACACTTCTTAGGGATTTTTTTGGATAATTGGTTAATTTTGAGCTTTCTTTTCACATGCAATCGACATATTGACTTCTCTGTTTTATAAAGCTTTCGTATTTTAATATAAATATATTCATTTTTGTGAAAAATTGATCACTATTAGTATCACAAGTTTTGGTGGAGGTTGTAATAGATGTTCATTATAACCAAAAAAAATATTGGTAGGTAAAGGTTATAGTGGAGGTTTTTTTTATTAGTGCTCCATATATTGAAAATACGGTGTGCTGAAAAAGAGAGCCACATCGATGCATAACATGTTATCATGATTCGTCATCATTCAATTTATATATGATGCATCACTGTGCATGTATTGTTTCTTTGAAGAACTGGTGTTGATTATCCTTATAAATGCATTGGTGTAATTGTATCTCTCATATGCCTCGGTGCACTTACCAATGCCTATATTACCATGTGCATTAAAATGCCCCATAATTTTAGCAATGACCATGAGGACAGCCATGTTTTTGTTATCTTTAGAAACATTGGTGATTTTGTTGTATCTAATTTCATCAATTCTTATTATTTATCTAAAGCCCTAATGTGTATACTGTTGCCACCTTTTCACACACCTGGATCACGTGGCAGAAATATTCAAGCCACTCGGCGTGTCCTTGGGGGCAAGTCTCGAGTCAAGGCTGTCACCTTGTTCTTGACTCCTCCGTTTAGGCTCAACTCCTAACGAAGCCAAGGGGGGTAGACCCTATTAAGTTACTAAGGATGATTTCTTAGTGTAATGATGTTGTACTGAATCAGTTATTTAGGAGTTTGAATACTTTAACTATAAACAATCAAGATGACAAGATACGAAGATACACACGAAAGCACAAGGTTGATACACAATATAAATATGAAGCAAAAAAGACCAGTGCCTTAATAATGGAGTCAAAAGAGATCAGTGTGCTTGCATGTGTTTGGAATAGATGTTTTGCGATTGCATCTTGGTATGTTTTAAGTTAAAAATGAAGTATGAATTGATTAATTTAGGCTAAATAGGGACTCCAGATATACCCGAGAGTACTTGGAGTATGTCCAAAACAAAGCCTATACGGCTACCCGCAAGGAATATGTGGGCTGAAATGGAGTCTCTGGGGCTGTGTTCGTAACGCACCCGTTAGGGTGTGACAGAGATCGGCGCCCCGAGGTCACTTTTCAGTAGGTTCCCGCTTCCTTTGGGTATTTTGCCACCGTAAAGGTTTGATCGACGTGTTGGATTTTCACCTGATGGTTTGTTAATTGGGGAAGGTGAGTCCTAATTATGCTAGTCACCCAAGTGCTTTTGATACAGCTTGACTGATCGGACGAACCGCAGCCAAGTGCAGAGCATACAAACTGGAGTCTTGTAAATTTTAATAAGTTTTAAAGGATGTATTCTTGCTTAAAAGAAAAGCCTCCAAAAACCTCTTTCGATCCAAGTGGATCTCAATCGGGGAATCAAGGAGGGGTTAATTTTAAAATGCTGATAAACAAAATATGAGAAAATAACACAACTACACAAATGCGGTTTTCTGATTAATCCTACCACGAATCTCTTTCCCCTTGCGGGTCACTCGGGAAATCGTGGGGTAAGTATTATGATTACTTTTGAAAATAAGATATGGAATATGTAATTAACAACAAAATCAAATACACTACCCTATCAATCAGATAAATTCTAGGAAAAGGACATAAGCAGAAAAAGACAAAAAAGGCACCGACGCGAATCACCCCAGGGGGGATGGGGAATGGGCTCGAAAGAGCCTATTCAAAGGATGATTTTATTATAGAGGTTACAATATCAAAGCACTGATAAAATAGAGCTTTCTTGGTCCTTATACAGGCTGAAACCAATATATTACAGTTTATGGAAAACAATTACAAATTATGTGACGAAAGAGAGCCCCCTGGGGGGATTTGAGCGCTCCAAAAGGCACTTTGGACAGCAGATTATTTTCTCCTCTGTCAGACCTGCTA